>CM065790.1:1482500-1617500 GCA_033296515.1 Macrochelys suwanniensis
ATGATGAAGACAAGAAACCTTTACAGAAACGAGGATGTTTCCTTACATGGCTGTTTAATTGAGACGGCGGAAAGTATTCTGTTGGGAACCAGCACAAGAAATCTTTCACCTTTGAAATAATTCTTTGAAAAATTATACTAAAAATACTAAACGGCTCTCTGTGTTTGTGTAATCACAGCCTTTCTGCTCAGCTCCAGACAGAGAGAGGAGATATTCACTCATGGTTACTCTTGAATCTAATCAAACCATGATCAAATCCTAATCCATAGGGTTTTTTCCTGGTTATATTTTCAGATTTACTCAAATCATATGGCTAGTACAACTGCTATAACCATAAGAAGGTGACCACATTGATCCTGATATACCTTTTGAGATGTAATTTTATTTATAACTTTTGTATATCTTCAAAATACCTACAAATGCTGAAGTTACACTAAAATTACCTGATACTATAAATGGATGAACTTTTTTATGCTCTCCATTGCCAATTTGATAAATGCTGCACATATTTAAACAAACCTTTCCCTCCTCACAATCCGTTCCCCCCCCCCCCCCCATACTTGAGCCCGCAGTGAAGTCCTTATCCTAGATGAGAGATGTCACAGTCATACCTGTGGTGTCACAATATGAATATATCATCGGCACCAGGTGGGGCCAGACTTTCAGAAGTGCTCAGCACCCAGCAGCTCCCGCTGTGACGCTGAGGATACAGGTTTTACGAAGAGCTCAGCACCTGACATGCACCTAGTGTCCGGCACTCAGTTAAGCACCAAAGTAACTGGCTAGGTTGTTATCTGAGCTGAGCTATTCTGGACCAGTGGTTTCCTTTCAGGACAAGTCTCCTTACCCACAAATACCCGCAGTGTGTCCTGTTTGGTGACGTGTTTTAAAATAAGCCTTGCTTAACGGCCATTTGCTAGGAAAGCATCACTCACTCATTGAACATCATGCATCAAAGGAAGCTTTGGATTCACTGGACTTCCCTAGAATACCATTCCATTCCGCCAAGGAGTCGAGGGGCTGAGCTGGGGATAAGCAATTAGAACAATGTGGTGCTTTCTTCACTAATAGCTTTGCAATGGAAGGAAAGCACCTGAGCTGTGTTCAGCCATCCTCATCATCCCTGGCAGAGCTGACCTTGCGCTTTAAACACCCACGGGTTCCTCTCACTCGGGCAGGACGTAAACACAACGCTGTGTTAATATCACCCAGCCCACGCAATGCTGTGTCAGGCAGCAAGCTCCGAGTGTGCCAACACAATTGCCTGGGCTAAGGATTTGGCTGCTTGCACCCTGGAGGGCAGATTTCAGACAGGGACACGCGGGTCTGCAGAGCTCCAGCTCGTCCCATGCCAAGAGCTCAGGGGCAGGTCTCACAATTGGCAGAGTTACCAACTCCTGGGGTCAGGAATCACTTGTGGGGGAGGTGCCCATTAGTCCATAACGGGCAGGTTCATGCCCCAGGTTCCTGGGCTCCTCCCACTGAGCAGGTGACTATGGCCGAGCCTTTCTCTCTATGCCAGACCTTGGGCTCGTGCTCTTCAGCTGGGGCGGGAGTAAGGCCAGGGGCCGTGTCTGTCCGATGTCCAGCAGCTTCTGGGGAGGTAGGGAAAAACTCCGGTGTAGCCATGGAACATTGCATGTTTTAAATTTCACAACCTTTAGCAGCTCTTTGCTAGGAATCACTTTCTAACGAGCACAACAAAGTGATAACAATTAATGAGGAAGCAAAGCGTTTACTTCTGAGCCCTAATTAACATTATCCCAAGCATTCTCTCAATGCTCTTTTGATGTCATAAAGCATGCAGGAGTTGTAAACGAGCTGTTCTCACATTAACATTGGCATGCCCCCATCCCCTCCCCCTGTTAGCCAGACATTAACCAAACAGCAGCACTCCCTGGAAAGGCCGCATCTTTATTCACCGCAAAACAAGAGAAGCAGGAGCATTTTGCTGTAATGGCCCCAGCATCCCACTGAATTAAAAACTTTTGCCATAGAATTCACAAGGGGGCATCTGAGTCTGCCCAAGGCAAACACCTCCACACGCCTAGGGCTAGGATTGTCCAGGCGTGTCACTTTGGGGAGGGCATGAGAAAATGCTGGCCCCTCTCCTCAGTACAACGTGACCCTGGGCTGGGATTCAGTCCTGTGAGGCCTCGGCACCAGTCACCGCCCACTTAAGTCCTATTTTGAAACTTTAAATAGGATTTAATTGGTACCTAGACCTCACAATGGGCCTCTTCACGCAACCTGAGCAGCTTCCTCCATGAATGAAGAAATAACCGAATCTATTCCCAAGTCAGTACTTACTAGGCCTGGGAAAATACTAAGCGGTCTAGGGATCAAGGTCAATGCCACATCACTCCTTCCCCAAGCCACAAATGTGCTATGGCCTGGAAGACACAAATAGGACTAATATCTGAGATCCCTGTTCCTAGTAGTCTTTGGCTTCCACATACGTAACTAGAATTCTCTCTGTGTGTGTGTGTGTGTGTGTGTGTGTGTGTGTGTAAAACATATGTGTCTATATACATAATACTGTGTGTGTCTTGAATGTGCAAGGAGTGGAAGGTCATTGAAATCAGATAGCTAATCCTTGGAGGCAGGATAATCTTATATGCACTGCCTTTCACCCATAGAGGCAGAAGCAACAGTTTCCTTCTAGTTGGGATGTTTCTAATAAGTGTGGCATTATTCCTCTTTAAGTATTTCAGATGTAGGTGTGGGCCAGAAACAAAGATCTGAAGTGCACAGGTACTACAGTGATGAGTCTCAAATAAGTTACTGGATGGATAGATAGATATGTTTCATTAGCACCACAAAAAGTCCTATGTGGAGAAGCCCACCAGGGGATGCCTGACTTCTTACTTAGAGGTAGATCTGGCAGAGGTTTGGCAATGGGCCTGGGGGACAGGACGGGTTTCTTTTAATAGTTCTAAGACATACAGGCCCCTGCCTAATCTCATAGTGGGTTCTTGCCGGCATTTCATCCAGCTCTCATGGGGATGTTGTTTTATCGCAGTGCCTCAGTCTCTTAGTGATCCAATGGGCCACACTGGCATCCCAGTCTCGGTGGACGTGTGAGTGGGATTTACAAATCCCAGTTTCTGCCACCCCCACCCCACGAGGGATTTGCTCACCATGTGTCTGGCTCTGCTTGCCCTGTCCAACTCTTTGGTGATGTAAAAATGTCGGCTGAAATGGGAGGGCCAAACAGAGCTCCGCCCACTGGAGAGCTGTAAAAAATTCAAAATTTCTAAGTTGTTTTCAGTGAGACACGTTTTGAAATGGGGTCATATTTTACTTTTCAATTGTTCTAACTGAAAACACTGTGCGAAAGGTTATCAATTTTCATTTACCAGAAACATTTTTTTCAGTAATAATTGCAATACTCATTAATTTCAACAATGTTTTAGGTTAAAAAATTAAAATATTTTTAAAAGGCACAAAACATTTTATGAAAACTTTAAAAATTTAAACCTCTAATTTTTTGGGAAAATGTTTGATTTTGTAAAAAAAAACCCTTTTTTGTGTCCCCCCCAATCCCTTTTTGTTAATAATAATAATAATAATTAATCCATCAGCTGTAGTCCGTTTACAGCAGCTAGGGATCTGGCTCCTAAAAATACAGAGAACTGCAGTGATATGCAGGTCATGTGCAAGTGGCAAATACAGTATCACAATCTCACCACGAGAACACAGCCAAGGTTTTCATTCCCCCACTCCAAAAATAATAATTCTCAGCTAAATGTATTGAAAATGTACATTTTATAAAATATTTTTCCTTGAATTTTCTGATTTTCAACCCCAAATCTTTTGTTTGTCACTTTTCAGGCTGTGGGGAGCAGCTCCACGGCTAGTTTAAATTGGCTGACTTTGTTATATGGGGGGGCGTAATTTCAAAAACCGAACAGCCAGCCCGTCCCAAGCCCCAGTGGAACGAACACATCTTCAGCGATGGCAGGATGTGCTCCATATGCGGTGATGACAGTAGCCATCACCAATGACTGGTAGCTTGGCAAAGCTACATTTTATTATGCACCAGGTAAGACCAGGGCCCCTTGGTCCTAGGCGCTGCCCAGACACAGAGGAGCAGACAATCCCTGCCCCCAAAAGCTCACAACACAAAGAAACACTCCAGTATGTGCAGCGAGGGCTCTGGGCCTGGACAGTCCGGCAGGGATGTGAAGGCAACAGCACAAGCTGGCTCTGCTCTGACATGCCACCTGCCATTCATCCACAGCAAGTGCAAAAACCATTGTGTGCTCTGAAGTGCAGCCCAGCTAGGCTGAAGGGGACTGGATGGCTGGGGCCGTACCCTTGGGAGACCACGCCTCTCTTACTGGGTATCAGACCACACGGACCTTAGGGCTTGTCTACACTACTGCTTAAGTGGATGTAACTTACGTCACTTATTAGGGGTGTGACACACACACCCCCGAGCGATACAGCGCTAAGTCAGCAGGAGACACTCTCATAACTTCCGCCTCTCGTTAAGATGGAGTAATTATGCCGAATGGAGAGCCCTCTCCCATCAGCATAGAACATCTTCCCGAGACACGCTGCGGTGGCGCAGGGGCAGTGGTGCGGTTGTGTCGATCTAGTGCGGTCGTGTAGATTAGCCCGTAGAGCAAGATAGCTGCCTGATGCACCGCTAGGAGCACAAGAACTTCTGTGACCAGCTGCCTGTCCAAGTGCAAGCTGCGTTTTCTCTTTCACGTCTCCCTGACACTTGGCTTTTTGAGGCTGTGTAGATGCAGATGCCGGTCAGTCAGGCCCGAAGGGTTAGTAATGTGTCCTGTGTACAGATGCAGAAAGATGACTCATGGTATGGGATAAACAACATCAGTCGCTGGGGTTTACAGCAGCGAAACCTCGTGCTCCGTTCTGAGCGTGATGTGAAGATGCATGATTCCCTGTCTTACATCCTTCAAAATCATATCTGCTCCAGAGCAACTTGTGTTCACCCTGCAAAAAGAAAACCTGCAGATCCATGCCAGCCTGTTCGAGGGAGATCAAGTCACTGCCAAGACCAATTGTGCTCACATGCGGTATCTTCCATGTATTGATCTGACTGTTTCATGTGACTTATCAGGTGGCAGTGAAACTTCTGTTCTTGACAGGGTAGTGCCAGCTTGAAGGCAAAAAGGAACCCCTCTGGCTCATACCACATCGCTTGCTAGTCCACAAAGACGCATCGCCTGAGTAGAAATGCTACGAGGGGAAGGATCTCATCTCTGAAAAGACCCTTGTTTATTCAGCTACAGTCCTGCTGCGTTCTACGCACGATCGAAACAAAAGGAAGAACCAAACCCACCGCTCTTTGTTCTAAAGAAACAAAGCCTTAAACCAGCTCTTTTAAACAGGAGTTACTGATCACCTGTTTCCACTGCCTGATCTTGATCGAGGTTGCAATGTTGTGCGGAGGAGAGCGTCTCTCTTCGGAGTAGTTATTTCATCATTCAAGTGAAGAGTTTTTTATTATTTATTTCAATGTTTATTACAGTGGTATCTGGAAGCCAAACAGCCTGGGGCCCGGCTGTGCTAGCTGCTGTAAGCAGCAGAACGCTCTGTTTACACGACAGACCTTACAGGGGCACGGCTGTACGGCTGCAGCTGCGTCACTGTAAGGTCTCCCGTGTAGCCGCTCTGTGCCGGCAGGAGAGAGCTCCCCCGTCAGCATGATTCCACCACCCCACCGAGCGGCGGGAAAGCATCTCCCGCTGACCTAGCACTGTGCACACGGGCACTTTTGTCAGTGAAACTCATGTCAGTCAGCGGTGGGGGGGTTTCACACCCCGACTGACGAGAGTTTTACTGACAGACATGCTGGTGTAGACATAGTAACAGTTGTTTGACTCCTTGTTAGAAGGTAAGTTGTGTTCGAGCATTTACAGGAAATAGTGACCTGGCTGGATTCATCTCAGCTGCTGTGACCCATTACTGAGCAGCTGAGCCAGGCCACAGTTGTTCCCTTCCCCAACCTCTGGGTGTTCTGAGACTGGGAGCTCACTGACGAAGGAACCAAGCACCTCGCGTGTCTGGCCACACCATAAATAAACCATCCTAGTCTCGTTATTGAAATGGAGCACAGAGATCAAGCCACCCAGGACTTTGATTCTTACCAAATGCATTTTTATTTACAAATAGAAATGTTGTTGTTTTGCATCGTGAGGTGGGGTCAAGAATTTAACTTTTCTGTTTTAAAAAAAAAAAGCAAACCCCTCGGAATTGGCAGTTTATCAAATCCATCACCAGCAATAAACATGATGTCTGAAAATCTCAGTTCTGCACACAGGAGAAGAACGAGTTAAAACACGACACTTAGAAAACAGAGGGCACCTGAGTTCTTGCCAGTGCTAGCTGATCCATTGCCTAAACCGTTTGCCACTAATTCCATTTAAAAGAGAGAGGGTAGCTGTGCAAAACATTAGGAAGATAATTGACCTCTCTTCTATATTTCAATAAAAGCCAGGAACAAAATACCATGTATGTGAAATAACTACTTTGGGATAAAAGCACCCATCACCTTGACAACTAGGTCAAAGGTCTTGAAACTGCAGTGCATGTTCAGTGAGGTGTGAGGGATAAAGGACCCCAGGGACAGAGGGAAGATACTTGTCTGACCAGCGAAGATGTGAAGACCACAACAGACTGTTAGCGCCAGGATTTCTAAACCAAGAGCAGCTTTCATGAGACAATATGTTAGAAAAGTAACCCCTGAAGAGCCAGCGGAGGTGAGGGCAGAAGCCAGTCTAATCACATGTGGGGTGTGTGGGGGTAGATTTGAATGTGGGGGTCATTAGAGGTCTCTGTCAGGAGAGAGTCAGGGTGTTAAGCTAGACCAGGAGTTCCTCTGCGTTTTGAATGGGCGGACCTGGCTTATCAAGGGCATATCCCAGGAGTCACTCTCTGACCTCCCTGGGTCACTCTCTGATCTAACTGACCAAGTCGGGAGGCCTATCCTAGGGAGCTGCTCAGATGTGTCCACTAGCAGCCACCTTCTCCTTTTCACCCACCCTGGCCACTCCCTCCCCAACTCCATCCAGCTGCCACTGCTCCGTCCCTGCTACCGCTGCCAGGCAGGTCCCCTCCAAGGCTTTGGCTTGTAGAACTCTGCCAGTATGGCAGCCAGCCACACTCCACGGCTCGCCCTGAGCCCTTCACCTTTCAGAGTCGCCTCAGGCCCAGGGGCTGAGAGGCAGCGAGCCGTTCCCACGGCTCTGTGCACACACCGTGAGCTAGCCATGCAGCCACCACAGCACTAGCCCAGCCCGGCACACGGCGCGTTTGTATGTAACTGAAGGAGGAAAGGTGCACTCTGAAGAGTGTGTGTGTTTAACCTCAGAAACACAAAATGTGACATACAAACACATAAAACAAGGTAATATGGCAAACAAAAGGCGACAGTGTAACACACTAATATGAACAGACAAGAAATCAATGGGAATTTCTAGTTAGGTAGGAAATCAATAGGAATTTCAAGGTAGGATAAAAGGAAATTACTTACCTTTAATCTGAGCTTTCTTCAAGTCGTCTCCTCAATAGCTCAATGCTCAGAGTTCACAGGGGTTCACTCCCAGGACCAGGAGATAATCCGAGAGTTACAAGAGTTTCCTACCAACAGCTCTTGAGACAACTCGTGTACCACAGAGCTCAATGGTACCCTGCACCGGGCTTCATCGTAGCTCTCAATCCACTGAAACCCAAGTCTCAGTGGGAACGGGGGACTGAGGCATAGGGGTCAATGGCTGACCTTCCGAACGCTCCTCTTCAAGTGCCATGAACAAGGGTCCTGTCAGAGTCAGGCAGGATGAGCCAGCTGGTTAGAAACGGGAGGGAAGGTCCCTGGTACACAAAGCACCTCGATCAGGCATTAGCAGTGGTGGGTGTGTGTGTGTGTGTGTGTGTGTGTGTGTGTGTGTGTGTGAAGAGCGTAGATTGAGGACGTGGTCAATGTTCGCCACAGTGAAGGTGAGGGGGTGTTTTTTAGAAAGAATGAAAACTCGTGATTCCTGTGGATTTCTAATGATGTGACAATGCAGCTCCGGCTTCCACCATCCCAGCCCAGCAATGGCTGCATTTCAGTGCTGAAGTTTGTATACAGGGCCCAGTCTGGCAATCCCTCCATGCAGGGGTACCCGGATTAGGCATTTAGGGTCTGATCCTTCTGCCCCATGCTGTCTGAAAAGTGCACTGGAAATTAAAAGCACTATATAAGCAAGTATTATTAAACAGAGAATCTGGAACTCAGACGCTGGCATATGGGTGAAAGAAGAAACAAATCTGTGCCATTTTTGTTCTCAGGTGTATTTCTTCGAAATGGCTAAACCTATATATAGTCTGTATTTGGTTCATGATTAAAATAATTTAATTTTGCATTTAATTTAAAAACAAAGGAAGAGGAAATCTGGAGATAGTGTAAGGAGGAAGAAAAGGTCTTTCCCAAAGTGAATTTGAGGCCTAGTACATAGAAGTTATTTGTGGATCTTAAAACAAGATGCAGCATGCAGTGCCTGATCGATACTATTGCAGCTATATTACTGTGCCTGACACCATCGGACTGGTGCTCCTTCAACAGACTACAATGGCGATGTTACAAATGTTTCACCTCCCGTGTTCCTTTAGCAAAAATGAGGGCCCAACTGTGTCCCCCTTACCCATGCTGAGCAGTACTGTACTCTGCAAGTCATACCATTCCAGTCAATGCGGAGTAAGGGCAGAATCTGGCCCCAGTGTTGTCACAGAGTTGTTTTCATTTTGCAGCAGTCAGGTGCTGTTTGAAATTCATGTTAACCCTAGGTGCTAAAGACACTGATCAGTGTAACGACCAAGGGGAGATGTTGAGGCCAACAGAACATAAACAAAATTGAAAAATAATCCGGTATGACAGAATTTAGTTGGCATGTCCATAATTCCGTCTGACAAAGGTCCATACAACATTCTCTTTCTTGTGTAGGGGACC
The DNA here is from genome assembly GCA_033296515.1 of Macrochelys suwanniensis. NCBI lineage: Eukaryota > Metazoa > Chordata > Testudines > Chelydridae > Macrochelys > Macrochelys suwanniensis. The sequence continues at coordinate 1,491,466 of CM065790.1, forward strand.
TAAGGTTCCAGAGGGGACATCATTGGACTAAGTGCTGGAACCAAGAGCAATGGCTAAGTGCAGGTTTCCAGTGCAGCTGGGCAATTGTCTGAGCTTGGACCTCTGTTAGATTTTGGAACCAACTCAAATCACGTTCATTTGCTGAGGACACGCAATTGAGGTGAGCGCCGGGTGAGCGAGCGACAGCAACAACAAAAAATCCAACAGGATTTTATCATTCTTGTAGCAGAGGTGACATATGGTGAATAAAATTTAATGTTGCCAAATGGGAAGCAATGCACAATGGCCTAAGAACCATAAAGCAAAGAGCAACATGAATGGAAGTGACCCGGTGCAAGAGGAAGAATATTGGGGATGGAAAACGATTGCAATAATAATCACAGAAGCACCAAAGCACAGCTCTGTGCATGTACAGAGGTTACAAGAGCGTAACATTTTCTCACAAACAGTCATTTGTAGAATTTGGACACTTCTCTCGGTGTATAAAAGGGAAGCTGAGACCACACAGCTGACTTTATCGTTTCATCTCAAGGCCTGGCTATTGCACTAGATCTGTGTGTTTGTGTGTATACTCCAGTTCAGCAAAGACACCCAGCAGTGCAGTAAGCATCCACCCTGCCCTCCAGGAACACTTACAACCGCTACCAACAGTTCACCCTCATAATACCAAGCAATAAGCTGTTATCCCTGCATTGCCATTCACAGGAGATTGACTCCCCAAACAAGGTTCAGGTTTGAGGGAAACAGGTTTTCTTGGCTGTTAAAGGGTAAGTTCCCAGTTCTTCAGTAGGCCCACACAGTGACGGGTGAATGGAGATATAGGCTGGCCTATCTGAAGTGGCCTCAGGAAGCTAAATACTCTTCCCCCCGCCCCCCATTGAATTCCCTTTGGGCCTTCTGAATGATTGTTTTCCTAATGGACTATGGACCATCCAACAGTCCAGTCTTGATCTTCTGGCCCCTTTCCACAACTGCCGTCCTTAAGAGACAACATGAACAGCACTAGCTTATGTTGTGCTAAGTATTAAAGAATGGAGCAGAGTTCACAGACTTATTTCAGCTTTAACTAATCCTGGTGTCACCTTTTCCTTTCCATATGTGGATGTTGTAGCTGCATGTGGCTAATTAATGCAATTGATACTAATGTCCAGGTTCACCAAAGCTCCTCGCTTTAGTTCTTACTCTAATGCCCTGTTGTGACACTTGTTCAATGATGATTTCCATCTAGGAATCAAGATCATTGTGGCTCAGCCCATAGACGTGGCTTGTTTCTCGTTTGGCATTAGAGAGGGAGCGGGGAATCTAGTCCACCAAATGGCCGACTCCCTCGAGTGTCCTTAGCTAAAAAGGTACAATAAAAGTCATAGCAACAAGCCTTTCGGCATTTATGTCCTAGTCAAAGCAGTGTGTCCTTGAATGGCTGGATGAAGAGAGGGCACTGGCAACTCCTCAACTCTCCTTCCTCACCCAGCTCATGCAGTTGCTGCAGGCACACCAGTCAGTGGCGTGTGAAGGAATCTCTGGTAGCTGCTACATGTTTGTGCATGAAACACTTCATGCCCGAGCAGATCTGTGGCTTTGGTTTGCCAGGAGATTCTGGCCTTGTAGAGCAGAGGTGAGTGTGCAGCCGCGAGAGCTTTGGGGGAGTGCAGTGAGGACATCAAGAAATGGAATTTTGCATCAGTTGGAGCTGGGCTTTAGACACGCAAAGGGGGGGAGACTGGCCCCTCGCCCCAGAAAGCAAGACAAAGCGCCAGCTCAGCAGATCCGTGGCAGGAGACCCAGCCAAAGAAGAAGCTGGAAAAGCAATTTTTTTCATGCAAAAGAGGTGATGGGGGGAAAGCCACTTTCTCTGAATGGGACTGAATGTTTTGTTTAAAGATTTGCAGGCTCTAAATCTTTTTTTTCAGTTTCAAAGTTTTCATGGAAACCAAAATGTCTCCTGTTTCTGATGCGTCCCCGTTTCTTGTGTCACTTACTGTTGTACAATGATGCATGCTTTCATTCTCTCCGTACCCGCAAGCAATTTTCAAAGTTTCTGTCTTATTCAAAGTCTGGTTTCCTCTCCTGTAAAGAGGTCATAAAGCATCATGTCTGTGCTGATGGCTGGACTGTAGCCTCCATTTCTGTTCTCTCTTTGATGCCTCTGAATTATTCAGGGGGGGATACTGGGCTGAACTCAAAGGGCTCAGATAAGAAACATAAAAGTTAGAAACTCCTGTGCTTGAGAGAGATTTTTAGAAATGCTGGAAGTAAAGAAATATTTCAGCCAGGGTGATTTATGTTTAAAATATCTGACTATACTGCTGCGCTGAATTGTGTTGTCATGCTAGTTGGCAGAAAGAGATGAGATTTTTCAATATGTTAAAGTGAAAATGTTGTTAAAAACACAGTATTAGAAGATTAAGATTCTGACCCTTTACATTCCAATGATCATAAAAATAAGACTTCTAGCCCATTAAAGAACAGCTTGCCAAGGCATTACACTGAATCACTTCACTACGAGGATGTTATAACCCTGTTCTGGCTTATTCATAGGCATCTGCTTATGTGGCATCTCCATCAAACTGTGAATGCAAATGCAAATCTGATGACTTGGATGTGCTTTAATAAACTCTGCCAGATTCCACCTTTAATCTGTGAGCTTCAGGAAGAAAAGGGATCATGTGGCCAGAGGAACATCTATAAACATCATGAGATTTAGTCATCCTTATTCACCGCATCAGGTGTTCCAATCGCTCTTATCACAATTTCTACTCTCTTAGCTCTTTCACCTTAGGGTGACCTTGATGTTTAAAGGCTATAGGGACGAGTCAAATTGAGGACAACTCAAGAGAGAGCCTCATTCTCTGTTAACTAAAGTTAATGAGGCCATGCTTTGCAGGAGACCATAAGACATAAGTAGCTGCATGTCATTTTATGTAGATATATCCACTTGCGCTGTAACCACAGGGCAGAATTGGGAACTTTGTGTTGCCGCCTGTGTCATGGAAGCATTTATGTCAATGTAAATATTGTAGAGGACTAATATTTATGTAACGTGTGAGAATCTGTCAAGCTACTACTGGACTGCATGACATTGGCCTCCCACTCTGTTCTGGTAACACTGTTCATTATGTAGTGCCTCTGGCGGAGCTATGTAATGACTCGTGGCATATTCTTTTAATTGATGCAATGCACCTCGATACAAAGTGATGGACACCTCAGAAATGCATTTCGTTGTGACTGCTAGCGTTAGGCTACCTTGTAATTAACGGTCACAGCAAATGCATTACCACTGCCTTTGGTCCTGGGATTGGAAATCCTCAGTGTGAAGCTCCATAGACCTTGCTTATTATTGAAGCGTCTACTACTTTGGGAAACTTAAGATTGAAATTCATTTGTGTGAGAGTGTGTTTACCTTGTAAATAACTCCCTTGTTTCCTTTTCCCATATAATAAAGCTTCAGATAGTTTATCATAGGATTGGCTGCAAGCGTTGTCTTTGGTGTGAGATCCACCTGGGGTAAGTGGCTGCTGGGCCTTTGGGACTGGGAGTAACCTGAATACTGCTGTGATTCTTGGTGTAAGGCATGGTTCTCGACCGGTGGTCAGAGCACGCAGAGGTCTTCCAGGGGGTCACTGCTGCTCCCTATGAGTGCCCAGGACTGGGTGGTGATTTCAAAGGGAGCTCACTGCAGGCTATGGGAAGCCATGCGAACGCAATGGCACAAATGGCACAGTTGTCCTCGGCCAACTGAACACCAAAAGCACAATGCCGACAAAACGCGAAGCTGCCTCCTCTGCCCCAGCTAGTGTTCCTGCATCCAAAGTCACTGAGCCCAAAGACTTTCCTTGGACAGTGACTGTCCTCAGAAGGCCTAAAACCAAAAGTGGACAGTGATCTAATATCCATCCCCGTCCACCAAGAAGGAGAAAGCCAGGCTGGACAAAGGCAAGGGTTTATATGCTTAACACTCGAAGGCTTTGAGCTCGGGGCGTGACTGATAGCACCACGTTGGTTAATGATCAATGGGATATACCTGGCATGGCAGATACGGAGCCATCGGGAGAAGGGATGAGCCACATTCTCTAACGAGCGGGGGAGGAGAAGCCCCGTCTCCTGAAGGCCAGTCAGGCTGAGGCGGAAGGGGTGCTTGTGTCTGTCACAGGCTTGTGTTCTTGTCAGAAAGCCGCCTGCACATGTTTTCTCAAATTGATTTGCATAATCTAGTTTTGCAGTTGCAGCCAGGTGAAATGTTCAGCCCTAGCCGGGAGGCCTGCAAAAGACGCCCACCGCCCTGGGGCCACTGTAAGCAGGAAGGCCAAGGGCAGAGCTACCCACTCTTCCCCCAGAAAGCTTTGGGGGATGAGCCTGGGCAGAGTGGGTGAAGCTCATCACTTGTGCTGCTCCCGCTCCCAGTTCCACCCCCCACACCCACTCCCTGGGCCTAGACAATGGACAAGCGAGCACCATTCCAGGGTGCTGCTGAGGGGCTGGCCATGAACAAGAGCCAGGCAGGCCAGGCTCCGCACCTTCCTGCTAGCCCAGCTCCCAGCCTTGGATTTTGCCCACTCACTTGGCAGTGACAGAGCCTCGAAAACCATGTGTGTTTTGCCAGGCTTGGGGTGATTATTTGTGCCTCATTAGTCTGCCATGGAGCCGACTCGAGAACTGGGGCCGGTCACCATTTTTTGTGGGGGTTTTGTTTTTGTTTTTGTTTTTTTTTTTTGAAAAATGGGGTTTGTTGGAAATTTTTCACAAAACTTTTTTAATTACAGTATTTGTGTTTTCCTCACACAACTGAAAATTCTTCAGATTTGGCTGTAGCAGCCAAAAATTATCAGTTTTAAACTGAAAAAAAATATATGTTGACATGTTCAGTTGGTTGCTGAAAACCCAAACAGTGTTGTGGGAAATTGTTGATGAAAAGATGGAGCTGGGTTTGGTCAAACTGTCTGGTGGGCAGAAGAAATCCTTCCCTGAGCGGCTCGACTAGGAACTTCACTCAGCCCCTGGGGCGGGGGCTGTGCAATGGCGGGACCGTCCTCGGTGCTTCCGATGAGTATCACACAGAAGCGGTGACAGGTGGGGTAGTACTCGGCATGATATCTGGCACTCCACGGCCAGTGTGCCACAGCTAGTGCCTGGAGGGAAGAGCGTAGCTGTTCCCCATGCTCGGTTAGTCCTTGGATCCTCTCTCCAGCTGCCCAGCGGCTCCCTGTATAGATACAGTCAGGGGAGGGCTGCCCAGACCGGCAGGAGATAAAGCAGCGTGTTCGCTCCCTGTCCATGGTCGGCTGACAGTGAGCACAAGAGCCAGCGGTGCCCGGTGTCCTCCTGCGGCGAGAGCTGCCCAGGCCTTCTGGTAAGTACAGCGTCCCAGCGACAGCAAGCTCTACTCCATCAGGCCACTCTCCACTGGGGATGCAAAGTGCCTGCAGGAGCACAGCTGGCGGCATTAAGGGAAATAATCAAAAAGGGTCGGGGGGAGGCTTTAAGCCTTTGTCAAACAGCCCTGTAGTTTACTCCTCTGTTTAGTTACTATGGCTCAGATTGAATAAAGAATGAGTGAAAACAGGTCAAAAGGCACCAACCCTGCGCTGGCTTGTCGTGAGAAGGGGGGGCTGAGGGTCGAAGCTGGCCCAGCAGGAATGTGGCAGGAAGGAAGCAGAGGGACGTGCCCTGCACTAAGACCCCTTGGAGCGGGAGGCAGAGGCCCAGCACTCCAGCTCAGCAGAGCCCCCGGCTCCCGGCATGCACAGCCCTGCTCTGCTGGGAAAGCCTCACAACGTGCAGACGGCGATGCGGGAGCCTTCTGAATCGACACATTCCCATGCTGTCCAGAGGGGAGATAAGCAGCAGTTCGCGTGCACTCAGCCCCTGCTGTGGTTAACCGGAGAAGGGACCCAGGCAAGCGGCAGCGATGGTGGGGCTGAGTGAGCCTGAAAGGAGGAAACAGGGGCGGGGGTTAAATGGGCAGGATCATTCTTCCAGCAGTGTCTGTACGTCTGTGATGGATGATCTTGGCGTGCCAGGTGGTGGGAGGGCGACTGGTCACTCCACCGCCTGCTGTGATGAGTGTCGCAGGGTTTGCCGGGTCTCTGTCCAGCGGTGCTGCTCTTGGTAGAAGTCACTTGGATGGTGAGTTCTCTGGGGCAGGGACTACATGTCTGGGCCCAGACCAATCGGGCCCTGTGCTGAATTGGGACCTCTAGGGGCTCCGTAATAGACACAGTATGTACGTATCGTGCTTTGCTCACACAGTGCTTGCTGCAGAGCACACAGCAACTGCAGTGCGTCCCATGGACAGCGCTCCATGGATGAACACGGAACTGCAAAGAGCATGGCCAGTGAGCTTCCTGACAGCCTGCCGCATGGCAGCTCACGGCTTGTCTCCATTGGAAGCTGGGAAGGAGTGGAAAATAACTGCCCTTCCCTTGTCGCTGAAGCAAAACTAAACATGGCCTCAGAGTCGGATCCATCCGGAGACACCTTCTTCCCTCCATCCTCCCACACCTCCCCTCTGCACCCTACACAACACACGTGCTTGGAGACGGGTGTGGGGCTAGTATGCCCGGCCTCCTCTCCACTGGGCCTCCCCCTTGGCTCCACCGTATCTCTGCATCGCACTGTTCAGATGCCCTGGTTCTCTGGGCTAGTTACACTGCAGCCCTTTGCTGGCAACGCCCCATGGGGATGGGGACGCGCAGCAGCCCACAGCTAGGGCCAAAATCTAAGAGACCATGTCACCGTCCGGCTCCTTTCCTTCCAAGGGACACTCAGGTGATCCGGTGAAGGGGGCACCCAAGAGGAAGGCTCTGTCTGGGCCTGGGACCTGCCTGTGTTTCAAATAACCTGGTTTTCACTGTGGAGGATCAGTCGTTTCCAAGAGCGGGGCCGTGGGCAGAGTTCCTGTGTCACCCAAGGGAAAGAGAACACAGGCGAGGCACAGCCCATTCACGGGCAGAGTCTCTGATCTTTCGAAGAGGAGCAATTATTTAACGGGAAGAATCCAAGCACTGCAACTTTTCAGGGAGATTTAATGTTTTATGACACACAGAAATTCTATAATGAAAAAGCTTCATTTTCTGTGTGGGAAGTTACTTAGAATGAAATAAAATGTGTACTTGTACCAGCAGAGCCAGCCGTGAAATAGAACAGAAGCGGGCTTTTAATATCATGCCGTTCGCCCTCACCAATTGCCTTTGGCTTTCATTGCCCTTTGGGGCTCTGCACCCCCCACTCCATGTGTCGCTCACTCGTTCCTGTCATCACTGCCGTACCCGAGACGTCCCTGCCCTAGGGAGGCCCAGCTCTGGCTGGCCTGGCCCCGACACATGATGGATCGCGGGAAACGTTCCAAAGGTGGTTTGAACCCCGGACATTTCTTCGCCATTGGAACAGTCAGGGGGCTCCCCTAGCTGTAATAGACACATGCAGATTCCAGCTCTTCTTTGAGGCAGGTTTAAGATAGTGTTGAAGGTTATTGAAAGCATAACCAAAGCTCCTCCTTATTTCATTAAATACAAATGTGAGTGGGGTCATCAGTTTTTATAGGGGCTCATAAAGCATCCCTCTTGTTCAAATAGGCTATCAAATCAGCCAAGGCTTCTCTCCACCAGGAGCGCAATAAAACCAGAGTTTCTTCTTTAAGAAACTCATCTCAACATCATAATAAAATCACCTTAAATAATACAGTATGGGATAGTTTTTCAATAACAATTATAGGCTTCCATTTTTTTCCTGGCAGGTCATTTCTTGGCATCTAATTTGGATGCCATAACATCCTGGAGGGTGAGGGGGAGCTCGTTGGGGAAACAAGGGTGGATTTTGAAGCATGTCCTCGGGTCAAAGCCGATCACCTTGCCAGGCCTCTCCTTACATAGCGCTGAGCAGGAGAGGCCAGGGAAATGCAGAGCAGCGTGGACTGATTTTCACCATGTCCCACCTGACGGGCAGGGGGCTGAGTGAGGGGGCAGGCCAGCAACTAGCCAGATTTCCTCAGCCTGTCCAAGGTTCTGTGCACATTGAATGCAGAGATTCTGCCTCTCCGACATCCCCTTGAGCATCCCTCCAGCCAACACGCTGGCTAGCATCGGGGCGCGGTATGGGAGCAACGTTCCTCCCGGTGAGGACCAGGATAGAGGTTGGAAAAATGTGTTTCCTATTAACTAGCCCAAGCAGGGATTTTCCTGCAAGCTCTAGAATTCAAGGCCATAAAATCCTTGTGGTTATTTTCTTCTACCTTAACTTCTAGGCCATTCAGGGCAGAGCCGTTCACATGGGCTCTGGTTTACAGGAAAGGAGAGACTCATTTCCTACAGCCCTTCCTTTCCAATCAACCAGGGCACAAATTACTCTGGAGCTAAGCACTGTGAAAACCCATCACTTCCCTCATTTCCCATTTCTCTCTGCTGCGCAGCTGTGTAATGGGGACTTTTCAAAGCGAGTTAGATAACTTCAGTCTCCAGGCAGCCCTGGAGTTCCCTGAGCTGACAGCGGCCCCCACCCTCAGGAACAGGCTGGGATGGGCTTTGTAACTTCGGAAGAGTTGCTGCTAATTACAAAATAGTCACTTTGAAACGGTGCTGTACATTTCACCGGAAAAGGCCTTTTCAGAGCAAAGGGAGAACCTGGTGCCGTCAGGGAAGATGCACTCCCTCCCTCTGCTCCCCCAAGGATCTGAGCCCCCCCGCCCCCCCAATCCTTCCACCACAGATATCACACACTTGTGGGGTTTCTAGTGTGCCATGTAAGGTGGCTCTCGCTACATATGCTCACACCCTGCTGGTTGTGCACCGGTCAGGCTGAACTGCAGCAGCCTCTGCTATCTAAGTCCTGCCCCCGACACATGCCCAGAGCTCTGCTTGCAGCACGGTCTGCTACTCTAGGGTGCCCTGTAACCCCCTTCTGTTCGAGACCTGCTCCTGCCACCACCCTCAGCTGCCTGCCGGGCTAACCTGGGCCTGCCCCCAGCAGTCAGTGGTGCTGAGCTCTGTTTAACGGAGTGGGGCACGCTGTTTGGGATTCACAGGGCAGTCGGTGAAGATCACAGAACCCGTCATTTGCGAATGAAGCCTGTTTCCAGCTCAGGCCTCCACCAGTAACAGCCCATGTGGCATCAAAGCAAACGTCCTGGGCAGTCTGTGCAGAAGACATCTCCAGAGCAGGGACAAGGCTGCTGATGTTGGCCGATGTGATTGCAGAGCCATTGGCCATTATCTTTGACAAATCATGGCAATCGGGGGAGGTCCCGGATGACTGGAAAAAAGCTAATGTAGTGCCCATCTTTAAAAAAGGGAAGAAGGAAGATCCGGGGAACTACAGGCCAGTCAGTCTCACCTCAGTCCCTGGAAAAATCATGGAACAGGTCCTCAAGGAATCAATTCTGAACCACTTAAAGGAGGGGAAAGTGATCAGGAACAGTCAGCATGGATTCACCAAGGGCAAGTCACGCCTGACTAACCTAATTGCCTTCTATGATGAGATAACTGGCTCTGTGGATGAGGGGAAAGCAGTGGATGTGCTATTTCTTGACTTTAGCAAAGCTTTTGATACAGTCTCCCACAGTGTTCTTGCCAGCAAGTTAAGGAAGTATGGGCTGGATGAATGCACGGTAAGGTGGATAGAAAACTGGCTGGATGGTCGTGCTCAACGGGTAGTGATCAATGGCTCCATGTCTAGTTGGCAGCCGGTATCAAGTGGAGTGCCCCAAGGGTCGGTGCTGGGGCCGGTTTTGTTCAATATCTTCATCAACGATCTGGAGGATGGTGTGGACTGCACCCTTAGCAAGTTTGCAGATGACACTAAACTGGGAGGAGTGGTTGATACGCTGGAGGGTAGGGACAGGATACAGAGGGACCTAGACAAATTAGAGGATTGGGCCAAAAGAAATCTGATGAGGTTCAACAAGGACAAGTGCAGAGTCCTGCACTTAGGACGGAAGAATCCCATGCACTGCTACAGACTAGGGACCGAATGGCTGGGCAGCAGTTCTGCAGAAAAGGACCTAGGGGTTACGGTGGACGAAAAGCTGAATATGAGTCAACAGTGTGCCCTTGTTGCCAAGAAGGCTAACGGCATTTTGGGCTGTATAAGTAGGGGCATTTCCAGCAGATCGAGGGACGTGATTATTCCCCTCTATTCGGCACTGGTGAGGCCTCATTTGGAGTACTGTGTCCAGTTTTGGGCCCCACGCTACAAGAAGGATGTGGATAAATTGGAAAGGGTCCAACGGAGGGCAACAAAAATGATTAGGGGGCTGGAGCACATGACTTATGAGGAGAGGCTGAGGGAACTGGGATTGTTTAGCCTGCAGAAGAGAAGAATGAGGGGGGATTTGATAGCTGCTTTCAACTACCTGAAAGGGGGTTCCAAAGAGGATGGATCTAGACTGTTCTCAGTGGTAGAAGATGACAGAACAAGGAGTAATGGTCTCAAGTTGCAGAGGGGGAGGTTTAGGTTGGATATTAGGAAAAACTTTTTCACTAGTAGGGTGGTGAAGCACTGGAATGGGTTACCTAGGGAGGTGGTGGAATCTCCTTCCTTAGAGGTTTTTAAGGTCAGGCTTGACAAAGCCCTGGCTGGGATGATCTAATTGGGTTTGGTCCTGCTTTGAGCAGGGGGTTGGACTAGATGACCTCCTGAGGTCCCTTCCAACCCTGAGATTCTATGATTCTAAGGCTCCATTAGGAAAGCGTTTGCCTTTCCAAGCTCCAGGAATACCCCTCTGCTTGGGGTTACTGGCTCCGGCAAACAGACGCTGCAGGTGCTAAACCAAAACACGTTTCTTCATGTGACACACGTGAATTTATTCACACCTGGATGTCATCACTAAACAGTCCCAGGCAGGGAGGAAAGAGACCGTACAAGCTCAACCAAAGTCTTGCTTTCTTTCAATTAAAATTTGCCCATGCCCCGAATTAGGAGTCAATACCTTCCCTGACCAGACACCTGCTCCTATAACACAGGATCCAGCGTCTTAGCTCGTCTCCTCCGGCGCGACTCCTCTGTAGATCCAGTGTCCAGGATTCAGTGAACCACGTGCGGACAGGGTGTGACACGGGCCAGGGGCAGCCACCTGTGTCATGGCTTCTACCGTGGGTCTGGTGGCAGGGGGGTAAAACGTCGCTGTGCACCTGCTAAACCCAGCGCCCTGGCTGGCCCTGCAGACCGCCCGCCGGGACGTGGGTAACTCCAGCTACGGCCTGGCCGAGCCGTCTGAAATCCCTGCTCGCCACTTTTAGCGGAGGTGGCGCCAGCATTTCTAGAGGGGTCAGTGAGTGATGCACCAGTCTGTCTGAGTAACAGAGTGTTCCCTCCCCCATCTCCCCCCGCCCAGTGGTGTAAGCCAGAGGGGGACCCGCTGCACTGCGATTCACTCCACACCTGGGGCCATAGCGGCTATGGTCTGATGACGAGGCTCCTTTTTCTCCCCAGACGCTGGGAATGGCCTGAAATTGTAGGGGTGGGAATTGTTTGAGGGAGAGGGGATTGGGGGTGAGGTCTCTGGATCTGCAGCACATAGGCCGCCTTTTTCAGTTATGTCAAAGGGGCCCAGAGCGTGTGGATGGGCCAGGGGGCACATTTTAGTATTTCTATAAATAAACAAGCCAACGCCCGTTGCCTCTGTAAGCCCGGGCAGTCCTGCCTCTCCCACGGGACAGAGCAGCTGTCCCTAGCCCCGATGGTTTGTGGGTGTCAGACCGGACAAGGACTGAATATCACCCATCCCTGATCTCAGGACCGTGCAATTCCAGGGGCAGAGTCCACATTTTTCAGGAAAGAATCAAATGGTTTATGGCAGGTTTCTTTGTTTTTTGTTTCTTTTTTATTCCGTTGGTGGCAGTTTGAGCTGCTCCGAGCTTTGGCGTGTCCTTAGTCCCGGCTGAGATGGATTGCTGGGCAGTGGGCAGGTGAGGTGGCCAAAGGTGCAAAGCAAGTTGTTTATGTTTCTGGTAGACAATGCGTATCCTGTAATGGTAAATCAACCTGAGTGTAAGAACTATGATTCAGTTTCCTTCCTTTGGAGGGTTGTGGTTTATTTTTAATGTTCAGGTATTTACTATGCAAGTGTTATGTTAGTATCACTTCAATTTAATTTAAGGTTTCTAGGTGTTTTATTTGTGAACACACACACACACACACACACACACACACACACACACACACACACACACAATTAAAAAATAGTTACCAGGCGTTTGCAAGAAGATGCTACATGCAAGAGATGTAGAAATCGGGCTGCTTCCGAGGAATGCAGAAAGGGTCTGTCTACACAGCACAGTCCTTGAATCCAGCAGCAGCAGTCTAAAACCATTTCTTCTTGTGAATCACACACACAAGCCCACATATGTACGTGCCCTACATTCATGTTAAAAAAATCAATCCATGTACAATGTGTGCACATGTTTGCAGATAACACAAAGTTGTGGGGTTTTTTTAAGGAAAGAAGGAAAAACATCCAGTGGCAGAGCCGTTAAGGAACTCCTAGGTGTTTTTAATAACATTGATCAGACCAAATGAAAAAAGCCAGGACCCTGGGAGACAGGAGCAGCCAACAGATGCTGACATTCTATCACAGCGGACACATATTGACTAGCGGTCTGAACAAGTCACTCACTCATCAGCGGCCAGCCTGATTGAGTTGCCTGCAGCCAGTAAATGAGCCTTCCCTCCACTGTGGGTCGAAATGAACTGCAATCTTTTCAGACCTCGTTGCTGGCCAAATGAGAGATTTAAAACCCTGGAGGACTCCAAATGAATTTAGCAAGGAGCCACAGTAACTAACAAAGCTACAATAGATCAGAATGCGGGGGATACTGGGTAGCACACTTACTGGGAGTTGATCAGCCTGAGTTGAACAATGCAGAGGTAAACAGATTAACCAACAGGAGGTGTGTAAACCTTTTATGGTTTCTTTAAGGATTTAAAGATTTTGATGAGAAAACATTACAACTTTCCCCGGGGAAATTCGCTCTTATTGATTTAATGTTTGCTTGCATGCTACTTGTCAATTTTACAAGCGCTTCAGCAACAAAATTCGTATTTGATATTTGACAGATCTCTTGCTAGTTTGCATGAACGAAGCAAGGTAGCAAAAAATATCCCTAAGACTGCTGCCAGGCGATTGCCAAGGATTAGCAAGCTCTGCTCCAAGTTCTCCAGGCATGTGAGGGACAGAGCAGGCTGGTTTGGATGAGATCCGCACTGGACCAGGGCAGGAGCCAAACTTCAGCCTTTGAGGTTTGAGAACGTTTGATTGAACTCCCGTGGGGCGCCCCCCTCCCCCCCCCCCCCCGCATGTGTATGGGCTAAGCTGGGACTGGCCTCAGGCCCCAGCCTCACGAGGGAACTTTCTTCCACTCTGCTTCCTGGCTTTGACCGAGGTCAGAAGCTGAAATCCCAAGGGCTGGTCTGGCTGTTTCTGTGCCATTGCTGGCTGCCTGGAACCAGGAAGCACTCAAGGAGCGCATGCGATTTCCAGACCAAAGTCATTCTAAGACGGCTCCGAACCCTCCAGACCTTTTGAGGTTCACCCGCCACTTGCTCAAATGCTTTTTCCTCAAAAACAACTCTGAGACCAGTAGAGGAAGCACGAAACAAGCCCCTCAAATGCTCTGCTTAGTCTGAAGAGGGATTTCTGCGGGAGGCACCCTTTAACGTGCCTATGTAGAAAGCAATTTACCTTGCCACAAACGTCCTGTGCTCCTTTGTGGCTATTATTTCCCATTTCTAATGTCTGGAGGGGAGCAAGGAGCTCTTTCACTCCTGAGCAATGATCCATCCCATCACTAGCCTTATCGTGATAGTGAATCAACCCATAAATGACGGCAGAAAATGCAGCCGTCACTTGGGCTTAAAACCAAACTGCTCCCTGTGGCTAAGGGCAACTCCCCCCTCGCCAGGTGTTCAGGGGAAGCACTGTTTATGGTGGCTTCAGCCAAGCACAGCAGAACATCTCCTATAAAGAGACCAGCTCAAACGTCCTTGGGCACAGCCTCTCACCATGTGGACTCTGCCTGGCCGGTGCATCTCCAGGTGTCACGCGGTCCTGACACTTTTTATTCTGACTGAAGTAGTAACATCATTTTGTGTCTGTCTGTCTCCTGGAGGGATCTGCTCTGAAACACTTGCAACAACCACCTCTCCCTCTCTGCCTCTCTCCATACAGGAGCGTGCAGTGGTTGCTGGTTGGAAAACTAGCCCAGGGAACTTTCTCCTCTGTCTGTCTCTCACCTCATTAGACTAGTGAGAAAATGTACTTGTAAGTCTCTGAGGCTTTCTTCAGAGGCTGGTGGGGATTGTAGAGACTAACAGTGAGCAAAGCCTGCACCTGGTTATCACTCCAGCCCAGTCCTTTCACCACCACGTCACCTCGGCTAAGGCTTGCAAGGTTCCCAGGCAAGAAGCAGGAAGAAAATGGGGTCATCTAGACTGCAGCACAGACCCTGGTTTCTGCCGGCAGCTTTGAATGTATCTTCTATATTTCAGCCTTCTAGTTCAGATCCAGCTCCCCGCACACCTCACCAGCTGGGTCAGAGCTAACCACAGGCACCAACGGCGCGGGGGCAAGTCAAACCAAAGGATCAAATCCTTGGTGTTTTCTCCAGCTCTGTCACGGTGGGAAGCCTTTATCTGTGAAATCTGGGTGTGGAGGAGGGACTTCATTTACACACCTCTCCCTGTGCGTGTGTGTGTTTGTGTGTGTGTGTGAGAGAGAGAGTGTGTGTGTATATTTGGTGAGGTTAACAAAGATTAGTACACAGAGGGTGTTTTCGGTGTGAAAGTGGCAAATTCTCAGGGTGGGCTCTTCAGAAATAACATGTCTGCCTTGTATTTTAAAGCAGGAAGCAACGCCTCAGCTGAAATCACTTAAACAAAAAGATTGCAGTGAGGGACATAATGCGAGAAAGTAATAAGGTTTAAAACAGGTCAGAGCCTTTTCCCTGCTCCACTGCTCCTGAGTGAGATGCATTATTTAATGGTCTTTGGTCACCGCTGATATACTGTTGATGAAATAGATGATTTTGTTCAAAAGAGCATTAGAGAAGAAATATACAATACTGCATTACATTCCAGTGGAGCTCTCTCCCTGGTAAAAGCCAATAGATTGAAGGTTTTTCCTCTTGACAGGAAAGCAAAGCAGTTGAAATGAAAAGTCTTATGAAATGGCAAATACAAATGGTGATAATGCCACCATATTCAAAATCAAACGGTTGTAATTTTAGTCTCTGAGCATGGCAAAGTAATGCAATAGTCGGCCCCGGCTCGGGGAGCAGACCCTTTGGCAATAACAAGGCTGCCTCATGAACTAACCAAACAATAGTTTATAAAAATATAAGATGTGAGGGGTCCCTCCATCAACCATCAAGCTGCTGGAGCTGCAGGTAGTCAGGACCAAAGAGCAGGGAAGCCTGCAGTACAGATTTAACGTACAGATGTGTCTTTTCCAAGGTGTTCAATAGAGAGACAGGGTCGATGGTGGGATGGACGCAGACCTCCCTGATCTGTACACAAAATGGCTCTCGTGCCCAGCTTCTGTTTCTTTGATTTACTCTTGGCATGTCTGCGGTGCTCAACATGCGTTTGTGCGTAGGCCCACGCAGCAGATTTTAGTATCTCACTAACTATGCTGGAGAACATCGACTCTTGTGCTGTGAAGCACCCCCCTAAAGAGTTCACCCGCACGTAGAGCTGCCAAGCAAGGTCAGATTTGGGGTGCCTTGTGTGACGAAATAGGACTGTTGTTAATGTTTTTCCTGAGTACTGTGTGGGTGCCTCAGTTTTTCTATGCAGTGCTTGAGTATCTAGGTGGTGGGACAAGGGTGCATAATTGTTACAGAGGGGCCTGGACACAGAGAATGGCCGACACTTTGTCCCCTAGCAACGGATGGCCCCGGCCCCTCCCCTGCAAAGGTGAAAGCTGAAGGTGTTGGAACAAAGGGATCAGGTGACCTCCTGGCCTGGAAAGGAGACAAAGGGAGAGGAGGGGCTGAACAGTTTTCAGTTTGGAGCTGGCTGGGGAACATGGAGGGAAGTGCAGACAGAGTCTGGCCTCCCTGCCCCCCTTTTGGAGCTGTGGAGTAAAACGCAGGGAGCCCCAGGCTGGGGTCTAAGCTCCCTGCCCCCCGGAAGGGCCCAACTGAGGGGTCCTGGTGGTACTAGAATATCTGTTTGGACTGTGTTCCTGGCATCTCTAATAAACCTTCTGTTCTACTGGCTGGCTGAGACTCCCAGTGAATCCGGGAAAAAGGGGTGCAGGTGCTGACTCCCCCACACTCCGTGACACCTTGTCCCTGCTCTTCCATTGTGTGCATTCATACACAAAACACGAATTCATACAAGTCAGCAGTTAGCGATGGGTCTCCCAGGTAATGGTGCAAATTGACAATGCGTGTGTGGCCACAGGAGCATTGCAAGGAACAGCCCTAGGTCCTGCCTGCCAAATGGCAACAAGCCGCTCCTTGTTCTAATGCTGATGTTCCATCCCAGGCACCCCCTTCTCACCTCGGATCCAGGCTCTCAGCAAATCCCGGACTTCTCCTGCAGCTTCTCCAGCATCTGCTCCTCTGTCCCCACTGTCAAAATCCTCCTTCGGGATCTCATTATCCCTCACACAGCTGCTCCCGAGTCTGCTTCCACAGCTCCTTGTCTCTTCCCACCCCAGCCCTTCAGTCAAAAGTAGCCTCCTTCCTTGCCGTTGCCATCACAGCGCCCTCTGCTTGCATGCTCCTGCACCAGCTGCTCATCTCATTCCTCATTCAGTTCACATTCCTCCTCCCCTCGGCTAGGGATCTGCCCCATATCAGCCTCCCCTACACACGCCCATGTGGTGCCCTGCAAGTATTTCGACAGACACCCCTGTCCTCTGCACCACACCCTGCTTGCGCACGAGGTGTGACCGGCTGCTCCTGCCTCCTGGAAGCTTGCACCTCCTCCCTGCCAAAAGCACCCCTAGGCAGCCTCACTCCGGTGCACTAAGCCACGCCACTCTCCTCCTGCAAGCCCTTCTCTCTGTGCCCTCCATAGCTAACTGTCACTTCTGCTCCTCCCTCGCTAGCTGGCAAGGAACGCTGGTCCCATTGGGCTGCCCCCTGGTCCTTCTGTCATGTCACTTCACACACTGGGAAACCAGGGTGGAATTTGCGATGGGGAAACCTGCCCCCAAACAAGCTCTTGGAAAACGTGACGTTCACAGGATTGAAGATTTTAACAAGACGTACCTAGGGGCTGAGTCTGAGCGACCCTGTTCCACATGGCGGGAGCAGGGAACGTGTCAGGTCAGATCCACAGCCCCTGTACATCGAGGGAGCTCTCCTGGGCTTATGCCCACGGTGTTCTGCTGCCCGGGGATCAGGTTCAGCCCTGGAATCCTTCCCACTTGTCCTGCCTCCCCAGGACATCGCAAATAGCTTCTGTGCTGAATGTTTGTATTGCCTCGGCACCACATTTGACTAGCCTGCTGACCCTTCCAAGTAACGCCTCTTTATAACCTTTCTCTTCTGCCCGGGTCAGCGCTGTCCCGGTACTTACAGAGCAAGAATTCAATGTATAATGATAACATGGAGCCCAGCTCGCCCGCCATGCAATTATCCTCTTCAGGGCCGGTGCAAGGAAGTTCCGCGCCCTAGCCGAAACTTCCTTGCACCAGCCCTGCGCCCCCCCAACCCCAGCTAACGCCACCCCCCCCCCTCCCTGCAGCAGCCAGCTCAGCCATGGAGGCGGGAGGCAGCTGCCCGCTGCCCCAAAAATCCTGGTATCCTAGGCGACCGCCTAGGGTTGCCTAGTGGGCACGCCGGCCCTGATCCTCTTTATATCCCTGTTTATACTACGACTTCCAGAGCGATTAGATGCTGCTATTTTCTTTTGCCAGGCCCTGGGAGACGCTATGCTTGCCCTCAATGGGTTCAGGTCTACAAATAATGGTCTTTCATGACACCGGGACGGCTGGACTGGCCGTCAGATACCCCTGGTGTTTGGACTTTGAATCTCAGACAAAGCAGCACAGGGCAAGTTATTCTGGAAGCAGGAATAAGAGAGAAACCCTCAGGTTCTAACCCTCTTACCATTCAACCTGCTGTGCATGCATGTCGCACAATGAGCAGGGATTGGGATGTGTACAGCAGATAGGGGGTTCCATTCTATACAGGCAAAGTGGGAGATTGTGGGATTGTAACAACAGCCAGCCATAAAGAGACTGAAGAAGGGCTGTGTGCAGCTGAAAGCTTCCTCGTTCACCAACAGAAGCTGCTCCAATAAAGGCTATCACCTCACCCACCTTGTCTCTCTCCTAAAGGGACATGGCAGATCAGAGCACAGGTCCATTTATCCCAGTGTCCTGTGTCTCACAGTGGCCAGCCCTGGATGCTTCGGAAGCAGGTGCAATAAACTCTCCAGCAGCAATGAAGGACTCACCTGCCCTGAAGGAAGTTACTTCCTAACCCCACAGCCAGAGGCTGGGTTGTGCCTTGAAGCAGGAGGGTTAAATGCTGTTTCACACAATTTTTTAAACCTTGGAGCTGGAAGGTACATGAATACCAACACTCACCAGCCAACTACTCAGGGGAAAAGCGTCTGCCTGATGAGCTGATACACCCTCCAGCCGCCCTGATATTTTCCATGCACGAGAGGCCAGTGATGTACGCAGACACACCAGCCAGTACATTACAGCGTAATGGGCAAAATGTAGCAAAAATGGCAGTTAGAGCGAGGAAATACATCACTGGTAATTATCTCTAACCAGAAATCTCCACCACTGCTCCAAGCCCATCACTCCATCCCTAGTCTAATAAAGTGACACCTTTTTAATTATTGTAAGGGCAAATCTGAAATTCCTGTAAGTAATTAGCATACATAATTTGCCATCTCTGACACAATGTGACTTTATCACAGGGGACTATAGTAGTCTAAGAAAAAAGTGCAACATTGCTATATATCCCATTTTAAGTTTAGAAAAATCAGAACTGCCCATTTAGTTTTATTCCAATGTATTTCTCAAGTAGTTGTTGAGGGGCTGCAAATGCTCGGAGGCTGTACAGCTGAACAAGTCTTGGAATATTACATTTAAGGGGTGTTTTCAAGAACAGGAGACTTAATTGAACATTAAACTACATTTTCCTGCACCTCCATGACTCCCCCCACTATCACCGAGCACCAGCTGGCTACACCCATTTTCTAGGTACACTACACTGAGCCACTTTGGTGGGTGGTTTATTTTTAATGAAAAAGAAATGCCCGTCAGTTCAGAAAAAACACTTTCATGCTGCAGATGGACTTTTTTGCACTTCCAAACACTCTTCCACGTTGTATTTTCTTTCTGAGTTTCTCTCCCACGATCTGAATCCAAGCCACAGTGGTGTTGCTTGGTGCGGGCAATAAGCAGAGTATTCAAACGTGCAAACTATGGCAGAACAAGAATTTTCTCATCAATCATCACAATGTTTTGCTGCAGTCAAAACATGGGGTATCCTCCGCTTACACAAGGTATATTTCCACTGGGGTTTCTACTGTGTATAACCCCTAGAGTTAAGCGAATAATTTGCAACCAATATCTTTTTGGAATTGTTTACTCCCTGACTGAACCATGAATATTTGGAATTTGAGCCCTGCTGTTCAGTTGTGATTGGTGAGACAAGCTACATTGCATTGGTTCTCCTCTCTGACTGGACAGTGGGCTACGACTCCAAACCCAAGGACCTATGTTTGCAAATTAAAAACCTGGTTTCCACAAATATTAAGTCATGCAACTTTGAAATTTGATTTCCACCATAATCTCTGTCATGTGACCATGGCTCCTTGGGTACTTATGTAGGGTCCAGCACAAGAGTCCCTAGTCCTGATTGGGGTCTTTGCTCCAGTAATAACAAACAATAGCAACAATTTTTTAAGGAAAAATTAAAGGGGGACGAGTGGGGACAAAGGGAATTTATTTAACACCTTGAAATGATATGACAGCATTGATATTATGGACACTGACCCAAACCTTCACAACAAAATGTAAAGTGGAAAATTGTTGTGGTTCAGAAAGTTCATTTTTGTGTGTGTGTTGATCTGATTTGGATACATCTCTGCTCTTGCTGGTTTGGCAGAGACCAGAAGTTAGACTATGGAAGTATGATGAGAGAGGCTAGTCCTGGGCTATTTTCAGACCAAGAAGGTTCAAATAACTCTGGGTAAACTTAGAATAAGAACTGAGGCCCTTTACTCTAATTGTCATTAGCCAAGCACTTTATTAAATCAAAATAAATGAATTAATTGTGAGAGCTGCACAGTGTAGTAAGGGCCTTAAGAAGACAGTTTAGACAATAAGATAATGCCAAGCAGAAAGGACTCCAGTTGAACTGGAAGATGTGACCTGCAGTCCACAAACACAGACATTGTTGCTATTGCTGTGTTACTCCACACTTGGGACTCTCTGTCAAGATCTATCAAAAACAGCCATTTTGGTTTGGCAACATCTATTTGTGTTAGGCAGAAAGCCAGGGTAAAACACTTCTCGTAATTAAATAACTCGCAGGGTGTCCACACAACAGGCGTAAATTGTCCAGTGATGCCGTCTCCTGGGGCAGGCCTTTTCGAGGGTGAAAACCGGACACAGGATTCCTGGGCAGAAACAGATCATCCAAAAGGGAAAACACAAAGCAGCGGGTGCGTGGGGTGGAGGGGAGGGGAAATATTGCAAAGGAACAGAGAAAGTCTGAACATCCCTGAAATGTCATTGCTACAACAGCGCTATCCTCTTAACGTCAACTGTCCCCGTTCAATGCTGCACATCACTCCTCGCAGCAAGCTCATGACAAGATCTGGACAAAGTGAAAGCCTGATGCATAAACACTTATGCACGTGTGACCTCAAATGCAGTGGGGCTGCTTGTGTAAGCAAAGCCCCGCTAGGCCACGTTTGCAAGGTCTGGCTCTAAGATCATAACTGTGACCCCAACCCTGCCGCTGGATCTCGCAAGCAGGCAGACCCCTGTGTCAACGTGGATCTGATGGCAGGAGCCGAGTCTCTGAAATGACTAACTCTACTGAGAGCTGCAAACTCCTTTTGCAGTTTCATCTTCATTTGGATGGAAGAGTCCCTATTATGAACACAAACAGAGCATAAAGCCTGCATTCCTAGCTACCACGCCAGCCTTTGGGGCACCCAAGTGGCTGGTTAAAGGCAGATGTGGACGAGCCAGGTCTGGCTCCCCTTGAATGCAGCTCAGGATTGCACACAAAGGAGGGAGAGAGCTCATGTGTTTTCAGACGGGAGCAGCAGACATGGGATTGTGCTGATGGCTTCCTTGCTGTTGCAACTGCTTCAAACACATCAAATTGAATCGTCTCTTAAAACTGATTGGGGAGATTGTAGTGGATGGTTTGGGTAAATTTATAATGCAATATATCACGTTATAAATAAAATAACATGTCATGCATTTTTAAAATGTATTTGTTCAGCACAAAGTTTGCTCTTCATTCAGACAGAAGCTATTTTGAAAGAACATCTGTAAGGAGTTAGGCACATTTTGAAACAATGCGGGTGGGTGAAATTCTTCCCCATGCAGAGCATCTGAATATGGCCATAGCCTCACGTACATTCCCCTTAAGCCTAGTGCAGGCAGGTCCTGCTGAAGGTACAGGCCATAAAGACCTGGGTACCAGGCCCCAGCTCCTACAACAGAACTAAACTTTTATTTAAAAAAAATATGTTCCCAGCAGTCACCTTAATCTGAGCCTTCATTGCAACATTAATGCTTCATAACAAATAATGATCGATTAATCAGCTCACTACGTTTGCAATTGCTAAGTCTGCATGTGCAGTCTACTCTGGTGCTGAGCTGAGATTTTAAACAGTTTGGTCATATATAAAAGGCAAAGAGCTGGTATAAAATCCTCTTGGAAACCACCCACTAGGCTCCTTCTTACTCACTAGCTGCTTTTGAAAATGTTATTGTGAGTCTGCCAGCTAAGGTACAAAATTCTTGCCTAAGTCCTATTTTCAGAATCAATGCAGGCTCTTAAGAGCCCTAGTCTCAGTGCCTGTCACAGGGACTCAAACCTGTTGTCGCTTAGACACTTCTCAAAAATGTATCGTCAAAGAGCAAACCCTTGCACACACCTGAGTAACATTCCCTTCTCTGCTTTGAGCAGTTAGCAAAGTGCACTGGGGTCTTTCACCACAGTTCTATGGCAGAGTTTCTCCTCAGAAGGGGGCTTATCCTCTGTGTGGGGGGGATTCGAGTATGGGGTAGAGCAGCAGCATGGGGAGGGGGAGGGACCACCAGAGCTGGTCAAAAAATTTCATTGGAACAGTTTTCCATCTGAAAATGTCATTTCAACAAAACCAATTTTTTTTTCCAAAATTGATATCAATTTTTGGAAGGAAAGAAAAAGGATAGAACCATTTTGAAAATGTCAGAAGAGCCTGTGTCTACCTTTTTAGATCAGAAAGTATCAGATTTTCATTTAGAAATATATTACATCTGATATTTTTTTTAAATTAATGGTTGAAATCAAAACATTACAAATTCATGAGAATGAAATGATTCAACTGACCCGAAAGGAAAACATTTTCAGAATTTTGTTTTGCAAAAAAATTCAAAATTTTCAGAATTTGGGTTTTTCATCCTGATTTGGGACAATTTTTGTTTGAAATCTCAGAATTTTGGTGGGATGAAAAATGTTTCCCCACAGCCTCAACAGACCATAATGGACTCGAAGGTAGAACAGGGCTGAGTTCTCGGTCTTCTGTGACTCACCTGAATATTCTGCCCTCTTCACCTCTTGTCTGCTCCATTAGAGCCCATGACAGACTCATCAGGTGGCCCATCTCCCTCGTTCTGGCGCTCCCCTTTCTGGTTCTGCGCTGACGTAAGCCCAGTACGGCACCACTGGCTGCAGGGTTTGCATGAGGTGCCATTGTGCACATTGATGGCGGGGCTCTTCAGGGGCGCAGGTTGTGGCCAGACTTCCAATGTCCCATCCAAGTGTCTGTCTGCTGCTGGCTTTCTAGGCTTGTGTTTTCTTGGCTGTACTAGAGAGAGGGAAATGCATTAATAAGCTACAAGGAGCAAGCTCGTAGGCAGCCCCTCTCTGCTTAAGAAGGAGTTATTGCTGTTTGCATCACCTGGAGGCAGAGGGATAGTACCCTCATGTGTGCACCTCAGGCCATGCCATTAAAAAAGCATCTGCACAGATACAGAGATGTTGTTTATCAATATATCAACCAGCATTTCCCCTGTGACATGGAACCACCTACAGACCACTGCAGATAACTGATGGACATCGGGATAGGTCCATTTCCTGACCAGAATCCTGTTCCCTAATGCTCTGTTATTCAGAATAGACAGCAACCTGGTTCCCCCTTCTGCTGGCACTGTCTGCACATCCTCCTTCAGGCAGTGTGGGAGCGGGAGTACTAACGAGCATATGCAACTTGTGTCTGTCTCCACAGACACTTGGCCTCACCAAGTTCTTTCTCCCGTGCCTGGGTCTGGGCCTATTGGGTTACAGCTGATCAAGGAACACAATGCAAATAAGATATTAACCATGGATTTCAATGCACATGAGCTCGGGGACCATATCCCCAGTTACACTACAAACGCCACCATTCCCCTCCAAGTAGCAGACCATTTGGATGTGACACCCCAGGCACATAATGGATTAGGAGCAGAGGGAGTCTAGGCTCTTCTATTCTATTCTGTTACACCTTTTCAGAAACTAACTTCATCATTTGCATAATGTAGAAATGCGGAAATTGCTAATGAGGATGGAGGCAACTTCAAAAACTCTTGAACCATCTCTGTATAATTTTCCAATTACCAGCTTTAACTACAGCCTCAATACAGCTCAAAAATGCATAAAAACTTTTCACACTCACTTTGTGTGGACTCGGGATATTTATATCCTCTCATTTCAAGTTATTACCAGAATGCCTCGGCTTTGTGCCTCCCCACAGCTCCCCTAATGTCTTGTTGTCATTTGGAGGGTTCACTCTTAGCATTGCACTCTATCTGATACAAAAATTAATCAACATTACCTTATACTTTCAAATTACTTGTAGCTTTAGTTAATTAAATGTAAAATCATTGGACTAAAATTATCCTTTCATTAGAAATTAACTCACTGCTTAGCACTTTGATAATTTTTTTTAACAAAACCACATACAAAATGGTCAGTTAAACTGTATGCAAAAAAATAGTCTAATGACTGCATAGCAATCAAACTTATTATTATTTAAGCACAAGCTATTAACATGTGCAATGAGGTATTAGCTAATAAATTATCTTTATAAAATTAAATTGTAATTTTATCACAAATTTTACAGAGGTTATGCTTTTTAATGGCTGTATTAAGCTGTGAGACTCAGCGCTCCGCTTTCCTTCATTACTTTCGTCACATTTTTGCATTTATACTTTTTAAAATTTAAGTTCAGGTTTAATTGATTTATTTCTCTTCTCCGATGGGTGCCGCTTGGTCTCCTGCTATTATTGCAACACGGGTTCTCCTTTCACCACAGACTTGGCTTTGGGGGCAGCATCAGCTTCTGCTGTTCCTTTCTGTACAGTGAATGCTGGAATGCAGCAGCGGATTATTCACAAGGCCTGAGTTACTCATTACTTGTTTACAGGAAAAATAGAAGCAGCGAGAAAGCTGCACACGTGACACAACCCCCAGAAATCCATCATCACCAGCCACCTGTGTGGAACAGGACTAGGCATGCCAACCTTGGAACAGCCCAGGATCCTGCAGAGAGCCCTAATTTGGGGAGAGAATTTCACCTCAAGTGGGACTTCATGGCGCCTAGCCCATGTGCTGGCCCCTTCCCAGGGGTGAATTTCACCAGGAGAGGGTCCAGGAAGAGTGGACAGGAAGAGAAAGTGAGGGGCTAAGTTACAGGAGACAAACTAACTCCTGGAAAGAGAGGGTGAGGGTGAGCGAGTGAGATTTGGAAAGAATGTTGGTGACGGTTCTCAGGGTCTCACTGAAACACACATGGCAAAATCCTTCAGGGAGAGGCTGTAAAAATGGCCTGAGAACTATTGCAGACGCATATGGGGAGTCGGCAGGCTGGCCTAGGGTGGCCCAGGCAGCCCCGGAACAGACACAAGGGCTGCTGCCTGCTGCTGTATCAGCAGCACAGTTCTGCCAATGCAGGTGTCTGTCTAGGCCATATTCGGATTCATGTGCTTTGAATGTGCACGTTCGGTCCCCAGCTGAAGTGTCAGCTGCTTCCCACCCAGGCTCTGAATGACCGATGGGATGACTCCAGGGCTAAGGGGTAGCAAGGCACAGCCAGCCAGGAAACTAACCCAGGTGTGTCTGTGCCAGCCAGCACTAACGCTAGTACCGACGGTCAGGCACCGTCCCAGCTCCAGTAGGCGATGGGCTCCTCCAATTAACAATGAAAAGGCCTGGATGCAGTTAACATGCAGAACACTGAGTGCAACGCGTAGCCTTGCTTTATTTATTAGTGTTCCAGGGCCGCCGGAGTCTGTAGCCATAGAACTGCTTTGGGATGATTTCATCCCCGAGAGGAGTCTGTTTCATATCCTTTCTGCACAGCCTGGGCTGTGATCTGCTTGGGCCCTCTCACATATGCATCCAGCTGCAGGCTTTGTCATGTAAACCTGTGTTTTGTTCAGTGCTGTGTAGCTCATTAGCCCACGCGCCCCCTCAGCCATCTCCCCGCCCGCACGGCTTTCCGAAGGCAGGAGAGCAATGAAAGGTCAGACGTGCTGGAACGCTCAGCCAGTCCATGGCCTGAATGTTTCCCGTGTTCTTATTCCCTTCCCAGAGCAGCCCATTTTGCTTCAGTGAAGCTGGAGAGACCTGACCATGCCTTTAAATGGCTCCCTGGCACTTTGGGTGCCTCGCAGTCTGGGTGTGCTGCCTGGGTGCAATGATCTCACAGCAAACTCATCTTCCATTACAGCTACCCCTTTGGCTCTGGCCCTGGGGATAATCTCAATCTGCCAGCGACACAGTCATAGCCCCCATGTGGGATTTGTTCTGAACATTGGGCGTGATCAGGACAGGTGACAGAGCCATCCACACAGCCAATCAAGCGTTTTTCCAACAGTTAGGGCCTATGCCCCAGGCTGCAATATCTTACTCTCCGATTTCTTGGGAAAACAAGGTTTGATGGTTCTTCCATAAACTTAAAAGCAAAATTCCCTTCTGTTGAATTCCCTTTGTACATCTCGTCTCTCTGCTGGAGTGGGCAGGAGGTTTCATGCTCACGCAGCCTCTCTGGCAAAGTCCTTTGTAATAAAGTCAGATATTGTAAACAGACCAGACAGAGAAATTAACGTACAGCAGCAGATATAGGACATGGGAACGCAAAGAGTCTAAATTTCCATTCGCACCGCCCTGGCTGGAAGCGTTGCAGCAGTGCCATAACACTGCGCTGGGCTTCTCTCAGCTGCCCGTTTCAGAAGTGAATCTGGCCTTCCAATCAGATACCGTTTTCTGAGTTAAACAGCTTTAAGGCAAATCTAAACGTGATACACAGCTGCAGTGCGAGCCAGTTATAAACTTCCTTCACAAGTTCCTTGTAGACAGATATCCTTGAGACTAACCTCCATCTCTTTCGCAGGTCACACCGAGATTTAGAGATAGGGAGCTGTAGTTAAGGTCCAGATCTGCTATCTGAACTTGAATGATGGAGGACACATTCCCAGGACATGTTTATTGTCACCCAGCGGCCCACAATCCAACTCTCACTGAGCCAGTTCCATTCCTGAGATAATTCATGGTCTGACTCCCATTGTGGAGTGACTGATAAGGCCTTCACTTCAGGCCTTGCTGGCCACTTGTCTCAAGGAGACTCCAAAGGAACTTCAGTACAATATAAATGTGGTTCCACTCAGCCTTAAACCCTTGGAAAATTCCCCATCTTGAAAGTGTAGCATTCTGAGTAATAAAACCATAGTGAGATTACAACAAAATGTGACAGGAATTTATAGCCCTCGGTATGAACCTTTTACCTCAAGATGGAACAAAGTTGAAACAAAAATTGCGCCGTTCTCTTAGGTAACCTTTCCAACAAGCTTTCCTCAGTTCCTGGCCCCACATTTCTCTCTCCTGATTGAATAACAAAAAACTCTCTCCTGAAGGCACAAAGAAATGCGGGAGCTGGCAATGCAGGACACTTTTGTTTTTTAACCCCTCCTGCTTTCTCTCAGACACGTCTTCAGTTATTCCAGTTTCCTGTGCTATGCCCCACGCTACATTTTAAAGGAAGACTGAAGGCTGTCTCAGAATCGACCCAGACCCCTGCCCCCGTTCAGCAAGGTCAGTCACATACGGGGCACATCACACTAGTCAAGATGTGAAATTAGCCTATTAACAAGAGCAGCCTGGCTGGAGCAGTGCAGTTTTTTTTGTAAGAGATCCACCAAAACCCTGGAATTTGGGTAATTTTTATTGGAAGTTTGTGGTGACCAAGGTTTGAAAATGTATGAGCCTTAGTGATATATGATGTGCTTCCCAATACTGCACCCCTTAGCATGGGAAGGCGTGTGTTTTTATTACCTGAGAATGGGTCATGTCGCATAGCTAAGCAGATTCCTGACTCTCTCTGACACAGGATTTACTGCCACTTTCAGCAATAAAGGGTAGAATTAATCCTGAGTTTACTAATCCAAAGAGTAAACAATGTCCAGGGGAGACACTCGAGCAGGATAAATGCAAGAGAGTTAAAAACAAATGGAGTGAAATCATTCTGCTCGAAGCCAAGGAGTCACTCGAGGAGCATGAAGCTTCCACATACAATATTGTCAAGTTGTTAATAAATAACGTCCACGTCTGTAATATCAGGAAGCTTTTCTCTCCAGGTCAGCACCATGCAGAATTTTATATACGAGCACAGGCTGGGCATGGGGCAGGAATTTCATGTCACGGATTCAGGTTGTAGCGGGAACTAAATGCCAATTAAAGAAATATTAACGGGAAGGTTCTATGCATCAGTTCTGATAGCTGGTTAAGATGGGGAAGAAGATTTCCCGTGAATGCTATTTACATAAAGCACTTTACTTTTTAAAACTCCCTGATAGGGCCTCTGAAATAAATAAATTCTGAGCAGGAGTGTCTCCTGACATGTCCCAAAGCCTTACAAATTATTTACACTCTATCTGCAGCCCCAAACAGTGAGACTGCCTCCATAATCAGTGTGCGGCACTCTCGGCTCACGCACACCACTGTAAATAGCTTATTAAATAGTTATGTAACATTTCTAGCAACATGTACTTTTTTGTGACTGGCTTATTAAACAGCTTTAACTATACAGCTGCTGCTACAAACACTGACTTTTAATTCAGGGCTGCCCATTGCAAATGTTTTACTGAGCTTATAGGTGCCATTTGTGATGGAATGCTCAGCCCCTGAACCACCAAAGTAAATGCATATGTGGTGGGTTTGGTGTTATAACGACTGGAAGCTGTAAATACATGGGGACGTGTCTAATACGTTTCCATTCCATCCCAGTACACG
This sequence comes from Macrochelys suwanniensis, assembly GCA_033296515.1. NCBI lineage: Eukaryota > Metazoa > Chordata > Testudines > Chelydridae > Macrochelys > Macrochelys suwanniensis. The sequence goes on from CM065790.1 coordinate 1,519,926, forward strand.
ATCTGCTGCTTGCTGACAGACGCGTCATTAACTCTTATTCCTCAGTGAAATAAAGCCCTCGCCAGACACCTGGCAGACGGGCTTGCACTGGTCTTACGGAGTCCGCTGCTCTTACCCTTGTCGACTTCATAAGACAGCAAAGCAAGTAACATCCTCCTTTTAACCACTTCACTGCTGGATCGTCCCCCTTCAACATCCCATTGAAATTGATGCAATTTAGGGCCTACCCACTATATTCACCAGCATCATGGGCACCTTTGACATTCCAGGAATACGTATCGGCACAGCAGACATCTCTGACCTGGACGTACAGTTTGGCACTGCACCTGCTCATTTCTCCCTGCGTGAGTCTTGTGGGCTCTGTTTAGACCAACCAGGAGAATGAGGCAAGGGCTTCCTTATGCCGCAAGTTCCTCAGAGCCAGGCCTGACTTCTCCTTATTCAGTGTTTGTACAGTGCCAAGCACAGTGGGTCTCGGATTGAGGCTGTGCTCAAGGATCTCAGTCAGACCATGTCATAACAATGGGTCTTGCATGTGAAGTCAGTACATACAATGTGCTGTTTGCTGGAGCAGCAGCCCTGCCTGCACAGGGACTGAACCAAGACTCCAAACACCCTTTCCGCAGCCAGGACCTCTAATAAAACGCTGCTGCTTAGCCACTCCAAATGGGGTGGGAAAAGGCTAGGAAAACTTCAAGGGTGCTTAAATCTTCTGTGGGGAGGAGCTGGAAGGAGTGGGGGTCTGGTAATAGGATAGACAGCCTTCTACCTCTGAGGTCAATGCTCCGGCCCAGACTGAGCCAGCAGGGACTAACTGTAGCTCCTGTTTGAAGGCGGTGTGGTGGTGTGAACTGAGTTATCCAGAACAGTTCTGCCCCTGCTGAGATGTAGGGGGATGTGCTGTCATGTTCACAGGTGTCGTCGTGTAGGGGGTGGGCGGGGAGAGAGGACTGAAGCCGGGTTAAGCTTCGCTGTGAAGAGAGGTGCATCTCTGTACTTGTTATGAGGTAGACAGCACCAGAGCTGTGCACGGCATTTTACAGACTAAGAACACACCCTCCCTGTCACACAGGGCCAGCAGTCCTCGTGCTGAATAACAGCGAGGAAGGGACAGGGGAGCCATTTAGGGGATGTTCACACTTCCTCTTGGTTTGAGATTCTGGCCCATTTCCCGTGGGACCAAAATTTAACACACACCCCCAAAGCCCAGCATCACGGCTGGCCCTGTCAGAGGAGAGGCCAAACAGTGACTGAGCCCCGGGGGCTGAACGCCCCTCTCCTTTCTGCAACACGGCTCAGGCTCACGCGGAGGGAACTTGCATTGTTGCTAGTGGTGCAAATAAATAATGAACTTCGTCTCTGGCGCTGACAATCCGACGCCTTCCACCAGCACTAAATTAGTAGACAATATTGTATATATATTTTAAATGATCTTACTCAAGCCACCACCATGCTTCTTAAATAATTAAAGGCCATGAAAGTGTTATTTACTGTCCTGTTTACCACAGCAGACCCATCACTTCAGTTTGTTTTTTGATCCAGAAGCAGCCGTTACTTAGCTCTGAAGGCAAATATTTCTATAGTATTAATTCATGCTGCATAATTTCACCTTGTCACCATTTTTATTGGGGAGTCAGAAATAATATTTCATGACATTTTATTTTTAAAAATATTAATTTCTGTTTTCTTAGACAGTGTTTCAGAGCTGCTGGAGACTGTGGATTGACGTTTTACTGACCATATTAACAGCACAGTCTTCATGTGATCTCTGGGTTCAACTTGAACTGGAAAATTAGAAAATGCATACAGATAGGGCAGCCCAGTAAAGACTTGAACATGCACAGAATAGGACCACTGTTCAGCAACCCTTCTCTCCGAGGGGAGAACACCGCTGTCCCTTGCTAGTGTCCTGCTGGTGTTGTACAATGCTGGATGTTTGGTATCCCAATGTGGGGGAGCCTATGAAGGTGGAATTTCCCCCTAGATTCAGTCTGGTTCTGCAGACTCTATATGCTCAAAGCGGGAGAGTTCCTTTTGCCATCTAAGATTTACAATGATTCCTTCATAATAAGGAGTCATAACCATCTCTTTCTTTCACTGGTTCTGTAAAGAAAAGGTACAAATTGTCAGCTTTTCAAAGCCTTCCCATTTAACCACGTTATTGCAATACAACTGCCCATAACGTTTGCTTTTAGAGCCTGCGATGCCGAGTGCAGTTATTACATTGCATACAGAAAAGATGTTTACAATGTTTTATATATATGTAAAATGTTGATCCCCTGGGCCACATTGATTTGTGCTGTCTCCAGGGCTGAGTTGGTGCTGAATTTCCCAAAGAGATGTGATTAGGCTGCAGGGAACTTTCTTTCCACCTTCCCTTTTGAATCTCCTCCCTGTGCCAGTTCAGGGGCCTATCCTTCATTCCTTGAATAGCCAAATTTCCCATCAAAATCAGTGGGAAATTTGGGACTCCAGGGGGAGATTTTAAGGTGCACAGGGAATATACAATCAAGCCCCTATTTTTTCACAAGTTGTTTTTCATTTAGCTGAATTTTTATTTGTTTGTTTGTTTTTACTCTTGTGCTGTTTTCACCTTTGAAAAGAAAACAGGATAAATAAACCTTTCCACCTCCACTAATGAAGACTAGGGAGTGATGAATGTTTGGGCAGCTACTTCTCTCACAGTGTCATTAGAAATTGGTGACTCTTGTCTTCAATGCAAGCAGAATTAGGGATTTAATAGCTGTTTATAAACCAGCCCAAAGGCTACAGCTGTTAATTGGAGACTCAGTTCTGAGTTTTCTGAATAGTGAACTAAAATGTTTTTTGTGTTGGTTCTTTTTCAATCAGTTTACAAAATTGTTCATTATCCCAGATCATTCAGATAACATCCACATAGGCTTTTATGTCTGCATCAACAGGGTTAACCATTAAAAAAGCAACATTTTTCAGTTGCCAACTACCAGAAAAGAAAATCACTGCAGTGTCTTAGATTGCTCTGTGTAATGCCAGTGTGCAAATGTGGCACCCACTGAATATACATTTGCAAACAAACTCTTTGAAAACAAGTTCCTCCCTTGCTCGCCACCCATGCTTTGACTCCAGGGCTCTGAACCCTGCAAACACTGGAGAATGCCTAAAGAAACCCGAAAATAGAGAAATCGTCCAAGGTTTGGAAACACAAACTCCTAAGCTCCAATCTTCACAAGCAGGTGAGAGGGGAGATGATTTTTCAATAGTTTACTTTCAAATGCAGAGAAGTTTGTCATTAAAATAATATTTATTTTAAAAATAGTCTCTCTGGCAGAAAAGAAATAGAGGGCAGAATTACAAAGATGCAGTCCCTGAACTTTGACAAAGTTTTTTCTACAATCAGGTTAAAAAAAAAAGAAGTCACGGCTGTCTCAAAATCAGGAGAAAGTGAACAAATGCCAGTGAGGTAAAATGTTCTCCCAATTGGATGGTGGAGCTGGCTGGGGCTAGGAATCCGCCGTGGTGTAAATTCCAACTGCAGGATGTTCGTCATATTCATCCCATGTCATGCACGTGAGGTTTTCAGCGAATATTTAAAGGACCATCTATTACGTGTCCATTGCAGCTAAGAGACAAATCAGTGCAGCATCCCCATTTTCTCATTGTCTGCCTGGAAGTCCAGTACTGATGATGATAGCTAGACTTTGTATCTACATTTATAAAGGCTCTCAGGCTGATCCAGCTTTACATCTGTACCTGGTAAACTGGTTGAAATTATAATTAAAAATATAATAATAATAAAACACCTGGATGATCATGATATGATGGAGGCTAACCAGCAGTTACTGCAAAGAAAATTGCACTTCACTAATCTGTTGGAATTATTGAATCATGTCAATAAAATAGTGGAGAATGGGTTGACATTGATTAGATGCAGGGCTGCTGTGGGCAGGGTGGGGGGAGATGTGGTAAAAAGGCAGCTTGTCCAGGGCCCCCAAACCCCTGGAGTTTGATACTATGTGCAAGCTGGTCACCCTGTCTCAAAAAGGCTATTGCAGGATTAGAGGGACATTCAGAGAAGGGTGATAAGGGATCTGCAAAACTCTCCTATGAAGAGAGATTGAAAGAGCTGGGTTTGTTACCTCAGAAAGGAGGTGAATAGGAGGGGACATGATAAAAGCATATAAAATAATGAAGAATATCGTGTTATGAGTCAGAGACCAGAAGTTCTTGATCTGCCTTCTCAAGTAGAAGGAGACTGTGAGGGAGGGACGCTCAGTGCCAATGCTGTCTACTGGCTGAGCAGGGGTGTGGCAATTGTCCTCCTCCCGGGCGTGCCCCTATTTTTACTACAGCTCTGCCCTGTGGTGGTCCGTCACTTAGGTCTCTGGCGCGGTCACCTTTTCAAGTCTACCCCTTTCGGGGCATACAGAAAAAGTCCAATAATGGGGAAATCTTTGGGATTCAGCAAAGGATTCAGGGCTTCCCCCTGGGGTCAGGGTCCTGTGGTACCTCCAGGGTCTTCCCCCACCTAGATTCCCTGTTGAGGGAGAGACTTCCATCGCTGATGGAGGAGCACGGGCCCAGTGGTGGGCAGTGAAGTCCTGCCCCTGGGGGTGCCATGCGGCTGTCTCCCTGCACAACTTCCTGCCAGTCCCCTCCCTTCTCATGGGGCAAGGAACGAAACACACAGATACAGTCTCCACCTTCAGCAGCGTGGTCAGGCCATGATAGCCAGGCCGCAGGCGGGAGAGCCCCCGCGGTGTTCCTTCTCAGGAGCTCAGAGAGCTGGTCAGCTCACCTCCACTGCCTGCCGCCAACTCAGCTACTCTGCTCCCTTTCAAGTTCCTCCACCAGCCTGTGTAGGCTTGGCAGGTGCGGTGGGGTGGGGCTCACTGGGCCAGGAGCTGCTCCTCAGCCCATTCCTCTCCAATGTGGAGGTTTGTACACCCCGTCACGAGGACAATCAGTGAAACTGAAAGGTGGCAAATTCAAAACTGATCAAAGGAGACACATTTTCATACAACGTGTGATTAGACTGTGGAACTCATTGCCTCAGGAAGTCATTGAGGCCAAGAACATAGCGAGATTCAAAGAGGGGCTGAACGTTGGTATGGATATTAAGAATATTCAGAGTTATAACAGCTAATGCTAAGAAAATGTTTGGAAGGGAGATAAAATCTCCTTCAGGGTTCAAGCCAATCACTAAGTATTAGGGATTAATATGAGACTTTCCGGGCGTCTGTGCCACACACTGAGAGGTAAACTGTATGGCTGACTGAATAAAGAATTGGATCTTCCCTGGATTATTTTAGATAAGGTTCGTTTTGAGTAGGGAGGTTTGTTAGTGTAATGCTCCAATTGTTTCCTAAGGCACCATGTATGCAAAACCGCACTGTAATTGTATGAACACTGGATGGACTATTTAACTACCGCACCTTCGTCAGTGTGTAGATTTATAAAGCACAGTGCTGCACATTCCCCTTTCTCAGGAGTTTCTTTTATTGCTGTTTTAGAAATCCATTCCAATTAGAGAGCAATAGTATGGCTCCCAATACAAACAGCAAGGTGCAGTGGAGAGAGGCAACGCTGAGTGGTCCCCGCAGGTGCAGCCTTATGAGTGTGGCTAACCTCCTCAAGCATTTTATAATAATCATATTTCTCATGAAGCTTTAGTTTAGCTTCCTTCAAATTAAATCCCAGCAATAAAAAAAAATCAATGGGATCTCAGTGAAAAAACTTTGTTTCATTCCATTTGGCTCATCGTTGGGTTTGCCTGTATTTTCCCTTTGCTCCTCTCCAGCCCTGCCAACCCCGTCTCAGGAGGGCTTTAAGCAGATGGATGGGGGTTGCGTAGACACTTGCTCCTTTTCAATAAGGCAGAGTCTGGCTGTCTTCCTCACCCCTGGCTGGCTGTGCCTGGTTCCCCAAGTCTCAGATGCTGCGCTCTGGGGAGAAGCATCCTGGAAAGACCAGCACAGCCTTTTCTCCTGGGACTGTTCAGCTCAGCGCATGTTTTCTCTCCCTGGGGAAGGAGGGCCGGAGCTCCTGCCTGAGTCGAACAGTCGGGACTGGGGCTGCAGGACGCTCGCAGGGTTTGGACAAAGAGCCCACCAGCTTGGAGACATCAGCACTTCATCCCGTCTGACCTTCCTGCAGCTGAGTTCCAAGAGGCCGGCCAGCCGGCGGGCCCACACCCCGACAGGCACCGCCCCCTCTGTCAGGAGCACTGAGCACCATTCTCCTGGCGGGGCTCAGGGGCCAGTGTCCCGTGACTCCAGGGGCCAGGGTTCCTTTTAGCATCCTGCTTCCCTCCCCATGATTTCCCCAAGCCCTGGGCAGCCACCTCCTCCAGACCCACTGCCGAGACCCTGACCAGGTCTCAGTGGCGCCCAGGGCCCCGGGTGCACCAGCTCCCTCCGTTCCCGCAGCGTGCGGTCTGGATGCCATCACGGAGAGGGGCCAAGCAGAGGACAGCAGATGGGCCACGCAGCCCAGTAACACAGGCGAATCTGCGATGGGGGTGAGCGCGGTGCCTGTCAGCAGGAGATTGATGGAGAGGCAGCGTAGGAAGGCCGGAGGAGAGGGGAGAGGCCTGACATTCCCCAGTAGCACCGGGCGCTGAGTGAGGCTTGAGCAGAAAGACCGGCTCAGCCTGACGCGGTTCCCTGGGAAGCCCCCCTCGGGGTTCAGCGTCCCGCAGGACAGTGAGGGAGGCAGTGGAGGTGCGAGGAGCTGCCCAGGCAGACGTCTCATGAGGGGAAATGGGGTTTGACCTTTTCTGTGACCCAGCGGCGGCTTGTCACAAAGCCCGTGTTTGCTGTCGACATCCACGCACCTGGTCTCCCAGCCAGCTTTCTACAGGGGCTTCCTGGTGAACGTGTCCTGCCCTTCCAAGGGCTCTGTCTGCCGGACTGTCTTGTTAAATATGAAATGGCCGGCTAGTGTTCAGAGAGTGGGAGAGTGGAAAGCCATTGAGGGGAGAAAAACGGCAGTGGTATTTAAACATTAAAATCTGCTGGAGCCAATCACATCAGTAGCTGCATTTGTCCTTTGGAGTCTGACTTTATGGCATCCAGGAGTGACTATTAAACACAGAGGTTGTGCTTGAAGCTAAGCAATAAAGTGACTGGTGCGTTTCCTTTTGCTTTCTATGCCGCTGTATTGATTTTGTAGTTTATTCTTTCTTAGAGGAGAAACTAAGGTATTGCGATTTCATTTAGGTTCTGCATTATAATTTCCCCGATGATTTTGTCAAGTGTTCCTAGAGGAGAACACCTTCTCACAGTGAGCAGGATTCAAAGACGCAGAGCCGACTAATCCATACCTAATTGGATGAAATCGTTATGCACTTTCCCTCCTTTTGCAGGCTTTTTCCGGAGTTCCTGGTTCCTTGGGGATCCTAAAAGCCACTGAAGAGGTTATTATAGCATGTCCTCGGGGATGTTTAATACCCTAGCCCTGTTCAGACATGCAAATAATCTAATTCAAAAGCTTCCTAATTAGCAAGCCTGCTACAGTTCTGGATAAAGAGAGAGTGAGAGAGAGAGAGAGAGAGATCTAAAGGACGGTTCTTTTCCCTTTTATAGGCTGCTATTGTGCAAAAGGCAGCATAATGGATAAAAAGTAATTGTTCAGATTTTAATTGTGATTCAGTATTTATAGTTTTGTTCTATCATCTGACTAATGAGGAGTGGATTGACTTTGCACTGCTCATACCAAACGCTGCTGTAACATAGTGTACACAGAATGCAGCGTGTCCCTGCCATTTCCTCTTGGAAACAAAATCTCACATAGCAGAGACAGTCCAAGTAAAATATGTTAAGCATGTTAATTAATGAATTAGCCATTTAATTAACATAATTAGAGGTAATTATTTTCTTTTAATCTATTGACAATTTTAGGACAATTAAACTAAACAATGGCAAGGCAGATCACAGAGGGTCTCGTGCAATCATGGTAAATGCTATAGCCCTAAATTATACATCATTAATTATTAGGGCCATGGAGGGAGAAGATGGACAAACTAGTGGGGATGTTCCTGCTGCCTGTCCTTTACCCTGTTGTGATGCTGCAGGGAAGCAGCAGCCTGGGAGTCAGGTGCCCTTTGATCGAGAATCTTGGGCACTGGAGAGGGGCTGTGAGTCCTCCCGGACACCCGGGAGTAAGACAGTCACCGCCGAGTGTGACCTGGCATCATGGAGTGTGACGTCTGTTCCCAGCCCGGCAGCTTTCCCGGAGTTAAGGCCTTTCCGTCAAACTGCTGCTGTTTATTTCTCTGGTGTTCGGATGAGGGGCGGCTGGAGGATTATATTCCTGTTGGGTTTGGGGGGGCGGGTTGTGCTGAGCTGTGGTTGCTTTGTTAGGACAAACAAGGATTAAGTCATAAAACCCTTGCCCGATGCCTGGCACTGGGCAGTTCATGAGGCAGACAGGATTTGGATCACACCCTTCAGAGCAAGGACACCACACATGCACCATGTACACGCACACACGCACTCCGTGTGCATGTGAGGAGAGAAAATGAAATGTAACCTCTGCACCCAGCCTACGTGCGTATCTATTACAAACGACGGTACGAGAGTATTATGCAGATTGCAAAGTCCTGCACTTGGAAGCCAGGAAATGCCAAATTTACAGTTGCCTACACACCCTAATTCTCTCCCCTTGTGCATCCATCATGGGCAGTGACTGCAGCGGGCGTCCTGAGGAGCCCTGGCCCTTGGCACTGCAGCACAGAGTTCCCCCTAAGAGACGGGGGGTCCCTGCTCCATGTGGGAAATGGGCTTCTGGGCCATGGACTGGGTCCAGAACTGTAGTCAGGGGGAGCCCAGCCCAGCTCTCGTCCACCTCCAATCCCGCTGCTCCAATGGAAGCCAAGCATTCCCGGTGCCACATGTGCTTCTTCTCCTTTTTCTTCCTTTTCTTTTCTTTTCTTTTCTTTTTCCTTTTCTGTGGCCACCTGAGCCCAGCTCTCTAGAACGCTCACACTCTATTATTTTATTATTACTCTAGCAGGCTGCCAAAAGTTTACCGGGAGAAGCAAGTGAGAGACGGGAAAGGGTGATTTGTCAAAAGTTTCTCTCTTGGCCAAATCTGAGCAGAATTTCGTGGAACGAAGGCAAGACTTGTCTCTGGCCCCAGGGCTTTGTTTGCACCAGGCCTTTGGTACTGAGCAGGGACAACGAGGGTGTTGGAGCTTCTCAAATACAAGTCACAAGAATCTTGTATCATGTAAAGTGTGAGGCATTATAAATAGAGGGGTTGCTACAATCTCCTCATGCACCTTAAGCATGTTCTAGTGACCTCATTTTTCTAGTAATGCTTCCTTAGGAAAGGCCTGGGTTGCCCAAAAAGGATGAGGTTTAATCTGGCTAAATTCCCATACCTAGTCCTGTCTCCCTGAGAAATGCAGACCTCCAGTGGCTTTTAAAAAATTTCTACTGGACTAGAGTAGTTAAATTGTCCAATCAAGGAACAGAAAAATGCCATGTGATGTAACCATATTTTGAATATTGAGTATGGAAACTCCCAGCCAAAGAGCTGCTCGTGCCCGGTCCTTGAGGTGGAAAATGTTCCCACAACTCTGCATTCAGCTAGTGATTCAAGCTGAAGGAACCACAAGCTGCTTGCAGCCATTCTGCCAGCGGGAAGAGGTGAAATTAATCAATTATCTGCTGCTCATTACAAACCCAGCTTTATCTGGCACATTGGGGTCCCAGAGCTGTGGTCGCCCTCATATTGTAGTGATGGTCTTTAATTTTCTACGCTTTTCTAATGCAGTTCTTGTGCCCTCTGCTTCATTAACGTCTATCCTGCTGCACAACCTCACGCAGACAATTCCCACTTCCTTTTTCCTGCTCTCTCGCTTCATGGCTTGCCCACTGTGTGCCCTAGGAGTTCGCCTGCTTTCACAGGACTGAAAGGCTGCAAGGCGGCTGATTTTTGTCCAGGCGTGGGGTTCACTGAGCCAGCTCCTCCCGTGACACACAGCCTTTTTTGCACATTGCACTGCTAGTTGGTTTATTATCCCATTAGATTCCCACACAGCCTGTGCAGCAGCACCTGCTCAATTGGAGCCTCGTGTGTTAGCAATTAATATGTTATGCCCTGATTAATTAGCAGGGTTAATTATGATTGCTGTTGCTCAAACCCGTGTAGAGAGAGATGGCATCATGTTGTTCTGAGCCATGGTGCTGAGGATGGGCTTCTGGGGGTCAGTGACCAGAGTTCTGCTCCTTTGTTAGCAACATGTTGTTCTTATTGGCTTCATTTGCTTGTTTCTGCAGTACCCTGCTCATTCTAACTATCGCTGCCATAGGGGACAGCAACCTTCAGAGCCTAGACAATGCAAATAACCTTTGAGGTCCCAGCCACACCCTTCCCCAGGCCACTGTAGGATTGTTGCCTTGTGTATATTTATTAGAATCTTGTCTGGTTTAATTGTAAATGAGTTATTAAAACTGAAAAATTAACTAAGCCGCTCGCTAAACCTGACTCAACAGAAACCTGCAGCTTTCATGACGTATAAAAGAGTTTGGCTAACTTCGTTAAATGTGGGTCTCCCCTGTTCCCCAGCCCCATTTTCATGCCCCTCTGTGTATCCTGATTTCAGACGGGGCCACTCGCAGAATTCATGAGAGATCGATCCAGCCCAGTGAGGATCAATGTCACGCTATAGATGCAAGAACCAAACCTCCAAGTATTTGAGCTTCACCCACCACCGCTTTCCATCCCCTTTTTGATTTTGATTTGTCCATGTGTGATACAGTCACACTTGTTTCTTTGCCAGTGGCCACAGTGAATGAGAATGAAAGTCCTCCCATTGACTTTGCCTTTCAAAGCTATCCTCATTGGCGTCTCGGGTGAGCCGAGGACAGGAGGTGTTGGTAAATAACACAGAGGTGGAGAATTGCTTTATCTTCAATGACACATTCCCTCCTTCTTCCTGTCCTGATTTAACAGCATCCATCAGGACAAAAATATACCCGAGATCAGCTTTTCCCGAACATCAAAAATCAGGGCCCCTTTATTCCTTTTGAGATCACCAGTTAGGTGGAAAAGACCAATAGGAATCCAGGAAGAAACCATACAACCGATGAAACATTCTCTCCCAGACACATGGAGGATTCCCCTTGTCTGCAAAGGCATCCACCAAAATAAGAATGCCACATCTTAAACACCAGGCAATCTATTATTCTCAGAGCAGTAACATGATACATTATCAGCCACCTTATCCTAGCAAAATGTATCATTACCTGCACTTTCTGCACTTTCCAGATCAATCCACTTTAAAAATGTAGTAATACAGAAGGGTATTAGGTACTAGAAAACTCATTATGAAAATGGCGTACTCAAATTCTTTAAAGGTGATATTTCATAAAATATACTATGCCTAGCTCTCGGCTCAATCATTCTTTTTAATAGCTCCATAGCAGCCAGAAAATAAAGTATTCATGAAGATTGAAGAAGATGATCCCATGAACTTCAATTTAATTGGTGCAAATTAAAACGATCCATCTTTTCACACTGCCCGTCTATCTCCAATCATCAGTGCACCGCACGTCCAGCACCCTGATTACAATTATCTTTTAATAGGAAAACTTGTCACTTTTTGTGTGATTTACTTAAGCTTGCACAAACTTACTGGTATCATGTAGGGTTGCGAGGTATGATTTTATTTATTTATCTCTTGTTCTCGTCACTCAATATGGTTGGGGGTGTGGGGATGAGGTGAGCTCTTGGAGGGGTGGGGGAGGTCAGTTTACTATGGGCTTCTATGCATGTGTGCCAGGAGAATGCCAGAGAGCAGCCTTCAGTACGTCTTCATTCACCAGGCCTCCCCCCAAAGGAGTGCTAATTCAGCCAGATTCCGTGGTGTCCTCACAATGACCATTGCAATTACAACACAAAACCTAGATGACATTTTGACTTTTAATTAGGAGCGAATGCTGCTGGTCCCTGCTGATGGCTCTTCCTCCAACTGCTTCTAGGAGTCCCCGCCCGGGAAGGCATCCTGCAGGGTTTAATAAGCCATCAAATCATCGTGGCATGGGCCACATCCTCTAGTTTACCCTAAATGCAGGCTCACTGTTTCTGGCCTATTGTTTGGAGTTGGGCAGAGATCCCTCCGGATGAGAATTGCAAAAGGGCCTCAGATTCCTAGTATTATTATTATTATTATTATTATTATTTATTATTATTTCTTGTAATGGCCACAGTCCAGCTGCGAGGACGTTGCAGAATGATTCATTGCCCGGAGCTATTTAGGTATAATATGTTTCAATTTTGTTTCCTTAGCTCTGAAAAGCGCGAGTCCTTATCACAGATGTCTTCCACGCCTGAAGATGTTGGGAGAGTTAGCTCTGTCTTCTGAGGCCAGATTTTTCTATGCATTGAAATAATTACCATCGCTTAGCTTTTGTCTGCATATTCCCTGACAATATTAACCCTGACATGAGCGGGAGACAGACTCAACAGCAGCAGATCACAGCTCACACACTCTTCTTGCTCCTAAGTCGCTAACAATGCCATATAAGTACATGGAAAGAGGTTTTTAATAAACATGAATTTCAGCATCTTCCTTTTTATAACAAACCAGTCACCTTGGTGGTAAGTGGCTGAAATCACTTCAAAGCCCCCTAAAGCCCCTTCAAAGGTGGTTGTTTGTTGTGCATGTGTGTTTCTTTTTAACTTTTTAATACAGGAAATAGAGCTTAATTTGGAAGAGGACTTTGCTGGTGGAGTTCAAATGAAATTCACTGCTGATCTCATTAAGTGCCCATCTCATTTCAGTGCATGAATATTAAATAGAAAGTGTGTGGCCAGGACAAACACACAAAGGGAAAATCAGCCTGGCTGCGGCAGGATCCTGCAGCCAGCAGCAGCCAGAAGTGCCCACACTGGAAGATATCTCCGTGTAGGATTAGAACGTGCCTACTGGGGGAGAGGGGAAGAGAGGGCCAGTAGGAAAAGTGATTTACATTTAACAAACAAATCCAGTAGTATTAGTAATGCTCTGTCATGCCCAGAAAGGAATGCAAAGGAGGCCCAAGCAGCAGGACCAGTTGCAATCCCCCGGTGAAGCAGCATGATCCCCAAGGGAATGTGGCAGCACCTACATGCGTTCTTTGCAGAAAGCAAGTCTGAAGGATTTTTCAAAGAAAAGCATGCCATTTGTCCTGCCTGGCCGGGGGTCCTGCGGCTCTGTGGAGGGGTAGCTTTGAAATGTCTGGGGAAGTAGAAGTTCTGAATGGGAAGGGGCCTTGGGGTGGAACCGGGATGAGATGGGGTGGTGCTTGCTCGGTGCTGCACCATGTGGAGAGAGAGAGAGAGACTCGCTCCCTGCCTATAGCGGCAAGCAGGACAGACCGCGCGCCCTGGGCACAGAGCAAGGCCCAGCGGCAAGATGAGGTGGGGTTTTAGTCCATATGATCTCTTGGATTCTGCTTTTCAGTGACTGGGCACTGGTGGGGTGTGAAGGGCACTGAATGAAGACAGGCAATTGCTTAGGGATGAGTCCCCTGGAGCAGCACAAGGCCTAGGCCCCACTGCTGGCTCCATTCCTCCTCACTGCGCTGGGCAGGGGCGGGCTGGCCTGGCTCCATGGGGCTGCCTGGAGGCCTAGCCAAGGTCGGGCTCCATGGTGCAAGGGGCTGCACAGATACACTGCCAGAGAGTCACGGGCTGAACGGACCAGGCTGACCAGGAAGGGTTGTGATGGCCGAGCACAGATGGGGAGCTGAGGCCCAAGCAAACTGAGTGACCTGCCGAGGTCCCCCTGGGGTTCTGCTGCAGAGCTGGGGCCTGAGCCCAGGCCTTAGCCCAGTACTAAGGCACCGGGGTCTCTACGCTCTGCTCCCACCTCGGCTTGCGAGGAGGAGGCTGACAGGACATCTCTCCTGGGCCTTTTATGGGGCGTGCTTCTAGGGGAGCAGGTGTGTGAGCTCTGCTGAGGGATCACTAGGTCGCAGCCATGATGATCCATCGTAGCCCAGATCCCAGGGTTAACAATAACCAATCCACCCCACTCGGCATGGCTGCTCCGTCCTGTCCCTGCCCCATATGACTGATGTGCCTCCGCCTGTCTGAAAATTCCCGGCCCTACTGCTGATCCCCATCCCTCGTCTCTGCTGTCCACTCCCTCGGCCCCCGGTAGGCATTGTTCCTCCAGCAGCTAGTCCCCTGGCTCTGGCAGCTCCCATGAACTCTCCAATAAGTCTTTTGTCACAGCAAACAACACCTGTCCTTATGCCCCAAATAAACTCCAATCTGCTTGATCTGTCAGGCAAATGCATTGTGCTGACCTGTTATAAATCCTCCAAGCGGCACAAAAATACCCGCTACACACCTAGTCTCTGCAACCCCCCCCTCCGCTCCCCACCCCATCAACCTCCCTTGTACCTGCCTCTCTCCTTGGATAAGCAGGTAATCATGAGCTGCCACAGAAAGGTGACCCATTAACGTGACGGATTTGGTGAGAAAAACAAATGGACTGAAACCTGCGGATTGCTGTCCTTACTGCACCTTGGCCTTTTGTTCTGTCAGATCAATATCCGCACAGGGCCTCATTACATGCCACTACTGCACAATGACAAGAGAGCCAGGGTCAGCCCTGTGCACTTGGTGTTTTCACTGACTCCTCAGTTAAATCTCACCCTAAGGAGTATGTGTGAACCACACGGCAGCACTGCCCGCTCAGCCAGACAGACAAACGGATGCTGCAGCCCGCAGCGAGGCTGGGGCCTCTGACACAGCCTGCTCCGGCCCCCTCTGAGGGGGATAACAGCGAAATAAAGTGCGTCTTTGACTACTGTATTCTGAAATCTCTTGGGGTGTGTGTGTGTGTCTATGTGTCCTCATGTCCTCTTCGGCATGGTTATTCTAACTGACATGGTAGAGGCCTGAGACATCTGCCACTCCCCACGGCTAGTTAGGAGAGGGTGCTGGCCTTGTGAAGCACTTTCCCCTTTCGAGTTCTGTGTCGTGGGAGTTTGGATCCTGAGCCCCACACTAGGCACTCACAGTTAACAAACCAGATGTGGGGGTGAAAAGGCATCACAGTGAACACTGGGCCTTTGGAGTGAAACTCAGCCCAGCCGGCCAGCACAACCCTGTGCACCAGTGCCATGGGGCTTAATGGGGCATAGACCTTTGTACTGGCCCCCTGCACCGCGGTGAAATTCACTCTCTGGGACTCTCACTGGGCTGGTCTTATTGGCGTTAGCCCTGGCTTCCCCTAACCTCCTTCCTGTCCACACACAGCCTCTCACCCCAGTGTGGTGACGCTTTACACCTGGCTGGCCCATCCCCGGCACTACTTACACTCAGGCTGGTAACACACCCACTTTTCAGTGAGGCCAAAGGCTAAAACACTCAAATATTGCTAGTCCTCCAATGCCTTCCCACAATCCCCCCCCCCCCCCCCCCGGCACCGTGTGCCCACGACAGACAAGCGTTTCCACAATTCACTGGGAAAGACCCAGAGGGATCAGCTCGCTGTAGCACAAAGAACCGCGGGATGTGCCCCTAGAAGTCGTAGCACATGACACAAGTGAGTGCAGCACCCGTGTGGACGCAGTCGAGTCTGGTTTTGCAGTGTGGCCATTCCCCACCATGTGCCAGTCCCACGAATTAACTCTGCAGTGAAGACATGCCCTCACTGAGGTGTAAAGTCTGAAAACCTCCATCACAATTCAGAATCTCTTCTCCCATGCCTGCCCCTCTTACATCAAAAACAGTACCAGCAGGAGAGAGAGATCACCTCGGTGGAGGAAGGGTTTGTGGAGGAGGCACAAGAGGTCTATTGCATTGTCCGGTCTCACTCGCCACAGCTGCTTCTGCACACGTCTGCTCAGCAATTCCAGCTCCCAAGTGCTACTGTTTTCACTCCAAACCTAACCCAGTTCTGGGGCCTATGGGATGCTGCTGGAGGCACCGAATTTAGGATAGACAGGAACGACGAGTAGGAGTTTAGCATTTCTCAACAAGAAGCTCTCCTAGAAACAGGCCAAAGAAAGCAGTTCAGAGAGCCTTCAGCCTGGTATCTCTACATCATGGTCACTTACCTACTGCTGCTCTGCTGGGTTAGCATTCTTCCTGTGCCTCTGAATTACCCAGTGAAGAGAGTGTGGGGGTGGTTAGAGAAGGGGGCTGGGGTCAAAACTCTTATTAGCTCTTGCCTAAGGACATGCAGTGGGTCAGTGACAGTCCATTCAGATGCTATGCCTCAATTTCCCCATCTGTAAAATGGGATAATATTAGTGCTCTAGGGAGCGTGTGGTGCTTGATGAATTAATGCTCATAAAGCACTTTCCTGCCTGTGGATGAAAGGTGCTAGAGGAAGACAATGTGTTCTTAGCAGTATTTACAGTGCTAGGTATCATTATTTGTCATGCTGAGAAAGCAAGCCTTGCTCAGAGCGCTGACTTGCCAAGACCCATTTCTGCGAGTGATGAACCTATCATAGTTCCCTCTGTTCAGGTGAGCATCTCGAACCTCATCTCCTCTGAACGTCACTGAAATTCTCTGAGCCTTTTCTGGTTTGGAAAAGCAGCTGGAAATTTGAGGAGATCAGTCGCTCTTACAACATCTCCAGCTCATCCTGTTCCCAGCTGAGCCGGAATTCTGGCACGCCGGGCATCCTGCAGCTAGTATTGCTCTCCTCTGGCCGGAAAACCATGGACACCTTCTTCTCTTGCAAGGTGGAAGGGCTGGGATGTGAGCCCTATGTAGATGTTTTGTGTCTTAATTCACACAGTGACATGGGGGACAACCAGAACCACCCCAGACCATTATCTGGGTATTGTGTCTCTTGACTTACAAACACTGAACATAAAAGTTTGGGCTGGGTTCAGTTTTTTATTCTCTTTTACATTTCAGGGACTATTTTTTAATCTTATCTGGTGAGAAGTGTTCCCAGGAAGTGGAAACAGTTCTTTCCAACTCCCGCAAATCCTTGAATCTCTATCCTGGTTAATGCTCATCAGTCAGCTGCTTAGTCTGAACCCGGGATCGATATTATTGTCTAAATATCGAGGACAACAATTTGTGGCCAGAATTTCAGGTTTTCTCAGGGACAAGCACTAAATGTTGTTTTGCACTAAAATGGGAGGCAGGCGGAGAAGTTGAGGGGACCTTGGTCCTTCATCTCTTACCCCTGGGAGGGCTCAGCCCAGAGCTGCTCCCTTCTCTGAAATTAGCAAATAAAATTATGAGCATGCATAAGGAGTTGTTGAATAGCGTAATACAAGTACACGGCTGTCTAGGATCTCTCTCTCTCTCTCTCTCCAATAAGAGCTTTAAAATATATTTCTGGAACTAGGGGAGAACCCGAAGCCTCGCAAGGGAGCGTGTGAAGTGTAAGGACATTAGCCATCACAGCTAAGGGGGGAGGGAGCCAGGCAAAGCTGACCTTGAGGCTGCCTTAGACTGACCCTGAAGCAGCAAAATTCTACATTCCATTCACAGGCCCTGTCATCTCTCACCTTGGCGAGAGCGCTCTCCTTGCCCATTTATCATCACAAATGTTTCTATTTTGGCTTATTTGTTTGTACAGTTAAGCCCTGTTACATTTACACCAAGAAGAAGGACAAACTCTGATTTTATCCAATGTTAGATCCTATCACTCCTTGCTACAACATTCACAGCATTAATAAGGATAAAGGGAGACTTTGGAGAAATCCAATAACACTGCCTATGTGATAAGGGCCCTCTGGAAAGGAAGCGTAACTTCGCAGTGTCGAATGTGCTCGCTCTAACCCATTGTGTGCACCTTGCCTTGGTTAGCGACCAGTGAATTCCTGCGTTAGGCAAAGCAGGGTAGGAGAGCCCCACGGACCGTGTGCAGTTCATTACAGGCAGCATCCACAATGTCAGCTCTGTGGAATGGCTGACGCTTCACAGCAGCTCCATGTGTCACCTCCCCATCCCCAGCTCGTGGCCGCCAGGGCTATTGGGCTGGGCAGCTTTGTGTCTCTCAGTCAATAAGACGAGCGTGGCAGCAGAAATGCCCCAAAATAAAGGAGTGTGGGAGAAAATCAAGAGTGGCGTGACATCAGGAAAAGAGCGAATACGAGCCCCAGAACAGGAGTCACATCGGAGCCACGAGAGCCCCACAATAAATGCACACAATGATCTTCTCACAGCAGCTACCGTGCAAAAAAATGATTTGTGCCAGTCACTGCTCTTCAGGCTGGAGGATGCCGAACGGCAACACAACCCCACAACCAGCCTTGGAGGCAGTGACCCAACCTCCAGCACCTGTGTCAAAAGGGACCCTGCTTCCAGACTCATTACACACCTGCACCCGCAGCCAATGCCAAAGAGAACTGTCCCGCCATGAGCACCAGGTATGCTAGGACCAGTCTTGCTAGCAGCTTTGGTCCCCTCACTCTGCCTGGCTCTGCAGAGGTCATGAATTGGCCCGATCGCTGCAGTTCTGAAGGAAGAAATGTCGCCCTCCATTCCCTGGGAATACACAATCCTTCAGGCTCTGGGAATGAATTGTCCACACAGCCTGACCGCATAAGTGGCTCTTGGACACTGTCCTCCCAGACCTGCTGACACATCTGTGTGGGGTGAAAGCCTCACTCCCTCTGGGAGACGGGGCAGGGTTATTTCCCCCTTTGGCATAGGGTGAATCTGGGCTACTGAGCAAGTTAATGACTTGCCTGAGATCCCACAGGAAACCCGTGACAGCATCAGGAAACTGGAGTTCCTTCCTGGCTGTAAGTCCCAGAGCAGCATCCCCGAAAGCAGTCAAACCGCTGACACGTCCAGCTATACTTTAGATCCATGTGGAGAAAACACTTCGTAAAGGACAGTATCAGCAGAGCAGTCAGCCTAATGCACCGTGTCTTTCGGGTCCCCGCTGGGCAGGAGGCAATGACCTGCCTGTCCGCGGGTCAAGGCTATTTCAAAGGCACCGCTTTAGTCCCGTGGTAGCTAAGTGCAGATCCAGACCACGTCCACCAAGTTCTATTGCTGGAGGAAGTGGCTAGATGACCAACCCAGAAATGCAGCCCCTCCCGCCTGAAAGACGGACCTGCTCTGGCCCAGCCCCTCAAGCCCCCGCTGGGCTGCCATCACAGCACCTTCTGGCTAAAGTGGCGGTTGGCTCGTTACGGACAGGCCTGCCTAGCTCTCAGAGAAACAAGCATCTGTGGAGCCGTCTGGGAACCCCGGAACTAGCAGGGCTCGTCCACCTCTACCTGCTGCAATCTAGCACATGGTCTAGGGGGCCTCTGATTTCTTTCCCGACATGATCTGGGGCAGCAGAGAAGCCATCAGTCCCTCTCCGGTGGCTTTGGCAGCAAGTACAGAGCGAGGTTCTAGGAGGGAGGGAGGGCTCCCAGCTATGTGTAACCTTCCCAAAAGTCATGTTCATCCTCCTACCAAACCCCCCTCGTCCCCGCCCCCGCCCCCGCCTGGCACTTGCACAGAGGCTGGAGGAGTCAGTCGCTGGCGCACAAATTTCGAGGGCACCTGCCCTCTCATGGATCCCCAACAGGTTGCAATTTTTTTAAAAGGTAGCTTTAAACTCAGGATAGGAGAGACCCCCCCATCCCCTCCTGCGCTGGCAGAGTTTGTGCCCAGTCTGCACAGGTGTGTTTCCCGTATTGCTGTTGCCGCCCGAGCCTGGCAGACCTGTCCTACTCTTTGCTGAGAGTGAGTGCGATGCTGTGTCACTGCTTTGGCAGCCACAGAAGGCTCTGCCTGCTAGCTTAGACCTGGGAGCACCTGCCTCAAACCAATCATCATTTATGTTATCCTTCCAGGCGAGGGCACAGACCTTCAATCATTCTTCCTAGTTAGACACAATCAAGAGCCAGATTTGTCTTGTTTAGTTGAAATACATACACGGTAACGACACAGCCCTGAAGATTGCCAGGAGATGTTTTGTTAATCTTACACACAAAGTGCTTTCAGGTCCTGGATTACATGCATTTTTAAAGGGCCATTATTGGCTCAAGGCCTCGCTGCCCGTTTTCCTCGGCACCGATGGATTTCGAGGAAAACAGCTGCTTCAAAAGAACTCCAGGAGTAAAGGAGTGTGGCGGCCTCCTGGCAACGCACAGGCCAAGATGGATTCGCTGGCATGATTTTAAAAATCATTCCTGGATTAGCATTTCAATCCAGGGCCTCCCTTTCTCCTGTCAGCCGCTGCTCAGCTGCGGTGTCATCCATGGAGAGCTCAGGGCCAAAGAAAGAACATGTCTGAGGAACATTCGGGCCCTACTTATTTGTGAACAAACCAAGCAGGAGGCTTTCCGGGCAGGAGTGTTTCTCCTTCGTTTGTAAAGACCCTCTGAGTTTCCAATGCTCCCCTCTCCACAGCCTTCCCCAGAGTGCGCTGGGGTCCCTTTAAACGAGGGCTACATTTAGATGTAACACTTTGCTTTGGCAGAACCATCTCCGTTTACCTGTGCCACTGGCTTGCTCTTGTTTTCTGCCTGGCTGGCTCCTGGGGACTTTGCGTGCGAACTGGTCCCAGAAAGAGCCCCGCTGGTATTGAACGTGTCCCCGTCTCATGCTGACTGTGCAGCTACTGCATCTCACCAGCCAGAAGGGGCGTTCCCCTGCACACATACACACAGAAGAAAGCTTTGCAGGACTGCCCAATCTGCATTATGGCTAACCTGGAAGCATCAGGGTCCTGCTCAGTGTCAGAGGCAGGATAGATCATTGTAAAATGGTGCTCTCTGGCATGACAAGCCATTCATCATCCTGGCCCCACTTCCAGGAGAGCGGCACAGCCAGCATGTCCAGGGCTGTACCATCTTACCCAGACAGGCCAATTCCAACCAAGGTGAAGCAAGGACCCAGGTTCGAGGGAGAACAGCTTTTGCTTTGTCTGCAGCCTGGCCAGTCTATGCTCTTCTCTCCAGGACATCACTCCTTACCGCTGCCTTGGCTTGTGGCACAATGACCCAGTCCTTGAAAGAGGCATGCGAAGGAATCAAGTGTCCTGGCAGCCACAAGCCCAGTTCTGGCTGCACGTAGATTTTCTCTTTGGTTTTCTTTTTATGATCAGCTAAAGATTTCCTTTGCATCTGCCAAGGAACTATTTTCACAAATAAGTATGTAAATCCTCGGTAAATGTATGCTAATTACTTATTTTAATTACAATGTAAATAAGTAATTACTGAATAATTTTCAAGTATTTACATGGGGACTGTGTGATTTAAAAGCTCACTTGTTGGAAGTATAAAACTATAAATTTTACAGTAATGATCCCACAATTTGCACTCTCTGGCCAAATACAGTTTCTATGTGCTCTGCAAGAGATAAATAGCCAAGCATTTCCCTGGGAATTACTGCGTAATAACAAAATTATTACATGATAATTTTGCCCTGATATGTGAAATATTGTCCTTACCCTGAAACAAAAATTCACATTAAGATTTTCACAAATATTAGTGAAAATTCATTCATCTGACCCATGGCAAAGTTTTCACTGCAACCATGGAGAATTTCCCAAATGGGAAAATTCTGAAATGACAGGTGTTCAGAGCTGGAAAAATGTGCTTTAAAAAAACAACAAACAAAAAAACGTGCAGCAAACCTTCAAGCTGCCCTAGGCAGACTCTGCATTCCTGTCTTAATGTTCTGGAGAATGGTGACACCTCAATTCTGGCCCCAACTCTCAGTATAATTTAGAGCAGCCCCAGGCTGAATCGGCATCTCATGGCTCTACACCAGCTTCTCTGATGATGGGGGACCAGTTTAAGCCCCCTTTAAGCCTCTTCATATGGCTCCTCTGTGCTCTCGTGGTCCTGCGTTAGATTTTCCTATTCCTATTGCATATAGCACAATAAGAATATATAAAATCTTTGCAAAGCCATTCCATAAGGGCAGCAGGGAAGGGATTTTTCACACCTGTTATAAGTGCCTCGTTCTGTAGGTTCCAGTGCGGCTCCCTGGTGCATGGACGTCACCAGTATAGTGCTGCTGGGCCATACTAGGGAATGGCACCCTAACGCTGTCGTGACGGCTGCTGTCTAAGAACTCGAGGCATCCTTGCCAAAACTAAACGGGTGATGTATGGCTGGAGATGCTGCTGTCCTGCCCAGCCCAGTCTGGAGTTGGGTGCACCAGCTATCAGTATCAAGCAGCTGATTTTTTTTAAAAATGCAGACCAGTATTAATATTTCCGTCTGCGTTTTGGTACAAGGGGAAACCACGCATCCTACTTCAGGGAGCCAGCTGAGAGAAGGTGGGTCATTCTCCTCCCCCAGGGTCTGCCTCAACTGGCATAAGGCTGAGGCCTGAGGGCAGATAATCATTTCAAGTTAGCTGCGGAAGGCGGGGAACCTCCCTACCCTTCGGCTTCCGAATGCAGTTGAGGGTACAGAGCCACGGGAAATCCAGCAAAAGCAGAGCAGGAGACAGAGGCCAGATTCCTGCCTTTGTGGCCATTGGCTACCTGCCCACTCAGGGTGGCCACAGTCAGTCAGGATGTGCTGTCTACCCCGGCACCCAATATCCACTGGGCTGCAGGGAGTCATGAAAGCATCCCTGATGCTTCCTCCTGCTGCCCCCAGCAAGCGCAGCCTGCCTGGCCTGCAGGCTAACTGCCCTACGCAGGCTCTCTTGGCGATGCCAGTCTGTTACTGGGAGCAGGTCTGACTTCCATTCCCGCACAGTTCAGCATCTCAGCATGGGGCTCCCCTGGGCCATGGGACCGCTCCCAAAGCAGGAGGGGTTTATTGAAGAAACCAGCACCCTGTGAGCCAAGGATGTGGGGGCTCATGCCGCAGGGAATTCACCCAGCAATCAATGGACTCCAAACCAAGCCATTCCAGCAAAAGACAGGTGCGCAGGACAGCTTCACCCACCGCCCTCCCCCGTGCTGTAAACAGGCCCAGTGGAATCAGTGGGCATTAGACAGGGATGCCCATGGTGTACAGAACCGGGCGCTTGTTCTAATTCTGTCCATTCCCTGCGAATACCAAACCGAGCGAGCAGCAGCTTGGCAGGAAATGGGCCATCAAAAGGCGAGTATATAAACAGTTAAATTATATTTCCTGTGGGGTATTTTTTATTAATTTCATTGTGATAATATGTTAAACACCGGCACTGTGAAAATTGGTGTTAATGAACATGAAATGTGTTGGACAATTTAAATGGTGTATATATATCACCTTCTGTATTATTGGGATTGGCCCACTAGTAATATCCTTTTATCGATCCCTTGCATTTCTCCTTGGCTCTGTCCCTGTGGAAGTGGCCATGAAGGACACCGTAAGCATACGGCTATCAAAGACATAATCTTTTAGCACTTTAATAACACAGTCAGCAGCCATCACCTACCAGCTCTTAATAACTGTCTCCGTCAGCTCTTTAGAATTTGCACATTACAGAGTCCTTCTAAATCTTCCTTGAAAAGGCCAGTCACATTACAGAGCCCTACCTGTGCGGCTCAGCCGGGCTCCCTTCCTTCACCACTCCCTCCCACTGCTTTGAGGAGGCTGTATAAATAGTGCTTCCTCCCCCAAAATAGCAATTGTGTGGGCTATCTGGAGCTAGGAAGATAAGGAATCTATATATAGATTTTGTATTCCAGCTTGTGATATTCTGTGTTATGCCCATGTGTGCAGCTTGCTATTAATAACGTTTGTGCAATAATATAGATTTAATGGAACAGGTACGAAGGGAGGTTAGTTACCATGGACAGATTATGGCCTAAAACAACTTTCACTACAACATATGCATGTATGATGCATGCATGAACCATGTGACTTGTGTACTGGCACAGGGATACAACTGTAGAGAGAAAGTAGGATCCTGCCTAGATGAAAACCTGCCTTAGTGTGATGTAACAATTAGAGCTGGCTGAATATTCCAAAAAGCAAAAGTCAGAAACATAATGTTTTACACACACACACACACACACACACACACACACACACACGTGTTGTACATTTAAACACATCACAGACATTATGTGTCTGTGGCTGAAATGTACAAACGTGGGTGACCAAAGGTAGGCACCTAAATAACGTGGCCTGATTTTCTGCGGGGCTGAGCAGCCCGTGGAGGTATGCAATTTGTGTATCTAGTCATATTACGTACAAAAAGCTGCACTGAACGATGCTATTTAGGTTGCAAAGTCCAAAGTTAGGACATGCCAGAGTTAAGATTGCTTGTGCAGCCTTAATTCAATCCCCATGTGTGCATGCATTATAATGTGATCTTTAATGACTTGGTCACGCACTAGTTTTTCCACAAGTCCACCACTGCTTCATTCAGTGCACAGGAGGGACAGTGCTCAGTGACTGGCTAGCTGCTCAATATTTCTTTTTATCCTCAACATTCAGTGTGTGACCCCATGTCTTATTTACCGCACACTGCAAACCCTACACTGCACAAAGCTCTTCTTCCGGCCTCTGAAGAAGCAGGTAACAGAACAGCTCTGTGAAGCTCAAAAGCTCATTTCTTCCACCAGCAGAAGTTGGTCCAGTAAATGACATTACCTCTCATATCCGGGTACCAACACGGACGGCTACAACAACACTGAGAATAATTTCCTCATTGGCTTTCCTACAATGCTCATCACCATAATATCTGAGTGCTTCGCAAACATTAATGACTTCATCGTCACAACATCCCTGTAAGGTGGAGTGCCGCTATTAGCCTTATCTTACAGGTGGGGAGCTGAGTCATAGCGAGATTAAGGGCAAAATTGCCAAGTGCTCTCTGATTTTGAGTATCCAGCATGGGGTGCCTAGGGCTCATTTCTCAGAATACTTCGCATTTGTATAGCACTTTGCACGTCCAAAGCGCAGCCCCCATTGACTTTGGTTCCAGCTGTGAGTGCTCAGGGGTTTCAGGCCGGACACCCAGAAACTGAGGAACCCCCGCATAGTGACCATGTGTAAAATGGTTTTTTGAAGCGCTTGACTTAGGTTATTATATTAAACTACGTTGCAAGAAAATTCCAACGTTATTAAAAAAGCAAACTGAAAAAATAAAAAACTGAGACAATAGCCTACGGCTGATGCATGGTCACTTACGTCGGTGGGGTTTGAGCATGCTCTGTACTGCTGGTCTCTTAGAGAGCTGTGTGACCAAACTCTAACAAGCCTCTACTGCATATGTGCCAAGAGTGGGAGATTTTCACAGGAACAGCAAAAGGCACCTTCCTGACACTGAGGTGATCCTTCTCCCACATTTCAAGTCCCTGCCCCAGAGCATGGAAGCAGGGCCGGCTCCAGGCACCAGCCTAGGAAGCACATGCTTGGGGCGGCATTCAGGCTGATTTTAGGGTGGCACGTTCCACTTTGGCTGCTTTTTTTTTTTTTTTTTTTTTGCCGGGGGCGGCAAAAAAGCCAGAGCCGGCCCTGCATGGAGGAACCAGAGCTTTTCCAATAAATGGTTGTAAGAATTTTTTTACATTAGCAAAACACATTTTTCTTTTGCCTCGTTCTCAGAAATGGTTGAATCATTTTTACTGAAACTTCCCAGATAAATTCAATTTGAGGCACACACCTGGAATGGAAAAATTGAGCCTCAACAGCTAAAGTTTTACATATCTGACAACAGGATTTTATAACAGAAAGTGTTCAGCCTTAATTATAGACATATTTGCCAGCCTCACCTATATGTGATCTGTGTGTTTACAGGTAACCATAGAGAGAGATTATTTTATTTATAAGTGAGTTTATACATGAATAGATAAAATCTAAATCCATACACACACAAAATCTAAACAGTACAGTTTTTTGAGAGAAATTTCATAAGATATTGCCCAAGGGAGAGGACATTTAAATAGACTGTAGAATAATGTCCAGATGAGGGAACTATAATCTCAATCTCCCCAATTTTTCTCTCCTTTGGGGGCAGTGTTTTTCAGCTATTGCCTGAAAGACTGGGCAGTATTTTTAATTATATTTTTCCTAAATGTTTATTTTATAAAGAATGTGGTAAATTCAATTGTGTTTTATTGTTTGAGATTCATAACCAACATTTCAAAGTAAATTTAATACACAGTGGTTACACGTTAAAGTGTTGTAGTTAATAAAATGCATAAAAATAAATAGGAAAATCAATGCTTTTGTTAATATTTTGCCATTTTTACATATTTTTACATTCATAGCAGCTTACTAGCACATCAGAAATGGAGTGTGATCTAGCTTGGTGAATAACTGAAAACAATTAACAGAAAAAATTATTTGTGGAAAGATGGGTTCATCTTATTAAATAGGAATGGACTGGCTTTTTAATGTTATGGAACATATTTCCAGCGGAAATCAGACAAATGCAGAATCTCACCATCTTTAGGAAATGCTGCAAAACCTTCCTCTTTGAATAAGGCTTTCTACCATTTACATCTCCTTCTACCCAATAAACCCCTACCACTCAAAAACCCTAAACAGAGCCTTTACGCCCTTACCCCCACCATCCCCCCCACACACAAAGGGAGAAGCGCCAGAGACTCGATGAAGTTCACTGGGGATTCTGCTGCTGCTGTTGATTTTACGTGAAGGGCACTCAGATACCATGGTGATGGGCAGCAATATGGCCCCCTAAGGGAGGTACGTCAATTCAGGAAAGTTTTCTTATTCAACACAGCACTGGAAGTCAATGGGACTTAAGTGCTTTTCTGAACCAGGGCTTTAAGCATCTGCTTAAGTATCCAGACCTCTAGTTGAAGCTAGAAGCTAGTGGGGATTTTGGGGCTGTGTCCTGGCATAGGCATGGGAACTAGGGGTGCGGGGGGGGGGGGCTGCAGAACCCCCAGCTTTTACACAGGGCCGCTGGCCCTGCGCCCAGCCTGGGCGGGCTTGGGTACCGACCGCCAGCCCTGCTCCCCGGCCACTGGCCCTGGGGCTCCACACCGGGGCCCCGCTTCTGGCCCTGCACCCAGGGCCCTGGTCCCAGGACTCTGCTCCCCAGCCCTGCGCCCGGGGTTCGGGTTTCGGCCACTGGACTCATGCCCCAGCCACTGGCCCTGGTCCCAGGACTCCCCTCCCCAGCCCTGCACCCAGGGTTCGGGTTCTGGCCACTAGACCCACGCCCCAGCCACTGGCCCTGGTCCCAGGACTCAGGTCACGGCTGCCAACCCCACTTCATGGCTGCTGGCCCTGCACCAGTGGCCTGCACCTGGGAGCCCACTCCCCAGCCCTGTGCCCTGCTCTTGGGGTGCTGGCCCTGCTCCCTGGCCACTGGCCCCAGGGCCCCCCACCCGGCCCCCCACTCCTGGGCTCTGCTCCCGGGGTCCTGGACACTGGCCCCATGGCCAGGGCTCCACTCCTGGCCCTGTGCCCGCCCCCAGCCTTTGCCCCCTTATCCCTGTCCGGGTCCCCCACTCCCAGAGACACAGCACTGCTCCCGGCCCCAGCTGGGGGGTGCGGACAGGGAGAAGAGGGCTGGCTTTCAGCACCCCACAGTTAAAAGGGTTCCAGCGCCACTGTGTTCTGGTGGGCTCAGGCCCTTGGTGTCTCTAAGCAGGAGCCTGCACCACAGATCCGTGCAGGTCGGGGACCCTGGGAATTGTGGAGCATCGAGCTCCCAGCCCCTGCACACAAGTGGGTGGGACGTGGGCTGGGTGGCTCTTGAGAGCTCTCTAAAGGAGGGGGGGTGCTGGGGGAGCGCTGCCGGGGGGCTGCTCTGAGCACCGGCAGAGGCTCGTGAAAGAAGCGCGGAGTCAGTAAAAGGCAAAGGAGGCCCATGGGCCGCGTGAGGAGAAATTGGGACACGGGAAAGGCTGTTTTCAGGCCTGAGGCCAGTGCTATGAGCTGGTGGAGTCATGCCGGGCCTTGCAAAGGAAGAGGGACGGAAGATCTGGCCAGACTGGAGAGAGCTCAGTGTTCAGGAAGCTGGTACTGATGGAAATGTGTCTGGGAAGAGACGCTGACTCTGGGGTTTCTTTGGGGCCTTGTATAGGGAAATGACAGGGTTGGAGGCTTGGTTTGGAACAAAAGGAGGGGGGCAGCTTTCTTGTCCTGTCCTCAGCCAGTGCTTTGTAGAGAGGTTTGAGAAGCCACCTTCCTGTGTGCTGTTCAGAATGTCTCCAGAGCGCCTTTCTCTAGCCCCAGAATAGTGGACACCTGCCTCTACTAAAACAAGGAACTAGAGAAGTTCATGGAAAATAGGTCCATCAAGGGCTATTAGCCAGGCTGGGCAGGGATGGTGTCCCTAGCCTCTGTTTGCCAGCAGCTGGAAATGGGCGACAGGGGATGGATCACTTCATGATTCCCTGTTCTGTTCATTCCCCCTGGGGCACCTGGCATTGGCCACTGTTGGAAGACAGGATACTGGGCTAGATGGACCTTTGGTCTGACCCAGTGTGACCGTTCTTATGGTCTTGTGTTGTGCATCACTGACCTAGAGGTGCCAGTAGGATGAGCGTGGGAAGGATCATTCAGTCTCTGTAGCCTGTGCGGCCTTGGCCTCTCTGGCCAGGTACCGCTAGATGGAATGGTTATTTCTCTGATCCGGTGCCTGGGAGCTGACCTGGAATGAATCTTCCTCTGCTCCGTGTGCCAGGAATTCCCATCCGCCAGATTAAACTTTAAAATATAGTTCTTAAAGAAGGGGACCAAAGCACTGATGCAGAAAGGAGAAGTGACTTGTCCAAACTGTACCGTCTCCGGAGTTTGTCTCCCAGGCCTGTAGTGAGGCAGGTTATATTGGGTGTTGCTGTCTTTTTTCTAATAAAACTTGGATTTGCATTTTTGTGCCGTTAACCTGGATTTTTGTAGCTTCCGAGGTACCCAGCAACTGTTTAAAGTATTTCCTCACATGCTGCACACCAAACTAACCAGGAGACATAGTTTCCTGTACATAACCAGAGACATCTCTCTTGCAGTGCGGTTCTCTGGATGCAGTCTGTGTATATAAGCGAGTTTAGGAGTCAGCTCTGGACTGTTTCATTTAGTCTCCAGGTTTTTCATGGTGTACTCTAGTAATGTAATTGCTTTATCAGGCTGTCCCACAAGACCCCGTACGGAGGTACCAAACTGCAATCTGTATCCCTGTTATAAAATTCAGATGCTTATTATTGCATCGGGCCTGTGTCTTGGGCAGAAATGGAATTTTTGATGGCATTAGCCTTGTTGTCAGTTTGCAATCTTACATTTCCTCTGGCCAAAGAGAAAAAACCAGAATCAGAATAATACGCTGGCAAATCAAAGGGAATAACTAAACTACAAAGTATCAAACTTCAGCTATGCAAATCCACCCATAACACAGTCACACAATTCCCCCTGAAGAAAAACAATCACGCTAACACTAGCAATTAAGGAGGTGAATTTCCTCCTGCGGAATGCAAAAAAAGATTCGCAATGAGGCAGAAAAGCTGGAGGAATAAGAAACTCCATTTTCTTTGTGGCTTTCTAAACCACACAGTGTTAACAGCCACATGGAAAATCTTTCTCATTAACACCTAGGGCTCAGGGGAAATGCTGCTCGCGGACGCCTTATTGCATATAACCCCAAACCCTTTAGGACCTTGAGACGCTCAGACGAACTGGAGTAATGACCTGGAAATAGTCCTTTGGGCCTGCTGCAATAATGATGTGGCTGGCTGTATTTTTTTAATATGAGGAAAGAGATTAAAGAAAATAACAGCCCTGCTCGGCTCACTCATTATTACC
Organism: Macrochelys suwanniensis; assembly: GCA_033296515.1. Lineage (NCBI taxonomy): Eukaryota > Metazoa > Chordata > Testudines > Chelydridae > Macrochelys > Macrochelys suwanniensis. The sequence goes on from CM065790.1 coordinate 1,549,499, forward strand.
GAGGTGAAGTGACCACTAAGAAATGATGACAGAAACCTTGTTCACCGACAACTGGCACCAAAATGGTGCTACAAAGATTTCAAATGCTGCCTGCCCGAAGGCAGCATAATAAATGCAGACACTCTCTGATATGGATGGCTCATAATGAAAAATAAATTTGCAAAACAGTCTGATATGAGTTAATCCATAAAGTATTTTATTACTTCATTTTCTTACATTGAATCCATCACGCATTTTTCTGGCAGCACAGTTTTAATTACTTTTAATTTAAATATATGCATCTGCTGCTCAGATTGGGTTTGTCATTGGTAAATTTAAAAAAATAACAGCAACAATTATTGCCCTTCTCTCCCCCCATGCACGTCCCCCCCCCCTCCCCATCTTGTCTAGAGATGCTACAACGCAGCCTCCTCTAAAGACGCTGGACCACATCCTCAGTTGACATGAACCAGCCTGGCTTCCGGGGGGCTGTGCCGCTCTGCACCAGCCAGGCATTGGCCCTGTAATTCTGATGCACATGGATCCAGACCTGCTGGCTCACGAGGGGTTCTCTGGGGCCGTGTGCTTGGCCCACAGCATGAAGGCCTTTTCGGCATGGATTCAAACACGGGGACGTAACTGCCCTGGCGGGCTCTGACCGCTGTGTGCTCAGCCCACGGTGCCCAGCAGAGCGCATGCCGAGCGGGGAGCTTTGGGCAGACTGCAGTGCAGGATCCGTTGGGTTTTACAACAAAGGCCGCCATGTGCCGGTCTCCTGTGGGGAATTGCGCTGTCCCCGCCCCATTCTCCCGAGAGCAAACCCCATTGCAAAGCCAGAGAGCCTGCCCCAGCTCGGCCCAGGAAGTGACTGACTGACAGGCCCCTGAGTGGCCACTGCTGTAATTCAAGCTGCATCGTGATCTCTTCTCTGCCCCTATGTCCCCCCCCCTCCCCCCGGCCTTTCCCCTGCCCCGCTCCTGCTCAGTCCAGAGACACTCTTGTCCCGGGGCTGCCACAAGGGGCGCTAAAGGGAAGCAGCCTTGCCCGGGGGCCTTATAAACCCTGGGCTTGCAGTGAGCAGGGTGAGGAGAGGAGTGATGAGGAGAACATCTTCTCCCCTGGATCAGCTCATGCTATCTGGAATGAGGCTGAGTCCTGCCACCTGGGGTCTGCCGGGGTCAGCCCAGGGAAGCCGGATGGAAAAGGAGAGAGGAGCGATTGCTGGGGACTTGCTGCACTTTGTTTGGACTAGAAATGGGCCAGAACCTTGCTGGATTTCAGGGTTCAAATCCCCGGATCCAAACCCACCCCTAGAGTTCTGGGCTGAATCTAAAAGCAGAAGGGGCCTATTTTCTCCTCTAGTTTAGATTTGCCCCAAAAGGAGGGAAATCATCCAAGCGTGGCTCACAATTTCTCAACATGGTCAAAAGGACCCGGGCCCCGAATCCTCGTTCGGCTTTGTGAAGATTGGCAGCCCCAGGTGGGAAGGAGCTGCAGAGAGGAGCCCCAGGCCCTGTGTTTGACAATGCCCATCAGGAAGAGGAGAGATACCAAAGGCTGTAACAGGGACAAAACACAGCCCAGGCTGCTGGCCCGGAACAAGCAGTTTGCAACTTCAAGTGGGTTTGAGTTTAACTCCTTGTCTCAAATCTTATCACAACAACCTGGAGAGATGACAAAGGCGCCGATCTGTGCATTGGCTAATTCTCATCAGTCTCCCCACTAACGGGCCAAATTAAAGCAGCCCATGGAATGTTAGGTGCTGGGATTCTGGAATCTAGCCTGCGTTTGGAGCAGGCACCAAATCTTTAGTTAAATCATCAACATTCTGCCCTTGAAGCCATCTTGCTTACTGAATGTGGAAATCAGTGATCATGCAAATCAGTTTCCCAAATGTGATTCCTCCAGCCGGCAGAATCCCTGAGTGTGTCGCCCTGGCGCGACCTCATTGCACATGAAAGTGGCTTCCCCCCCGCACGCACGGTGCTATATGTTCTTTCAGAGCCCAAGAAACAAAGAGGCTCCCCGGAGAGCGCTGTGCAGAGATCCCCTCTGGGTAACTCGTCCACTGTTTACTTGATGCTGAGCCAGGGTTAAGGAACAGAACAACTGCACTTGGCTCATTCATTACTAACTGATGCAAAAATGACCATTAAGGAATCGTGACAGAGACCCTGCTCGTTTGTAGCTGGGACAAAGCGCAGCTGCCTGGGGCTGCCTAATGAAATCTGAAACCATCCCATTTATTTGTCATATGGGTGGAACACATTTGCTGAGCACTCTAATAAATGTAATAATCCGAATATTCCGCCCATTCTTTTAGAAGAAAGATGTATTGCTCAGGAAGCCCCCTAATCATTTCCTCACCTGCAGCGCGGAGAGAAAGCCCTGTCCACGGATAGCTGACATCCAGGTTCTCTCCTGTTAGCATAGAAAATGGCCTTAGCTGGAGGGCGGAAGGTCTGGGAGATGCTCTGCGCTCTGTCTCTGCCCCGGGCTTTGGTCCCTGGCTCTGAGGTCTCCCACAGCTCTCAGCTCCAAGAAGGATGAATACGTTGATGCAGTCACGTACGTGTTTTCCTGGCCAGCATAGGACTCGCCCACGTTGCCCTGGGAGTCCTGCTGGGGTGAGTGTGCAGTGGGGAAGTGGCTGTTCTGGACTGGGGATGCCAGGGATCCTTATCTGGTGGTTATTGGCTTGGAACCAGCAGCTCTGCGGACAGCAGTATTTGGAGGGCCTTGGATAAAAGCTGCTGTGTAGCGGGAACGTGCTCTACAAACATTAATGGCCACATGTCACTGCCTGGGAGGTAAGCAGTGCTCTCCCCACGGCACTGATGGGAGCTCAGAGCTGAGTGACCGTCACATTGGGAGCCGGGGAAGAGAAAGTCCTTATCCGAGAACCTTGCTCTGAATAAACGCCTGATTTATTCAATTTCACCCCAAACCAGTGGGTCCCATCATAAAGTACTCGGTAGGTCCCCACTGCCCTGCACGGGGGGCGCAGGGGACGTATATGCCAGCCCATGATGGCTGCAGCCCAGACAGGATCAAAGCCTTGGCAATGCAGAGTTTCCTTGAGCAGAAGGGGCAGCCATGACTGCCCAGCGTCTGTCCCCCTGTGGTGAGTTCTGTTTGCCCCAGGGAGTCGCTGCCATCACTGCGCTTGCCCTGGCTGGTGAGGTGCCTGCTGCCCCCCGCCCCTTCTTCCTGGGGCTGTTCCAGGAGCTTTTCGACTCCTGCCTGATGCTGAGTCAGCTTCAGAGTCTCCCCTGCCAGCCCAGGCTGATTCCCTGTGACCCCCTATGGGGAATGTGTGTCACAGCTGGCTCGGGCAGCCATAGGCCTTTGTAAACAATTGTCATCTTTCAGACCAACTGTTCCCTTAAAGCAGCAAAACCTTTTATAACCCATCCTGAGGGCCCTTGGAAAGGCCGCTGGGTTCCCAGCAGCCAGAGCAGCAACTGGGAGAGAACTTTCTCTGTGTGAAGTGTGACGGGCCGAATCCCTGCGCTCCTGAGTCCGGCATTCCTCTGCCCTGACCCGGTGACTCCCCCACTGAGGGCCAGCCAGCATACCTGGTGTAGCTCATGTCCCTCAGCAGGTTTGGTGTGACTTGTAATAAATACCATGCCGCAGCTGCCCTCTGTGCCAAGACACAGTCGCTCTATCGCTGCAGACACCGTACCCAGCTGCAGCCCACATGGTCCTCTGCTCTGCATTTATCCATGCGCATGGCTAGAGTTTCATGACGGTTATCTGACGCGGGAAGCAAGAGGAGAGAGAGACGTCCGTCAAGGCAGTCGTGTGTTTTCGGGTCAGTGTGTTAGAAGGTTGGATTTGTGCTTGGCTGGGCATTCTGAGGACATGGCCTCGCAGAGGACCATAGCGCATCTATATTCCCATTTGCCCTTCTTAACAATTGAAATTGGACCTGTTGGGTCACCTAGCCCAGCTCTTTCAGTGACGTCCAGCCCAGTGTGGGGGCAGCATTGCCGAAAGCAAGGCAGCTTATGTGCTGCTACAACAGCGGCCTGTGCAAACTCAGCCTTGGAGCATGTCTGGCAGGGGTTAGCTGACTCATTACCAGAGCTAGTGACAACGTGGAAAACCGTGTCGGAGCCGTTTCCGTCCCTGGGGATCCACACAGGGCTCCAGTCCTTTCCAAATTGGTCTTGAAATCTTTTTTTTCAAAAAGTCAACATTTAAAAAAAAATTATTTCAGAAACTTGAAAATTGTCCTTGTGTGTCATTTCAAATGGAAATCTTTGTTTGGTTTCATTTTGTTTCAAAATTTCCTATTGAAAAATTTGGTCAGAAACATTTTTCCACCAAAAAAAAAAGTGCTTTTTTGTTGAAAACTCATTTTTGGCAGGAAAATTTTTCAGTCAATTTGTTTTGACTAGTTCTGCTAAATACCTCTTTGCCCCAACAATCCTGTGGTAAGTGTGTGTGCAAAAAAGCACACAGAGACCATGGTAGATTTCATTGTGTAAACATCTCTCTCTGACCCAAACAATGAAATTTCTACCATTTTCCTTGGGGGGTTATTCCACATTCTTATAGGTCTTATTGCTATAAAATGTTTTCTGATATCCAGTCTATGTTTTCCTTTGACCTCGTCCATCACCCACCCCGAGTCCAGAGAGCTTTGGATTGCCCTATGCAATGGCTCCCAACCTTGGTGTGATGCCTTCAAAACCCTATCATGTTCCCACTGAGTTCTGTGGCTAAACTACTTCTGATTAGTTAATCCAATCCTTACTCTAGTGCGAATACTGGACTGCCAAAGGGCTGGCTCTGATTTCCCAGTGTGGTCCTTTGCTGCCTCTACAGCTAGTTACATTTTATAGTTTGAGCAAAGAGGAAGCCTTTCAAAACCCTAGGTGACGACCCCAAAGTGGGCCTGCTGCCATGACTGGGAAGATTTCCAGAGATGCGATGGGCCTCTTCCTTCCCCCTTCTCTCAGCCCCAGGGCTTGGCCAGTGATCCAAACACCCATGCTCGCTGGAAATAAATCCCACATCCCTCACCACTTGATGCATCTCTGGATATATGTGATTCAACAGACCCGGAGTTCAAGCAAATCCACCATACTGTCACTTTCCTCGTTTGGTGCCTCTTTCAGGTGACAGCCTTCCTGTAGAGAGCACACCATGGGCAGAGGGCAAGCGTGCTACTGGGGCCTATGTGTTCCTTGGGGGCATTTTCCCTTGTATTGTCTTGGAAGCCAGCTGCACTGTAAGCACCTCAGAAGGGCCTCCTGTCCTCTTCAAAACAGTCCCCAGCCTCCACCCCTTTCCTTCTGCGGCTGCACGGTGGGCCAAATGGCTTGTGGTTTGTCCCTTAACACACTGGGAGGCATGATACCAGGCTGGATGGGCCCTTGGTCTGCTCTGGTCTGAGCAGGAGCCAGGAGAGCAGCCAAGAGGGACCTGCGTATTTCCGGGTGCAGCGGGAGAGGGAGACGGTGCTGGGCTAGCTGGACCATAGCAGCACTAGGGGATTAATGGAGCCGGGGTAACGTTTAATCCCACAAGGCTCGGGCTGTATTCTGCTTTGTTCACACACAGCCATGCTGCGGGGAAGGAGCCACAGGAGGGGGTGGGGTGCTCCTTGGGCTAGGCCGGGGCCTGGCTTGCCCCACAGCTCCAGGGGAAGGGGAAGGGGCATGTGCCAGCTCCTTTGCCCCCACACACACTATTTCCCCCTGGCAGCAGGCGCTGAAGGGAGCCCGGCTCTCCAGCAGCAGCAGGGCCCTAGCTGAGCACTGTCTCCACGTGCCTCCTGGGCCATTCTCCCCAGCCCCGTGCAGGCCAAAGGGTGAGTGCCCCGGTCCGGCCGGACCAGGGGGATGCTGAGCAGGGACAGTTTTAAATCTGCGTGGGACACAGTGAGATCCTGTGAGCCCCAGTCAGTCTAGATCCTTAGCATGGCGGCAGGGCCGGCAGCTCACCGGATCAGCACTGACCTGGCTGGCTTTGGTTTAGCAACATGGACGGGAGCAAAGCACAGACAGGTCTGGGAGCAGAGCACCAGCTGGGATTCCACCCAGCCCCACGCCAAACAGAACTTCAATATGCTCAACAAATATTGAACTGTATTAGTTTAATTTAATTAAACTTTATTAACCTTTTATTAAAAATAAACCCTCATTAAAATTCTCATTCTTGTTGCCTACAAAGGCACAGCCACATTCTCATTTCTCATTTCAATATCACCCAAAGAGAGTCAATTTCTGAGTGCCCCGGTTGTTGAGAAATTGTAATATTAATGCAGCCCCGGCCCAGAGCCTTTGAAAGGGAGATGAAATGAAATCCAGACACACGGAATTAAACGGTGTGCCCTCAGCCCACGTTCTACAGCCACACGCTGCTGCTGCCAGGCCAGGCCCCAGCACCCCGCGCTTTAGCACAGCCTGGGGGTATGGCCTGGGTTCAGAGGAAGAAAGTTCAGCTTGCCTCTTTCTGATTACAGAGCTCAGCCCTCACTGCCCCCAAGTCCCTACACAGCTTCCGGGCCCCCAGCCTGTGCTGCCCCCTTGCAGGGCTTTATGCCCCATCCCAGGCCCAAACTCCAACCCCTGGCGCCCGGCACAGAGCACAAGCCGTTCGGCTAAAAGCACCAGGAGCGCTCGTGTGAGTAACCTCCTCGCACTGGGAATAAAGGGCTTGCGGCTGGGCCCACTTCAAGCGGCACCGTACGCACAAGAATGCGGCGCGGCCTTGGCCATGGCCAAGCAGAGTTGGGCCAGCAGAGTGCTCCCAACCCGGGCGAAAAGCAGCGGGGAAGGATCAGTTCATCACTGTGCATCCTGAGCAGCCTCGTCACAGGCCTGACCGCAGGCGACTGGCGCAGTGACTAAGGTGGCGCTCCGCGGCCAGCACAAGAGGAAACCACTCAGTCTCTTTGTGGCAGTTAATGGACCCTGCCCTTGCAGGGCGCCTGCCCTGGATCCCTCTGTGACACTGTCCCTGTGAAAAAGATAGAGCGAGAGCCTCTGCAACCACCCAGCTCCTTCCTTCCTGCAGCCCCACACGCAAAGCAGCCCAAAGAGAAACTCTGCTGTAGGCGCGCTGGGACGAGTGCACTGGGCGCCTCCGTGGTCTCCCATCTCGGGGGGTGGGGGGGAGGGGGGGCTGACCGTGACGGTGCAGAGCTGTGCAGTTCATGCTAGGGCCAGCACTAACCCTCGCCATGCTGCCGCTGACAGCTACTGTGTCCGCGCACTGTTTAGACAGTCAGAGTCCGTGGACACTGAGCCTTGGCTCTTCTATTGCATCCTCCACCCAGAGAGCCAGCTGTGCTTGGAAAGGGGGCAGTGTCCTTGTCATTGCAGAGAAACTGCCCTGGAGCCGGAGTCATCAGAGCACACACGGGCAGTGACGGTACGTGCGCCCATGACCCTGGCCAGCCTGGTGAGCCACAAGGAGCCAGCTGTGCTAAAGGGTCGTGTCAGGGGGACTCCCATCCATTGGGAACAGGACTGAGATCACCAACCAGCCCCACCAGCTGCAATGGCCCGACTTGGAATGAAATTATCCTGCTGTTCTGGAGATTAAACATTCCAGGCTTTCTTAGCAGTCCCCAGAACTACCCACTTCCCTCCTGCCATGTTCCTGTCCTCACCAACTCCTTGTTCATGGACCTCCTCCCTTCAGACCTCTGGGAAACCTGCCCCACATCCTAGGGGTCAGCATCAGCTTCTGCCAGTCCCCAGGAGACTCAGTGCTGCTGCTGCTCCAGCACAAAGCAGAGAGGATAATGCACCAGCAGAGCAGAGAGGGAGGGTGCAGGCGTCACTCCACACCCTGGCCCTTTTTGCTTGATTAATGAAGACAAAAGTCGTTCTTCTGTGAACACTGGAAAGCAGGATTCTGATCAGGTCAAATGGCTTGAGCCCTGATGAATATGCAGGAGTGCAGAGCAGGTAATTGATTTCCGCGGAAGTGCCAGCAGGGGAGAGTAATGATGGAGGTCAGTGGGATCGAGGGATCTGTCAGAGAGGGCAAGACTGGGGGAGTGACAGAATTTCTCGGAAAAGGCAGAGCGAAGGGGCGCCATGTGGCCAAGGAGACTGAGCAGTCAAGAAGCTTTATAAAACCAGAGTGCTCTGGCTACTTCTTGCTGGGCCCGTCATTCCTTCCCACTGCTGAAGCGTCATTTCCCGAAGTGACGCTTTCCTGAAAGATGCTTCAGTTCCAGGGATTCAGCATTTCAACTGCGGCTGAATAGGGAAGGCCAGACTGGAGCAGATCCCAGGTCCACCTAGCCCAATATCCTGGCTCCAATGCTGCCTAAAACCAGAAGCATCAGAGGAAGGTGTAAGAATCCACTGTAGGCAGATGTGGTGTAATCTGCCTCCCACGCTGGGTCTCCTCCTGGTCTCTAATTTATAGTAGTTGTCTTAATTGGGCAAGGATAGTAAACCTTGTGCTTCAGGGATTATTTGTTGTTATAATCATATCAACTCTGGAGAGACTTGATAGCCATATAAATGTCCAATCCTTTTTTGAATCTAGTTAAATTCTTGTCCTCCATGACTTCATGTAGCAGTGAGTTCCCGCAGTTTAATTGCCCAATGTGTGAAAAACGATTTCCTTGTATTGGTTTTGAATTTCGTTCCTTTTAATTTCATTGACTGTCCCTTTGTTCTTCTGCACAAGACAGGGAGAACAGGAGATCTATCATCTCTGACTTTTACCCTTCTTATTCATCTCCTTTCTAAGGAAACAACCCCAGTCTTTTCAATCTTTGTCCAGTCACCTACCCGTCCTTATCGCTATTCCCTACCAGCCCCGCCCAGTTCTGCAAATTCCTGTCAAAATGGGTTGACCACTACTGCCCAGATGAGGCTGCACTGGTGATTTATAATCTTTTCAGTGTTGCCCACTATCCCGTTCCTTAGACATCATTACATCTTGTTAGCACTTCTGACCATAGCTACCCATTGGGCAGAGATCTCATTGAGCTGTCTACAGTCATGTCCACGTTCCTTTCCTGAGCTGATGCAGTTAACCTAAACCCCTGGAAAGTCTCTGAGGCATTTGCATTTACAAACAAATGTCTCGATTATTGGAATCGTTGCTATTCAGGTGGGTCTGAGGACCTGTCCCCAGTAACGTGGCTGTGAGTGTGGAGAGAGGTTTCTGGAATAAGTATTTGGAGAAGGGTTGAGGGATAAATAGCAAGACGGATCCCAGATCTCACAGGGCCCCCAAACAACTTCTGAGTTTAGGTCTCCTCTGAATATTCTACTAGCAGAAACCAGTCCAGCGGGCCAGTCACTCCAGGTGCCACTAATGCCAACAGCCCTTCCAAATGCCAATCCAAATGTACAGAGCCAGAGCTACGTGCTTCTGCAACACGTAAGCATCTGTATGTGCTTGCTGCATGTTCCCATCAAAGCAGACTCTGGATTCATGTGCGGGCACTACTCACACTCTGGATTGTGGTTTGGGAAGTAATTGTTAACGCTGGTGGGAGACTGACGGTGTCACATTAATGGTGCTTGACAGTGAAGTCCTCTTGCCACAAAGCAGGAGAAGTATGGGCCATAGCAGCACCCGCCTCCTACACTTCCTGCTAGTGACTAAGGCCCCAATTCAGCAAAGCATTTAAACAAGTGCTTAACTTTAAGCTTGTGCTTATGACCTCTTGACTTTAAAGGGAACTGCTGGGTGCTCAGCACTTTTGAAGATCAGGCAGCTTATTTAGAAGCTTAAAAATTGATTTGGGAAGCCCAACTTCAGGCCTAACGTCTTGAAAATCTTGGCCTCTGTGTCCCAGTTTGCTTGTCCCAGGGCTTGGGCATTGGACTAGATGAACTCCTGAGGTCCCTTCTGTGATTCAGATCAATAGCACTATATAAAGCAATGACTAAGTGGAATGCCCATGGAATGCCCTACAGAAGCGCTTAGACGGCCAACCCAGAGTCCCACCCAATGAGTGCTATTTGTGATGGTGGCTTGAACCTCTCCTCCCGCCCCCCAAACACTGATCGTACAGTTTGCCAGTAAACAACACAATGGGCAGTTCTTAAAATCTGCACCTGCCTCTTCCAAACTCCACGATGACAGGGAAGCAGCAGCACTTTCTAGCACAAGCTCCGGAAAGACCGTACTGCAGCCAACGCACTGTAGGAATTACTGCAGCAATTCCACATGTGGCTGCCTGCCAAGCCCCATAGCTCCGGTTTTCGCCTATCAGGCCGGGTTCAAACGTGACACATTCCCTAAAGGATGGAGCTAGCTTGGCACACAGCTTGACCTTGCTCATTACAGACCAATTCCTGGGCAATAGCTATAAAGAGAAGATATGTTAATTGTAGCACATAAAATCTATGATTACTTCGGCCAATCTGTCAAGGCTGGGAAATATTGACTATTCTGCAATGAGACAACAATTTGCGGCTGCATCTGTGGAGGCGAGGCAAACTGGGAGAGACTTCCTGGCCATTGGAAATGTATCTAGTCTAGTATTTGAGTGAAACGCTCCTACACACGTAACTGACTTAAAGACACCAACAGGTGACTGCTGACCCGTGGAGGACTTCCGAGGGGGATCAGACAGATTTAGGGCTATGTCTGAGTCTCTGTAATGTGCCGTTAGAGATCAAGCCACTCAGGTTTAAAAGACAGTTGTATTCATTCCTTTGATTTAGCAAGGTACGGCTGGAACAAAACTGCCTGGGTGCAGAGGTATTAACTATCCCCTTTACATGGCTGGAAACCCAACCCTAGCAATGAGGAAAGAAAGAGAGGAGTGGTGAAGGCAATGGGGTAAAGGCTTTGATGCCTTCGGGTAGCAGGTCTTGTTACAAATCCCAAGAACAGCCTCTGGGTACTACCTCTGGTTCCACTTCCAGATGAAGGCAAGAAGCTCAGAGGTATATGGGAATTGTGTATGCTTTGAAATAAGAGAGAACGAGCCTGCAGTAAACAATCTGGTAACCATCCCCAGGTTCTAGATCAGCTCTCCATGAGCTGAGAGGTTGGCAGGAAGTATCTAAAATCCTTCAAATCTCTAGACTATCAAAATGGAATCAACCCAGCCTGCTGAAAGTTTATTTTATTGATATGGCCGGGTACATCTTTATCACTTGTGATGTTGTCCTGCTCTTAATAAGATTAAAAGCTGCTGCATGCATGTGCCAAGCTCACCAGATCATTACCTGCTCTATATTAAGTGTTTAATTGCATAAAATGACATCATGTTTATCTCTGCAGCATTAGCATCTAGTCCACAGTGTTGGGGCAGTAAACATGTGTGATATCATCTGTCATTATCTGGACTTAAAATCAATTGCTCTCGCTACAGCCTCTTGTACAGAGAGGAGCACAATACATTAATGAACTTGAGCCAGAATCTAAGTGACAAGATGAAACGGCATAAATAATATCACTTAAAATGTGCTATCTGTAACAATGAAGTGTCTCAAATAATAGAATTATAGATTCCAAAGAGGAAGGCGAGTTATTGAAATTCACACCATGGGAGAATCTGTGTGTGCTCATCACCAAAATCAATTATAAATTAATTTGATATAAGCCTGGACATGGGTTGTGTAAGATACCGATATCACTAATCACCTTATTTGAGAGATATGTTGGGTTATATCATCTATTTGGTTGCACAGCTTGACTAAGCAAGAATTCAAGATGTGGGTCAACAAATTTTCTTCTCCAGACTTTATGTTAATTTCACTTAGACCCAAGAAAACAGTTCTCTTGGCAACTTATTAGTCCCATTATTTCAGAATTTTCTTCAATGAACCATTTTTTAGCTATCAAAACATTTAGTTCCAGCTGACTTCAGTGATCTAGACTTCAGACCAACTGAATGTATGCGTTTAACAAGATATAGTCAAATAGCTGTTCTTTACAGAGTTCATATTTCTAAATAAATTGTTAAGGTATAAATAATCTTTACGAGAAGAGGACAGTTATAGTCTCTTGACCCTTCCTGTACTGATTCCTGGATAATGATTTAGACCCAGCTGACCATCAATGTTTTTTCACACGTGCAGTGGAAATCCTTAAACTTTGTTTACTTCTAAAAACGGGGGGGGGGGGGGGGAGCTTTTCATCTCCCCTTAACCGTCATGAAATCATTCCATGCCCCGTGGCTGTACAAGAGTTAAGGCTATCTGGGAGTGAGAACATTCCTAGCTGGAGGTGGATTATTTGCTAAATCAAAGCCAAATTGGATGACATTCTGTCAGGATAAACAAACCATTCAACCACAAGACTATGAGTACTGACCAGAAAGTGAATAAATTCTTTGCGCCTTCCATCTCCTGCACTTCACGTTCTAGTACTGCAAAGGCAGAAAAATGCAACCTTCAGATGGATGCTTTGGTGCAACCATTAGAAATGTATTTATTTGATTTTCTTATTAACAGCAATTCTCCCCTCCCCCCGGTCGCCCCCATTAAGCAGTGGAAATGTGCTACGACACTGCGGCTCACAAGATGAGAGTGAACCAGGGGCTCCAGGTCACCCATGCCAGGTAGCACCCTGTGGAGCACACCAGCTGCAGTGTGGCACAGTCCTGATACGGGGCACTCGGCAGAACACAGCTGTTAGCTGAACGTACTGTCTTGTCTAAACACTCAGGAATCAGAGGGACAGGCCCTTTTATTAACAGCACAAGCAGCCAGTTCAGCCTGAGTCTGCTCAGGTTGCTGAAACACCTAGTTCACACTGAGGATGCTCAAAGCCTTAACACAGCAATTAGCAAAGCCCCTGCCATACTAGTGGCAAAATGGCATCTATCCTTGCAGCTGCTGGGTACCATGCGCCCAGCAAAGCACAGCTGCAGCACTGTGGAAGGTACCAGCTATACCATCATGTTCAGTGTGTGGGCATGACTTTTAGTCTAAGCATTAGTCTGACCCATTGTAGCGAATGGACTGGTTATTACTTGTGTCCTGCTTTGTTTTTCATGTTCGTATTCCCCCTGACGTGTGTGTACCTTATCAGAATCACTAAAGCTTTTAATTCCTATGCATACGCACACGTAAGCCAAGATGTTTCCACCAGACACTGGGGGAGTGGCTTAGATGTCAGCCTGTGATCGCAACTGCTCTTTTTTCCTCCTGCCTGAGTATGAGCTCCTTCCCCACTGCCCCTCAGTCCCCTCTGGACATCCCTTGCTGCCTCCCAGGGTAGAACCAACCAGCTGTTCCTTTCTGTCTCCCACCCAAAGCACTGGACAAATTGCATGGGTCAAATCCAGCCTCTCTTGGTGGTGAGCAGCCACTGCCGGCACATCAAGGTCTCAGAGAGGGAGATGTGCACAAAGGTCCTTGGCATTTCTCTTAAGAGTAGGACTTTGCCCCAAGGAACACTGGGCACCCCTGCAGCACTGCGTGTGTAAGGACTCATCCGAAGGGTTCCCGCGTGGCAGGCTGCACAGAACTCTGCTGCTCTTCACTGGAGAGCAAAGAGGATGAATCACCCTGCTGGGATTCCGACCTGCTATTCCAAAAAGTCCTGCAATTGCAGACTTGGTTCTTAGGCCCAGGCATCCCAGCCATCGCTGTGGCGCACAGTTGGTAAAGGCTAAAGCCCACCCTTGAAAAGGCGGTTTTCCGTCCCTTTTCCCCGGGTGGGAAGACTCAGGGATGGAGGCAGAGGGAACAAATCTGATGGAAGAAATGGGGAGGGGAAGGAAGCAAACCCATCAGCTCTCTAGAGTTCAGGCCATGTTTGCTGCAAAGGCACCAGTGAGCTGCAGCCTTGGATTCTTCCAGAGATCCAGACCTTGCTGAAACAGTCCTGCTCAGAGTTAACGAAAAGCTAGCAGAAGGGAACAAACTCTGCCAACCTGGCTGGTTCACAAGCAACGGTCAAGATGGATTCAAAAGAGTTTGAGCCTCAAAGTCAAATATTTTGCACCCTAAGCTCTCCAGAGTGGGGAAATTTGAGGCAGGGGTTGACCTTCAATCTTTCATTCTCCCTCCTGGTGCCCATGTATCTGGCATGGCCATGTGCCCTGCTCAGGCAAGGTTCTCTATCCTAGGTTCGCCAGTGTGGGTTTCAGACCAGCTGTCAGTATGAATTCTGGATTCACTGGGGTTAGAGGACACCTCAGTGCTATTAATAGAGCAACTTTTCAGCCTTATGATTTGATGGGTTTATTTTAATTATGATAAAGCTAAAATAAATGTTGCCAAAATTCCAACTGCAACTGGAAAGCCTAGTATGGGATGCTAGAAAGATGCCAGAGGAGAGGAATGACAGACTACGGATCCTCTTACCTAGGTCACTGATTCCAATTTGCTACTAGGGACAAAGAGTTGATTCCACCAGAGGGTGGTATGGGTCAGTGGCCCACAGCACGAGAAATGAGTTGCTTGTTCTCAGTCCAGGACCTAAAAGGCATGTCAAAAAACCTCTCCATCAGAGCTGGTGCTAACTGGTGTCCCTTAGAAGGGTCTAAGTGACGAGTCCAAGCACTGGTCGGGCACAGAAAATAAGTGATACACTCTTAGAGGTATCCCTTCATGTCAAGGCTGGGAAGCTAGAATTGCCACTTCCCACGGTACATGTGTGCTGGGGACAAATGGAGGACTTTAATCTACAGGGCTGTCAAGCCACCGGTTAGTGGAAAAGAGAAGAAAAACAGGGCAACTAAGCTTACAGGGATTTGGCAATTCTCAGTCTGTTGGACAGCATCTTCCTGTGTCCTTTCCAAAAACTCCCGCAAGGTTCTGTGCATCACCTGAACATTATTCTATTTTCAAGCGAGCATCGGGAACTTGTTGATGAAAAGGATGCATTTCATTTGCTTACTAAGCAAAACAGTTCAGTGCGCCATGGATTTGGAGTCTGCAAAATTCTGTGCAGAGTAAAGAAGACACTTTTCATTAGAGGACACAAAGCAAACAGTCTGCAAGCTCTCTGCTTTTGAATGATAAAATTACAAGGGGATAAAACATGCAAGTGTCTTTTTTGGAGAGACTCTTTACAGCTGTGTTCCAAACCCTGGGAACAGGAGTTGGAGTGGACTTGCTAACAGAGACGTAACAAAAATTGTAACCACTGAAAGTCTGCTGCAGAGAGTGCCTAAAGAGCAAGAGAAGTGTGTTCTCAGCTCCTCCCATTCTTGCAGCAAGAGCATTCGTCTCCCACCAGCGTTCTCTATTTCCTGCTGTATGCCCATGTCTTTCTTGCCATTGGGGGTCACTGTTCCAACAAAAGCTACATCTGTTTCTTTCTCTGATTATTAAAAACAATATTTCTGCTACCGCTGTTTCCCGATTTGGCTGATATGTTAAACTAGGATGAAAAGGGTTTGGGGGAATTTTTTTTTCTCATTTACAGCAACTTCCTTAACTTCACTTTGAATTTCCTCGTAACACTGATGAAATACAGTTCATCTGCCTCTAAAACCTTCACCAAAATGATATGAAAAAAAAGCTATGAAAGACTTTGATCAGGTCTGACTGTATAGGGAGAACTCATTCTGATAAAGAGACTATAGGCAAGGAAATAAGTTACTTTAAATGACTGTCTGGTTCCCTTTTTATTTTTTCTTTTGCTTCAGATTACAGGGGGGGGGGACCCCAAGTGTCAATCAGCCTTAAAACACTTGAGCTGATCTTATTTCTTCTGCATACTGTATTCCAGCCAAACATTCCCTGAACAGAACATCACAGAAAATTCATAATAGCTAAATTGATGCTTTTGAAGCCCAAATTTAACATGCTTCCTCAGGGAGGTTTTTTTCCTGCATAGAGAAAAACAAATATATCTGATTGAATGTCTATTACAGAGGCTAAAATCTGCATCTTTTTTCCCCTTGCACCTTGCTTGGAGAAGGCGCACATTTGGGATGGTACCGGTATTACAAAGCAGCATGACTAGGCTAGCATGGATAAGCAGGTTTAGGGAAATCATATGCAGTTTCAGACTCAGGACACAGCCAGGTGATCTTACAAGCAGGTGACAGAGACTTTGCTAGAGTACAGCAAAGCTACACAGCACCTTCTCCCTTCACAAAACAGGCTTTGAAATGAACATTTCTGTTTAATTTGTTTGGGGTTTTTAAATGTAATTTTAAATCTGTGATTCCACTGTTGAATAATACAATGCATTGCAAGGAATTAGGCTTTAGAAATCAAGCATAACATTGATAACGTTAGGTCAGTTTTGGCAGCACAGTCTAGAGATGTGAGCAGCGGACAGGGAACCGGGAACTTCGGAGGTTTAATCCTGGCCATTTGCAAAAGTGACTATTTTAGGCATTTGGGGTGTGGGGGTTCCCAAAGATACCCATTGAAATCAGTGGGAGTTGGGCACCTTTGCAGGCTAGTTAAGACTTCATATTTCACCTTCCAAGCCTTTCCACTGTCTCTTTCTGTAGAATCTCTCAGGCCATGTCTACGCTGAGTTTTACCAGTATAGCTATCCTGGGATGCTGTATCTGCAAAGTACTCCTCATGTGGATGCAGCTTATACTAGGAAAGCTGTGCTTTTACTGGGCCAGCTTATTCCACCAGCTCTGGACAAAGTAAAAGAGCAGTTTTGCTGGTATAGCTGTGTTCACGCTAGGGACTTTGGCTGGCCCAGTTCTGTCTGTCAGGGATAATGCCTCTACACACCCCTGACCAGCAGAGCTAGAGGGCAATAGCTTTGGTGAAGAGCTGCACTTGCTCTTAAGGAAATAGCTGTTTACCCCCAGAATGCCACATTTTCTCTGGGTTTTCCTTATCTGCAGAAATACACATTCTGCAGGGTCCAAATTCAGCAAAGCTCTTAAGCCCATGCTTAACTTAAAGCACACATTTAAGTGCTGTGTTCCCATATCCAGGAGAGCTGCGTATTCTTACACAGGAAATAAGTATCAAGAGTTTCTCTATCTCAATCCCACAGCGACTGCAATTATTAGTTTGGTTTCCTATTGCTTCCAGTATTTTTGCTTTTAAAAATCTGTAACATTGTTTTTCACAAGTAAGAATGATTCTATCTCAGGATACACAGTAATGCCTACAGCACCCGGATGTAAAGTAGTTGGATCTTGCAAGAAAAAGTAGTCTTAAAAAAACATTAATAGTTGCTTAAGACCCTTACGTCCTGCTGAACAGGACAAGCATGGTGCTATTCATATTGTTTATTTTAGGGCAGGAATCTGTTCTCTCTGCCATATCAGTTTTGCTGCTGGATCTTTACAATGCCCTGACAGATAATTCTTTCTTCATGTCTGATGTATTCTGGATTGCAAACGAGAGGCGAACGAGGGAGCCAAACAGCCAAAGACGTAGTTTGGAAGCAGGGCTCAATAATTCCCAGCGCAGTGGTTGGACTGGACGGCGTGCCATGAAGCAGCGCTCACGCAGTGCTCTGTGGCTCAGCTTTCCTGCAACTGAGGGCCAGGTTTGTAATAATAGTCAGGTCCCACTCAAATTTGTGTCATTGCTTAAATTGCATTTGCTTGGAGCTATAAGGATAAGTAATTTCAATAGCAGCGATTGAGACGTGCCTTTTACAATACAGAGGATATAATGCCCTACCAAAACCTCTCTGTAGAAAAGAATCTGAGTACAAATTAGTTTGCTGAATGAGATGAGAGCTTTCTTATTCACAAGTATCTTGCCAGCCTAATTTGGAAGCAGCATTCAGACCTGCACATCTCGCCGACGGCGAGCACACAGCCAGAGCACTGTACAGATAAAATAAAGAGAATCAAAGAGAGACAGAGAAAAGGAATCCAATTTGTTTAATTTGATTTTAAATACCAGAAGATGGCAGAAGAAAGGATCTCCCTGATCAGCACCCAGAATGCTAGCTTTCCCTTTTCAAATATACCGCATGTGCTGGAACTTAAACCAAACACAGCTCACTCATTTCCAGCACATCTAAACACTGGTTCCCAAAACAACTGCAGCAGAGCTAAATGTTTAAATCCTTTTTAAATATTAGTATAAGCCTTCAGAGTATAAATGAGAACCTGAATTCTTGCAAACTGCGATAAAAGGCAGGTTCCCTGGTGAAAAAGAATCATTGTTTTGTTAATCAAAGGAAATATCTGGTTACTAGTGTTTACTTGGGGTATCTCAGTCTAATAGTTATTTAGCCAAATGATCATCAGTTACAAAAATTAATTGAATGGGGTTTTTTTAGCAATATTGTTTCTGGATCAATAGATTTTATATAAGAGCTTTTTTGTCCATCAAGTGGAGGGCAGCTCCCTGGAAAAAAAAATCTGCCTGCAATTCTACCTTAAATTCATCAGACAATATTAAAAAGGTCATTGGCGTAATAAGGGCCAAATTTGCTTCTCATAGATCACAGTGGCCAGTGCTCCTAGGGTCTAATTATCCCATATTTGGTCAATAAACCATTAACATACAGCCATGGACGTTAATAATCGTTTCATGAAAAAGTCTTGGTAATTTATGAGATCAACATTGGTTAGCAAAATTAATAAATATTTCATTCTGCAAGATTTATCCTAGGACGTTTGTCTGATGGGGGAGACCCTGTGGTGAAAAGAGAGGGACAGCACTAAGATAAAGAAGAAGAAAAAAACCCAACGCTAGGCCCATGGTGGCTGGGTTTAACTTGGGCTAATAAAAATTTACTTCAAATCCTATAGCTAATAAATCCAAAGGGTGTATGAGGGAGTCCAGTAAAACCTGACTTAACATTATGTTAGTGCTATTAACAATATTTATATAGATGTCATTTCACAGGAGGGTTAAAGCTGGTAAATTATGGGGCAGGCATATTGAGTAGCATCATGGAACTGGCATGTCTGTCTATAGTCAGATACTGCAGCCTGCACCTTGCAGGTAATGCAGCTTGAAATAACAGAAAATGGAGGTGCAAGGTTTAGAGCTCCCGATAACTCCTGACCTTCCCACTTCAATAGGCACCACCTTAAAGTTTAATAAACAGCACCACTGGATTGGTAAATGCAGTAAATTAAATCTTTTCTTCAGCTGATGGTGACTCTATTACATTTTTATTAGCTATGCAGCAGTTATAAAAATGTGACACACAAAAATAATTTTTTCCAGCTGTGTGGTTTAGCAGTAATCATATTTTGCAGTTTCCTATTTAAAATATTTTCAGTACCAAGAACAACACTAGTCGAAAGAAGATTTTACCCTGCATCCCCCACCACGTGAACTTTGCTTAATTTCTGATTTGTGTTTTAAAACAGTTCTTAGCCTATGAGTATTTTAGAAAATTATTTGTATCCGATCCAGGCTGGAGTGGAACAAGCAGAACAACTGGCAGTGGAGGCAGACTCCACATCAGTGTTGGTCAGCAAACGTCTGAGTACGTATCAGAACATTTTCTTGTTTTTACCATTCCGAACGAGTTCTTCACAAAGTACATTGGACATGCCAGCCAAATAGTTAGGCATGACAGCCAGCACTGGTGGGCTCTGATTCAACCAAGCATTTAAGCATGTGCTTAAAGTCAAGCATCAGTTAAACACTTTGCTGCACTGTGGCCTTAATGAAACTCTCAGGTGGCAAAAGTCACTCACCCCTCCGGAGATGACATAGATCCCCCCAGGACTGTGGGGACTGAAGTACATCTGAAGCATAGCCCCATGCCGCTAGTGGAGTTTGTAGTCATACAAATGTGACAGACTATTACAGCTAAAGACTTCTTTGCAGAAACCAATTAGGTTTACATCAGAACTTTCATCAGACACTAGATTTTGTTGTTGTTTAGAATTTCAGCCACAAAAGGTCATTCAAAGTGTGTGGCAATGAGATGCCGTCTGGCTTACCGAGCATTCATTCTACCTTGGGACTGCAGACGAGACTAATGTTAACAGGAGCAACTGGCAAAGATGCAATAATGGCTGGTCACCTATGAAGGACCGGCGCTCTGTGGTGCTTGAACCAGACACGCTCGCTCCTAGTTTAGCTTGTTCCAGGAGGGTTTGCCTCGCCTGGCCATTCCAGGCTCAGGTTTATAACCTACTTACACAGAGGGAGGTTAACAACAGAGGCAATCGCTGGGAGTGTTTGCAGTCTGTGTGGGAACAATACGTTCGCTGGACCATGCGGCTGCCTCTTTGCCTGGCTAGATTTGTAAATGGACAACTATAAAAATTAAAAAATAAGGACAAGACAAAAAGGAGGCACTTATGCCATACAAATAATGGTGCCTATTAGAGCGAGCTGTCCCAAAGCACCAGGATGCTCTGAGTGGGCGGACAGCCGCCTCTGTCCTCTCTCGTGCACTGAACACCCCATCACACTTTATGGGGAGCAGCTCATCTCTGCCAGCCAGTGGCGCTGCTGCCTCCAGGCAAAACGCTTTCGAGGGGACAGCAAGGAGGAAATGAGAAAATTAGGAGCAAGAGTCGCACTTCTTGGCTTTATTGGGGTTGATGTTTGTTTAGGCTTCTTGGATCAAAGGCAGTTTGGTCTCCAGTCTCTGCTGATTGAGTTTCGCGTTCAGAGCTTCCTTCAGACACTACTTGGCCCTTTAACTCTTCTTGAAAATACAGCTACTTGGCACTGCTCAGACTCTCCCTAATACTGCAGTTTTGCTATGGGTAAACTCAGACATCAGGAAAACAATACTGGCAGGGAACAGAGCCCCCAAGGCCACCAACGCCCCCAGGGTTAGACAGAATGTTTTGGGTTTTTTGCCAGCTACTGTCTAGCATGTTGTGGGGACGGTCGCAGTGGCACGAGAGAACAGGCTGTTCATATTCTGTGGAATATTTATCAGGGCTTCAGGCTCTAGCACAGCGCAGCGGGCTGAAGTTCTCTAACTAATATTCAAAACAGGGCCACGCAAACACTGCAATACTGGGGCCCGCGTGGCAATTTGCCAGCCATTGGAGGGCTGCACATAATTTGCATAATCTGCAAGACCTCATTGTACCTCTGGGTTTTTAATAAAACGGGATTGGTTCTATTTCAGTGGCTGGCTCTTAACAGATACGGTATTTTTAAAATCAGAAAAGAGGGAGTGGACCATCCTGGGCCTTCCATTAGGGGTATCCCCACCTTCCTGCTGACCTAGGAGTATCATGCAGTGCCAGACAGGTTGGGGGGGCGAGGTCCCACACTTGTGCATGCCACAACTCCATTGCAAAAATACAGAGGAGCCAGGGACCACATTGCAGGGCTCCCTGGGCGGCAGAACTTTGGAAGGATTCCAAACACTATGTGATGAGTCCATGTGCCCTGTCAAACACTCCTTAGTCCAAGGGGTGTTATAATCCCTCTGAAGCAAATGTGTAATTCCCAATAACACTACAGGGAGCTGCTAGGGCCCGGCCACTCTGCCCACCGTAATATACCACGGGGTATGCAAACCACACCGACCCCCTGAAGCGTTAAGGGCTTGGATAAGTGTATTTGAAAGTGCAGATTTAGACTAGGAATTCTTTGAAGAAGGACCAGTGTTTGTTCGTACATTTTACCTTCACACAGCAAAATGCACAGCTACCGTGCTACAGTATAAAGCCAACAGTAAATACCCACAGCAGATTACGGTTCTTCTCCATCTGTGAGCTGTTCCTTTGCAGAAGGGATCTATAGTGAGGCCACCTATCTCCGAGCCATTCAGAACCCCAGCTGCAGCGCTGTATAGTACATACAGGCGGGGCGGGGCTGTACCCTGCTTTCATGCCGCTTTGACAGACCCGCATCTGCTTCCCTCCCACCTAGGCTTTCCAAGTCCACTCTCAGATTTAGATCTCCCTGCTGGGAGTGCAGCGTGTAGCTGCTGCACAAGCAGCTCAGCCAAAAAAATCAATAATCTTTTCAATAAAGCATTTTATCCCTTTATATATATTGTCTCCCATAAAGATTTTACACGGACAAAAAGTTCAGAAGTGGGTGTAAAAAATGTTGGGAAAAAGGTGAAGATACATAAGTAAATTACAAACCAGAGGCTGTTTGTGGTATCTGGGGAAAGGGGGAGTTATATTGATGAGTTTTTATTGATTTACCATCATTCCCAGTGTGGACATTTTCTGGTCTATTATACCACAGTCGCGGCATATTCCCATTGCAGTACTAAAGAGGATATATGGACAGCCTGACCTTGGCAATATGGAGATAATGAAATACCCTTAATGATCCTTCCAAAAGATTTTACAAGCCAACTTCAGATTGTATCTACTCTGTGCTATGCTAATTGTTCAGAAGACTTGCAAGCTCACCAAGGTTTTATAGCTTGCGTCTTAATCACAGGCAGTTGGGGGTTAAACAGACTAGAAACCAGCAGCCTTGTTCCCTGGCACCAGCACTGATGGTATTTCTACAGGGTGTGGAGTTATTTGCCTTCCCCGGGGAGCGGCGCCCTTCCAGATGAGCCCCAGCATAACACCCCCATTTCCCTGCCCGCCGCACCGCACCTGCCCGGCTGTTGCCGTTGCCAGGCGTTATTTCACCAGGCAGCGAGGGAGGCTGGGCCCAAGCCTGTGGTGCTGGAGGGTGTTCGGCATCTGGCAGGATCATGTCGTCCGTGTGGGCAATTTTGGTTGCTCTGTGGATTGCAAATGCATCACTGCGAGGGACGAGCACAGGAGCATATACCTGCGCAGCATGCACCCTCTGGCATGCTTTGGGGTATCGCGCGGCTCGCTCTGTGCGGCCAACACACAATTCATTTACTTTCGCTTCCTCCTACTACACATAGAGCCCCCCCTGGAGCAGCCTCAGAGCTCCTGCAAACAGGGGGGCTGGTGGGGTGGAGGTGCCGGGAACAGGCCCAGGCAGGCTCCAGCCAGCAGCTGGAGCAAAGAAGCCTCTGCACCCAGAAGAGCCGAGCTGCAATACCGGGGGGACTTCTCAATGCAGATCAGAGTTGCTGCACGTCAGGGTGACTTTGGGGGCAGCTCAAGGAGATTTACCAACCGTACCTGCCTGGAATTGTACCTAGCAGGGACATAAATAGCAGGTTTCACTGTTCTGCTTTCCTCCTCTCACCTCCCCATCCTGGCGGGCAACACAATTACCAGCCCCAAAGTATTATTTTCATAATAAAAATGTTACTTGTAAAGCCCAGGCACAAATGAGTAACAAACTCATGCAGATTTCAATCACCCCCTTCTTTATTCCCCACTGAGACTGCTAATGACCTTAACTCAAACCTCTATGGAATCTCTCTTAAAGGCAAATATTAATTTCCTCACATGAAAAAGGGAAATAAAAAGCCTATTTTTCATAGGAACCTTGCAGAAAGAAAGATATATTTTCCTTCAAAACGCAGGGAGGATTTTAAAATGTTGTCACTTGCTTTGCATAGACTTGGTAACACAATTTGTTCACTTCTGAATGTAATCTCTGCCCATAAAGCTTTGCTTTAAATTCCTAAGCTACCTGTTAGGCTCTGACAGCTCTTTAGCTATGCTGGGAGGTTGAACCCTGCCCGTTACTGCTAACATGAAGTACCTTTGTGATTCAGTGGGAAGAGTTTAACTCCTTGCAAATTTTAACCCATTCTTTCCAACACCTATGCATTTTATAGCAAAGACTCCAGAAGTCAGTTACCATTTCAAGCCATTAGCGTGGTAGCACTAGCTCACGTTTAGAGGGGTTGCAGGGTCCCTCATGGTAGCACCTGGTTACCTTATCAGTCTTCCCAACCTGCTAAGCTGAAAAGACTTGAACTGAGGAACACACAGAAAAATGAATGGAGTAGGAAGAGGCTTGTCGTGATCTGGGGTTAATTTCTTTTTCATTAAAAAATGCTGAAATTTGACATTTTTTGGCCTGCTCTCCGAACAAGATTCAATGTGGCGGGGGGTAAGTTAGGATCACAGAGTTGGGACCTCTCTCATGCTGAACAATAGTTGAGAGGTACAATTTGTTCCTCGGGTTCCAACTGATGGCATTGTCCAAAGACACATCAAGGTTCCTCTGCAAATGTGTGGACTATTACCTCCAGATAAAACAGTGTGTGTATTGTTGACTGCTGCATTTCCGCTACCTTAACGTTTGCTAATTTGGGGTGCAATATTAGACCAAAAATAGTCATGTTTGCTGAAAATATATTTTGTAACTTACCTGCTCTCCAAATCTAATTGTCCAAAGAAATAATAGTGCTTGATTCCAGGGAGCCAGAGGAATGAGATGTGGGAAGGTTTTCCCCTGATTTTACTCTTTTACCAACAACAGCAAATTTCATCTTCAGACATGCGCTCCACTAGCAATTTGAAAGCCTAGATTTGAATGATTGGGGATGGATTGTTTTGGCTACTTAAACCTCACAGACTAAAAATTGGCACTTTTTTGTAATGAAAGCAATCACAGCAGATTTGAAACACTTCTAGGAAGTGCAGAAACAAAGCCCTTCCATAAGGGCCTATTCACAGCAAAGCTGGCAGTGCTTTTGCATTAGGTGATCAACGTCTCTTAAATTCTGTAGAACTATCACTTTTGTGAACCATTCTGTTGAACTTAATATACAATTTGCTCTGCTCTGGCATTCTATAGGGTGGTTTGTTAAAAAAAAACATTCCCTATGGAAATCGATTCTTTTTTAAATTCCGTAGGTTTTTAGAATACTGTCTACAGTGCTGTCCTAGTTCCAGCCCTGTTACGTTATATATGGCTTTCCCATTAGGGTGATGCCATGGCCACTGGAAAACTGAGCGTGGATGCAGGCAGGCATACACCCCTGCAAATGGTCTGTGGGTCTTTATCAGGCCTTTAGTTACCCCGTGACTAGATCTCTACTGAACTGCAGCTGCCACAGTCGTGATCAGATTGTGCATCATGGCAGTGTCCAGCTTGCGGGTACAGTACACCCGGGGAAGGGAGGCAGAGCACAGACCCGCCCAAAGTGCAAACCACTCTCACGCGGGTAGCTGCACCTTGTGGCCCAGCGCATGACAGACCACTGCTGCTGCTTGCTATGGTTCATGAACCCACTGTCCATTGGTCTGGGATTCTGACTCTCTTCTGAGCAGTGTCTGTTCTGCTGGCATTGGGGCAGCAATGCTCAATATTGACACCCTTTCTCCGTGTAAACAGGTCCCGAAATGTGCTCACAGATCTGCAGGAACCATGTGATCCCGCTGGCAAGAAGAGGAAGAAAATGTGTTGAATTCTCCCACAGTCCTGCCCTGACCAAGATGTCCCCTGAATTAGACTGTGAAAATCTGCCTTTCACTTCACAGAAAAATTACTTGTAGGCCCAGACCCCAAAAGAAAACTTATGGTGTTTTGTGCAGCTGCTTCATCCCCGCTGCTAGCCCCTCCCCTGGCTCCATCAGACCTGCTGTCACACCTTCCTCTCATTTCAGACTCTGCTGCTCTCTGCACCTGGGACTCACCCAGGCTGCTTGCTGAGTAACAGCCTGGGATAGTCACAAATCCTGCAGGCAACGCAAGATGCTATTTTCAGCCCCTTTCCTTACCAGTCGGAATTAGTGGAGGCCCCTCGGGAGGAGGGCAACAGAGTGTTACTGTTTCTGTGCTGTCCTGTGGGGAACACACTCATATATCTGTGATCCAACTTGGCTGGCGACTCGCCAACAGCAAATGGCAGTGAAAATGGAACACTACCTACACAATCCCCTTTCTTTAAAACTGTTATGCAGACGTATACGTGATAGCAACACAAAACCAGAGATGCAGCAATAGGAAGGCAAGCACTTTACAAAAACACAGTCCTGGGCAGTACTGCTTCCACAAAATCTTCCGGAGATCGTGCCATTTGGTTACAATCATGATTGGCCAATTTTCGGTATCTGCTCTACCTCACCTGCTCCTGTCTGACTAATGCAGGATTGCTCCCGAACAATTGCTGTCAGTCAGCGACGAAAGCTCGTTTGGAACTGGAATAAAAATCTAGGCATACACCTAGCTGGAAAGGGGGAAAGGTGTGTTTGGGGTGGGGGGGCTCCCCTTCCAGCCAGGCCACTGGGTACTGTGACAGGTGAGGGTTGAGAAGTGCAATAACGAGGTGCCAGCAGTATCAGTCATGGCTCCTTAAGCAGGTACACACACACACACACACACACACACTTAATAAGCAAGAATATGGAACAATAGTTTGTCCACAAATGTTTGCAAGGAAATGGTTAATATGGGAACTATAGCATTAAGTCAGGCACAGAACTTCCAGTACAAGTCACAGCAAGAAGTTGTTAATACCTTTATTATGGGATAAAATGTATTCATGATATTAAAGACATCACAGTTCTGCCCTGGTGTCACATTTTAGATGTAGCGTAGATAAATGATATATCACTGTAAGAGATCTACAAAAACCATTAGTAACCATGACATTTTGACGTCAGATTTTAAAAAATTCCTAAGTAATCTTTTTGATTTATGAAATGGTGTCCAGGTTCATCGAGACTGATCTCAGATTTATCACAGCCTGGTTAGAATTATTAATGATTTTCAATTTGTAAATCCGATGCCAGCATGTCCAAGTCTCTCAGCAAAATCACAGAGAAGCTGACAGGGAGATTTTGCTCAATCCATAGTTTTTGGCTATTACAAGATTTTTCTCTTTAACTCTTTCCTGCCCTGGCATGACAGACGTCCCAAAGGCATTGTTTTGTTCCAGTCACAAAGGAGGCTCATCCCAGGCACCATGCATGAATCGTGAGCAGACTGACCAGGAAACAAATGCCATCAAGAGGAATGAACGATTGGAGTTTTACGGGCACCTCCTGAAGACCCTTAAAGACTTAAATTGTAATAAGAACAAAAGCTGATCTAAGCCAAAATAGCCGGGACTGGGTAGCTTTCTCCCCACAATACATCAGAGGAGCAGATGAAAGGAAGATGGGGGCAGAGAAAAAAGCACAGACATATCTCCGTGCTTCACAAGCTTTGCAACAATATCCTCAAATATTAACACATACCTTGGGTAAATAGACATAAACCGAATGAATATTTACTTGTTTGTTAGGTCTTTATCCCGTCTGTACACAAGGACTGGAAGACATCAGAGAAAAAGCTTTAAATGCCCGGCTGTCTTAGATGCCTACATTTTATTTCATCCTTTTCTGCAGCAAGCTGATTGCTTCCAAGGAAGAAGGTTAGTCTCACAAAAATCATCTCTGAATCTGATGGGGGGGGGGAATATGCTGTAGTTCTGTATCTTCTCTTACTTGCCCTTTGTTCACATGGCAGGTGTCACAGAACTAAAAGCTACAAGGTCACATGACATCTCCCATTCTAGTAGAAATTGAAATGTTGATATCTGAGGAAGTCTAAGAGGGTTAAAGGGAAACTGTGGTGATTCATCCCAGCGCCTCCGACAGCTACATTAAGATTTACTTTTCAGAAATTACCTCTGTTCTGTGTATAAAATATTGAATTTTCAAAACATTTTTCGGAATTCCCTGTCGGTGTTTTCCTCTCGGCCGCTGTGAGTGGCAATGGCATGTTTCCCTTGGAGCTGCCCTAGCCGGATCCCAATGCCCCACTCCCACCTCCTCAGCACCACTCAGTGGGGCCCAAAAGCAAGGAAGGCCCCAGATATTGCAAGAGAGGAAATGCCTCCCCCCATTCCCTGCGAGCCAGCACAACCCCCACGCAGCGTGCTGGGCAGGACAGCGCAGAGACGGGCCAGACCTCGGAGAAGCCTCTCTACCCAGCCCCCTCCCTGGCGGACCAGCAGAACTGAGGATCCCCTCCAGAAATGGCAATGGAGGAGAATGTCACTGCACCCTCCCGCACCCCCCAGGTGGGGGAGGCACCAGCTAGCGAACAGCCCACAGGACTTGAATGTCAACCTGATGCCACCGGAGAACGTTCTCCATGCGCCCCAGAGATTTGCAGAAAAAGAAGAAATGTTGGTCTTGTTTGATATTTCTAGCCTGAATGGAAGGAATCTTCTTCAGTAAAAAGGGCAAAATATGTGAACTCTGGGTTTGCAAATACCTTTTGTGCACCAGTCCCCTGCGCGCTCCAAGGCAGCTATTATAATTGCTGGTCACCGCTTGATAGCTGGGAGGGGAGGGCATGGCTGCAAAGCAGCAATTATTTAGTCCTACAGTTACACTAGTCGGTCACGTCAGTATTTCATCGCCTATGTCCGCTCCCTTGATCCGTATTATCCTACTGACACTGCTGGCCAGCGCAGCTGAGAGACAGCCTCAAGCGCCCCCAATTCCAGCTCGGTTAGTGAACCAGATCCACCAGTCATAGGCTGAGAGTAAAACACCCATGTGGCTACAGCTGACCTTAACTTCCCCCCTTCTTTTGCTGTGGGGGGGTTGAGGCTGTTGCTGGAGAGAAGAGAGATTCCCCCAAATGCACAATGCCCAGGCCAAGCCCAGAGGGCAGAGGAAAGGCCAGAGGGAACGGGGTGGCTATGGAAAGGTTCTGCACTGAGGAATGAGAACACGTGCCCCACAGCATTTAACTGGGTGAGATCAATCCAAAGAGGGTAGCGAACCAGAGCATTCTCTCTCGGGGGACGGAAGGGCGCCTGTGAAGGTTTTAGTACAATTCTTCATTTCTTTCCTTTAGACATGGCAGCCATGGTGGGAAACGGCACCAACCCCTAGGCTAGTTAGTCTTTCACTTGGAGGTAGTAACGAAATGAGGAATAATTCAGCCACCAGAACTAAAGGCCAATGTCCTTTAGTTAGCCAGACCTCCCGTCCCATTTAAGCTGACCTCCCGTCCGGAGAGACACTGGACTGCAGGCCTGACATCATTCCCACAGTAATAGAAACAAAGCAAATGTCACAGATAAAAGTAACTCATAAAGTGGTCACTGACCTTCCCTGTTCAAACAGTCCCACTTTGCTTTTCCTATGAAAAAAATGCATTTTGTTTTTCTTTGTACAAAAGAGGTGGGGCTGATGTGGGGGTTTAGTTTCAGGAGAGTGTGTGTGTCCTGAAATCCAACCCAAGGCTAAATATATGAGAGGTTCAGTGTCTTTCGAAGAACAGGCCTTGCTAGTACGATTTCAGCTTCTGCACTTCCGCCGCTGAGCAGCTTCCAGCTTTATGCTCCTGGGAAATCAGGGAGACAACATTTCAAGTAGGATAAAATTCCAGCAATCTTCTGCATCTGAGGATGCTGTAACCACCGGCACATTACAGAGCACTTGGACACCTGGAGAAAGTCAGCAGACAGATTTTTCCCAAGTACACCACCTTAATTGGGCAGGTAAAACTATATCATTAGGGACCTTAACTGGGGAATTTTTCTAATCCATCATATCTGCTCCATTATTCAATTCTGAGCATGCAAGGTGAAGCAGGACATTCTTCACAACACTGTCAATATTAACGTCTTTCCAATTACAGAGCATTATAATGGCAATCTAATGAGGAACTATGACATACTGGCTACAACTCTTAACTTTTGATTAAGGCCTCCTTCAAGATGGTCCCCTTTAATTTATAGCCTAGGGATGTTCATGCATCCGTAAGGAAATATTCTGAATTGTTTAGTCTTTGACGGATACTATGTGCACCCGTGGGAATCCCTGCAGCTGCTACTTGTCCATCACCAGGGGAAAATGTCCCATTGCAGGCAGTAGGCCAAGGGCCAGTTTGATAGCAGCACAGCAGTGAATGACAGCTGGCCTGGTGGGCTGGAGCCTCTCTGGTCAGCAGGAGGCATGCCGGGGCATGAGGAAAGCCCCGAGGAATGAATGGAGGCAGGGGCATCAGCTCCATGTGGACAGGAGAGGCCTCAGGAAAGGACAAGCTTGCATTAGTGCTAGGGGAAAGGTCAGGCACTAATAGCACAAGGGACCGAGATCACCTACAGGGGAGGTGGGGGCAACTTTCTTCTGAGGCTTTCCCAGCCCCCCACCCTCCTGGCAGAGAACCTGTGAGCAACAGCGTATTGGCCCTGGGCCGGGGTACCTCATTCTAGAACCACAAGAGTGTGTGATAACCAAGGGCAATTTCCCCCTGGGCAGAGGGCCCTTGCCAGGCTGAGGCACCGTTTAAATCCTGAAAGGAGGGTTTGAGTGATGCAGGGGTCGTTTCACCTGACTTGAGCTGTACTCTGGGCGCGATGCCTGGCCCTGCACGTTGACTTCTGTCTGTGTGTGTCTGTCTGCACACGGCTGCTCCTGCGGGAGAAAGGTCCCTCATCTCCTCTGGAGATTGCTTGCCTGCTGATCGGCAGGACAAGTCTGCTGGATCGGAATTAAAGTGACTGATATGCAAGAAAACTGCACCAGCTCTTGAGCTGCTCTCAGAAATGATGAAATGCCCATTCCCGCTCCCCTTGCCCCGTGGTTTCCCAAGCAAGTGACACATGCCCTTTCCCCAGGAGTCTGGTGACCCATCTCCCACCAGAGGGACATGCAAGGACTTTCTCCACGGCCACTGAGAGCCCACAACGCTCTCCTTGCATTTGACAAGCAGGAAAGCAGCCTCTACAGGGCAGAGGCCTTCAGTGTCTGATCATGCTGAGTCCACTCCTGAGTGGGCCTGTTTCTAAAGAGAACTGCTAAGCAATTGCTGTCTCTCAGAGTACCCCTCTTGTGGTAGCTAGGGACGGTCTCCCTCCTCCACAGACAGACTGACAGCTCTATATGTCCCAGGCACCGCTGCAAACTCTTTGAGGAGAAGCCTTCTAATGTATCTGTTAACGGTCTCACAGTCTCGACACCAGGAAATGAATTTCCAGCTGATAACGATACCTTGTTTCATACACAACTTATCTCCTCCATGAGACATGGATCTAGGTGTCCAGATAGGCAAATGCCCAACGAGTCTGACACACGCCTGGCTTCTGAGACTGTGGATATTTCCTCCATTTAACACTAAACAGTAACCTGCCTTCTGCTTGTTTCCAGATGTTACCAGCATTGCCAACCCCAAACATTCAAAAAAGCGTGAGTCGGGCCCCCAGAATCCGTGCGACGCCTTGACTCTTTTCCTTTGCCTTCTGCTCCCTGAGCTGTCCTGGGGCACTCCGGTCACACTCTCAAGCTTTTCTCTGTAATCATGAGGACTAGAAACGTCTTTTAAAAGGAAAAATAAGATTCTCACCAAATCCCCTGCCTCCAGGAGCTGGGGCTCTCAGGAAACTCCAAATATGGTGAGAGTTGGTCCCCAGAGCTCCAAGACCGCTGTCCTGGGGGCACAGCATGGTACTAGCATGTCTGGGAGAGTCACTGCAGCCAGACAACATCCCCCTCTGACTAGAAATGTCGAGAGCCACCTGCTATGCTGCAAAGCCTGGCGCTGACATAGGGAAGGGGAGTGGGAATTCTGATTTCACCACCAGAATAGGAGACAAGCGAGTCCTCTGAGGAGTGATGAGAGCAGTGGCTAAGGACTCTGCTAGCAAGGACACCCAGGTGTTGCAGGACTTTCCCAGGGCTGATTGCTTTAGGGAGACCCCCAGGTATTATAGTGGAAGTTCATAGGCAGGACATCCCCTTTGCTTTCCTTGCCAACAAATGCTTCACTTGTAGTCACCTATAAAGTGTGGGCATTTGCTTTTCCTGGTACCTCCTTGTCTGGCCCCAGCCAACGCCAGGAAGCACAGTCGTTTTCCCATCGGTCTACGTAGGCCAGTCCTTTCAGCTGTGTAGTTTGGTTGGTTTTTTTCCTCTTCTCTGAAATCCCTCCAGTTTGTCAATATTTTTCCAATACTGAAGTGCTCAGAACTGAAAATGCTACTAGCTCCAAGCCCTGCTCTGACCGCCCTGCTCTGTGATGTCACCTCTCCATACGAGCTCTGAACTTCACGGCTCTTCCTCCCCTCCCCATATTCCACTGAAAGCGCATGTCTCGTTGGCTGGCCACTGTCTCTCAGAGCGGTGCTGCTTTCTAGGTTACTTTGGAATCTTTGCATCTCTGCAGATGGAAGTCTCTCTTTTAGAAGCCATACTTTGCAAATTGCTGCCACATTAGACATTTCATCTAATGCAGCCTTTGTCAATTTCTCTTTAAAATGTGAGTGTCAGTTACTTGAAAGCAATGTGGCCAGTGAGAGAAATGGCTTTATAAAGAGAACCACCTTTGTACAGACAGTGTGGAAGAAACTGAATGAGGTAGGAGAAATTTTACTAATAAGCAACATGAAGGGAACAGCTTTAATGCACTCTCCTCACGTATCAATCATCTTCTCTCTCCACCTGATAGTGCACCTGGATATTCACTTGTCTCCTGGAGCTTAATCACTTAAGGCAGCTCTGATGCTGGTGAGTCAGCCCTAATTAGAAATATGCATTAGCCCTGTAACTAGCCGCCACCAGTGTTCTTTATCTTCCTAAAACGAAAAGAACCCCCAAACCCCGATACCAGGGATACTTTGTAGCTAATGATTTGCTGACAGCAGAGCAGGTTCAGTAACCAGCCTCCCAGTGCTGTTGCAATATTGGTCCATTCTTCACTCTAAATGTAGACATTTGGGCAGTATAAATACCCCCAATGATATGGTCTGGGCGAGTGGTCAAGGAAGCTGTGAGCAGTAGCTGTTGCTGTTTAATTTTCTAACTGCAATTACACTATAGAACACATCAAGATACAAGAATTAATTATCACTAGACACTGAAGGGATCTTGAACTAGCCTTTCCCATAAATACAAATGTCTCTAGTGCTATTAAACAGGGAAGTCATTTAAAGGAACATTTCAATAAGTAGTAAGCAGGCTTGCACTATTTTCATCAGCAGTTAGCTATGTATTGGTCAGTTTTAACTCACACAAAGCTTGCTCTGCTAACCAGTTGTTAGGAGTTCTGGCCCTGCTCCTCAAATGTATCTAGGCTCCTACCTTCTCTGACATAATACAGGCGAGTCACATCTTAGGCGCATTTAACATGCGCGAATTCAGCTTTGCGCGGTCAGCAAAAACAGAAAAAAAGAAAAGAAAAAATACAATTTTAAAACTGCATCTGTAGTGCAGGTGATTCCGCCCGCCATTCAACCCAATGAGTGTTTCACTATACGCGGTTTTCGCTTTACGCGCTAACCGCGGAACGGAACCCCCGCGTAAGATGAGAGTTGCCTGTAAAAACTTAAAATATTACAAAATTAGTACCGAGAAGTATCACAAAAACTAGTTACAACTATTCAGACTGCTCAGATTTTAGAAAAAGTATCATGTAAAATTCGCATGTAAATCAGAGAGAGACTCAAACCAAAACCCTGAATCCAGGCAACCCCGGAATTTCAGATCCATATTCAGATACCGTAGCTCACATCTACATGTATGTCTGCGTTCCTGTGGTCTGGACAGGAGGAACCACTGCAAAAGGTCAGATATTGTGTTTTATCAAAAAGAACACCATACGTCTACCCCAGTTCCTTTCTCCATACTTGCCCCGCCAAGAACATAGGCCGCCAGCTGCTGCTGGTTTGGAATCTCTTAGGCTCTTGGATTCACCTGAGGATGCTTCAGAGAGGAGCTGAATGGATGACAAAGTTTGTCTGGGCAGAGCTGACAGATGACGCTCCACCAGGGACCAGGAGTCAAAGCAAAAGGGTACGCGACACAATTCATGGCGGGTTAACTTTTTTTTAGCTACAAAGATACCAAAGAGAGAGTAAAGATAAGAAAAACAACTTGCAGCTGAACTGACAAACAACTCAGAACACGATGAAGAGCCATGCTGGAGCTGGGTGGCCTTGTCAAGTTGCTGAGGCATTGCATTCACCAAGTAGAGGGATCTTCCTAGAGCTTTCAGCACCACCACATCCAGCCGCACAGTGTTCTCCGGGGGCCCTGACTGTACAGCGTGTTGGCACTGGTGTAGCTATGCTCCGTCCTACTATGCTGGGCTAACACCCTGGTTACCAACTGGGGAAGCTGTACAAGGTCAAGCCCCTTTCCAGGCCAGTGCAGTGCATCTACTCTGGGGCCGTGCAGCTACATCAATGCAAAAAGTCTCGCAGAGACCGAGTTCGGATGAATTTCGTCGTTGTAGCTCTGTCTGCCAGGCCAACTCACCACTCTGCTTTCTTGGGCCCAGAGAACTCACTGAGTTGCTCTGTATCACTCTATTAAGAGCCCTCATAGATTAGATGTCACCACAAAGAAGAGAAGGATATGGACTGGTGATTAGCAGCTAATTGACTATTAAGTGGGTATCTGCAGCTATATCACCACGTGGTCCAGTATGTTGTCATCCATGTTCAGAGTTGGCAATGCAAAGAGGTGTCCTTACGCCTTCTCCCACCAGCAAATAAAACCCCACGGGGGGGTGGGGGTGTCTTATTTGTGCAAGTGCCTCTCTGTATCCCTGGCCACCATGCTAGGCGGCAGGATCAAATGGCTCCCCCCCCCCACCCCATTGGGAATTTTTGCATGGGTGTAGCTGCACTAGTGCAAGTTATCGCTGTTTCAAACTGGAGTGAGCGGACCAGTGCAAGTCCTGATTGACACCAGCGCAGCGTGTATACATGGGGGGCTTGTATCAGTGCGGCCATGTTGGTGTCGCTACCCTCACGTACCAGTCCCCGATGCAGGTAAGCCCAAAATCTCACGTGGAACTTAGTGCAAGGTACCACGTTGTGTCTGTGTGCGTAGTGGAGGAGGCGAGGCAAAGATCACCTGCTTCCCTAGCAACCTTTACACTGCTATTGTGTTTCAGTCTGACTGATGGCTTTGTTCTTTCCATCATGCTGGGCTTGGCTGGGGGGGTTAAGAGACAGCAAATGGCATGAGTTGTTGATGCACTGTCTGAAATAAATCAGTTGATTACAATATTTGTCTGACGGGCTCATATGCCAAGTTCCTGTGGATAATTTCCAGCACTCAAACTCCATCAGTGACTGCTCTTTTGGGAGACAGCATGAGTCAGTTCTTCCCTTTTTGTTCCCACTGAGGTGGGGGAAGGTTAATCCTTTGCAAGGCTAAGCTCACAACCACGCCAAGACTCTAGGAGAATGCTCAGAGTTCCACAATGCAGGAGTGGAAGTGCTTGGCCCGAGCAATGTATTGAGAAGCTATAATGCAGTGAGAAAATTCATAACAGGGGAAAATAAATTGCCCTAAGCTGCATTTGTTTTGGATAAAGTATTCAGTGCTACATCATTCTGTAGCTAGTAATGACAGAAAGCTGTGGCCAGGCAGGAGTCCATTTTTCTGGCGGCATTTTGCACAGGGCACACAGGACAGTGGGTCAGCTGCGGGGTGTACAGCACAAGCTGTATCACCACTGTTTTATAGCGTCGCATGTGATGCTGTCTCAGTGACCTAATTTACTCCAAATTGCTCCGTGGCATGGCCTGGAACCGGAGCTCTGACGAGCAGAGGGACACGCGTCACCTTTTAAAATACTGTTGTTTCCATCAAACTTTTTTTTTAAAAATCACAGGCTGAATAAATCCAAAATTACCATGTCCTTGGCTAGACGTTCATCTCTGCCAGTCTTTTCAGCAGCTTTATGGAGGAATTTGTATGAGAGTCATGCATGACCAGAAACAGCACAAGGCCATCATGTTCCCATCAGGACTGAAATACAGACCTGTGGTCAAACAGTTCCAGCTGCAAAAGTCAGATGCCCATTACCAGGCCCTAGGTGTGGGACACACGCACATGTGACAGTCACGTCTGCGTGAGGGAGGGAAGAGCAAGCTGCAAGCTGATCTTAGCTTTAGACACCACATCAAACGTGTTTGCTAATGAGCACCCAGCAGAAGGCGTTTATTGCCACGACTGTTGGACGTGTATTCCTTACTGCGGACTGACAACACAGGATCACAGACTGGCTGTACAGCACTGTGGCTTCATGCGGACACTGCAGTATACACACTTATCACTGGTTTCCAATACAGTTAGTACAGAAGTGACGGGCTACTGCGGTGGCAGGCTATAGCAATATGACCTCGAGCCCTCCTGAAAAGTGAAACACCCCTAAAATGAAAGGCTCCTGCTTCTGTAGAGTAGGTGCAAACAGGTGTGTCAAAGCTATTTCATATAGGAGAGATGAGGTCCAATAGGCCCAGCTGCTTCTATCAGCCATGGGGACTGTATCCCAGAGGAGCACTGATAGTGAGCTCTTGGACGATTGCACGAGGTCACTGATGGGAGGAGTCTAGGGCCCAGTGTATACTGCGAAAATGCATTGGAATAGACAACTCAGTTGCTCCGAAGGTTTGAATGGGATCTCTTGGTCTCAGTCCAGGACATTCAATTTGAGAAAGATCAGACTCATCTTGCAGCAGGGAGATGGGAAACGTTCTACACCTCCCGAGCTCTCCTACCTTTTCTTTGGACTCTTTGGTCGGGGGTTGGACTAGATGGCCTCCTGAGGTCCCTTCCAACCCCCCTGATATTCTCTGATTCTTTGCTGAAGGGCTGTGGGGACTGTTGGATGTTCGATGGAGTTAATGGCTGCTTCAGCTCATCTATCAAGGCTAAAAAAGAAGTTGGAGTGAGTTGGAGAAGAAATCAAGGTGCCGAAACATGAACGGCAGCAGGAATTTCTAAATCATTAAACTTTTTACAGGCTAATGGCAAAAACTTCCAACCCAGCAGGCAGTCGGCTGGACAGTCACTGCAGCAAGTAACTGAGAAGTCAGACGAAGCTGTCGCGATTTCCATGAACTACAACCTGGGTGACCTCATTACTCTTCTCTGACCTTCTTCAGATGGTCACGCTGGAGGATAGCGCAAATAATCTTTCTTTAAGCCTGTTTCTGCTAAAGAGCCCATAACGACACCTCCTTCTGGAACAAATGTGATTCCAATTTAAAGCTAACATGACAACCGGCACACACCGTAATAACCCTGTGAGGAGACATGGCTCTCAAGACATCTACAGACTCCAGATTAAATGAAATTTTGACAGAGAAAAATATGTATTGGCAACATTTCTTGATCCACAATTCAAAGAGAAAATTGAAACCATATTTCCGTAAGATTCAGACGCTGGAAAGAAGTTCTTAATAAACAAAAAGAGACAGGTCATGTAATTCACTCCCTTTCCCCCTCTTTCATTTGTTGGCCAGTAACTATTAAGAGTCAGGGAGAGAAGGTTTTTGACTAAAAATGTGCGCTTTATCCTGACAAAGAAAACAATTTGGAAGGAAGTTTCCCAGCTGCAGTTAAAACTGAAAGTCGGAATATTTATGACTTAGAGATATGAGAAACAGTACAAAATAATGAAATGGTTGCAAAAGGGTGCGGCTGCCGTCCAGGGTTTCGCATCCTTCTCCACTGTGCTTTCACTGATTGCATCTTTAGCAAATACGGCACGGTGAGTCATAAGTGTGCAATGACAAGAGTGCAAAAGCAGGAGTTATTAGTAATGCATGTGGACCTATATTTCACCTTCCTGAACAAACAGGATTTAAGTAGGACTCTAGGAGTTCCTAGGTCTTGCCCTGGCCCTCTGCACAGGGGTGACAGGTTCCTAAGATGCAACTTTTTAGGCTTGATAGAAGAGCTAAGGGGGCTTAAGTGGGACTCTCCTGATGTGCATCCCCCAGCTGGCTCTCTGCACAGGGATGAATTTCACCCAGGGGCTGATGCTTTATACACCAACATGTGCTTTCATTTTTCCCTGAATCCTCCGCACTGTCATGCCCAAGATGCAGGTTTTTCATCGTATCCCAATTCAGAACCACTGGACGCCCACCCGCACCCCCTGAAAGATAAATATATTTGAGGACACAGATGTCAGGCCCCGTCTAGGAATATACGATTTCTGACAACGGGGCACTGTAGTAGCCTTGCAATTGTCTTTTTTTTTTAATTAGAGTATTAAACAGTTCATCATTTATGTAAAGCACAGCACTCGGATACCTGTAGGAGGTGTGTCATGGGATTCACTCACCTCTAGGGCGCCTGCTCCTGGCTGCCCTGGGGATTAGCTCCATCCTGATCTTGACGTCCCCTTCCTTTGTGGGCTCTCGCCGCAGCCCCCTTGCTCTCTGGGACTCAGCACGCTTCCTCTTCGCGGCTCGGCCCTCCGGCCAAGTTAGTATCTGTGTTTTCCCCTTTGGGGTAGCAAAGTCTCCCCAGACCTAGTGTCCGGCTGTCTTTCCAGGCCGTCTGCTAATCGAAGACAAGGCCCCTTTCCCAGTGGCAGGTAGGGGAACCTGGGCTCACCTGCCCCCCAGGTTCCAGCAGGGGGGCCTTCTAGCCAGCAGCCACAGTCTGTTTACTCCCAGACCTAGTCGGTCGTTCCCTCTACTCCTTCCAGTGCTTCTCGGTGTCCCAGCTCGAGCTCCCAGCTGCCAGGGAGTGACTGCAGCCTACTTCCCCTGCAGCCCCTCTGCTCTCAGAGTCCTAGCTTTGGACCAGCCCCGCCCGCACCTGCTCACTTGAGTTTCATATTCCATTGGGACTTGTCTCTCCAGCCTAATCCTCCCCCAGCTGCAGCCCACTGAGTTACTTGGCTCCTTCCAAACTTCCTGGAGCCCTTTGAGTAAGGTGTGGGGTGAAGAGCCCATCTCCTGGCACTATGGGAAAATCTGCATCAAGCACCACACACCTCTGTGCTGGCTAGGTGTTATTCCTCAGCACAGCTTGCGTCTGCATGGGACAGGCTGGCCCCAGTGTGCAAGGCGTGGCAGGACAGCCCACCATGCACTTTTCTGTTCGCCACGATGCAAATATTGCTGGTGTCAGCACAGATGTGGCACTGATGTAACAAGATTCTCCTCTAGCCAGAAGAGCCAGAACCTCTCACACAAGAGTCACTGAATCCTTCCAGGCACCAGGCAGGCACAGGTGCTGCCTAGTGCGAGGTGGGGGCTGGCACTAACCCAGGAGCTTGGGGGGATTCCGGGCCAAAGAGACGACAGTGGCGTGGAATGAAACCTGCTCAGTGTGAGGAATGAATCCCGTTAGAAAAAGAGACTCCGATGTGTCCCCTAAGATAGAACCGTCCTTGCCACGAAAGTGAAGAGGGAGGAGAAAAGAAAAACCCGGTGTCTAAAGTCCTAGGGAAGCATTTTTTTTTTACTTAAATACACCAGAGAAACTAATGAAAAAAAAATCTTGCGAAAGGGTCACCTCAACTGTGCTACCAAGGGAGCAGGCTACAGGTACCTTGGGACTAAGCCAACTTTTGAACAAAAAACTCTGTGTTAAAAAAAATGGTACGTTTCTGTTTGAGAGCCCACCTCTCTGTGCAACTGCTACTTCCTCCCCCACCCCCCCCACCCCGCCCCACACACACACACAGAGCCAGCCATTTACCAACACTGCCCAAAATTCTGCCCTTTCTCTACACAACTAATGCTGGGAACAAAGACAGTGTCTCCTGCAGCTATTCCCCTGGGGAACACCTGGCACACGCTTCAGATGCCAGTCATGTGACTGCTTTTAGATTGGGTAAAACAAGAGCTTTGTAGCGCTGGTCAAAACCTTTCATTCAAGATTATTTTTCAATGAAAAACCATCAATCTTTTTTCCAAATGAAAATTTGCCTCTAAAAATTTCTTGTAATTAAAAATTATCTGGATTTTTTATTTTAGGTCTTGCATTTTTTTCTTTTCCTCTTTTTCTCATTCTCCCCCCCCCCTTCCGTTAGTAAAAAATTGAAGAAGGAAAAGGGGCAAAAAGAATTAGAAAAAAAAAAAAACAAGTGAAAGCCAAAGAATGCTGTGGAAAATGTCAGAAAAAACGACGAGGAGTACTTGTGACACCTTAGAGACTAACAATGAGAAACCGCAGAACTGGAATTAATTTGCAAACTGGATACCATTAAATTACACTTGAATAAAGACTGGGAGTGGATGGGCCATTACACAAACTAAAAACTATTTCCCCATGCTAATTTTTCCCCCTACTGTTACTCACACCTTCTTGTCAACTGTTTGTAATGGGCCGTCCTGATTATCACTACAAAAGTTTTTTTCTCCTGCTGATAATAGCTCATCTCAATTGATTAGTCTTGTTAGAATTGGTATGACAACACCAATTGTCATACCAATTCTTTTCATGTTCTGTGTGTGTGTGTGTGTATATACACACATATATATATATATCTCTTCCTACTGTATTTTCGACTCCATGCATCTGATGAAGTGGGTTTTAGCCCACATAAATGTGTTAGTCTTTAAGGTGCCACAAGTACTCCTTGTTCTTTTTGCTGATACAGACTAACACGGCTACCATTCAGAAAAAACATGGAAACCAAAGAGGGAATATTTGAGAAAGAACGTAGCAAAAAAATTTCAATCTCTGGCAGGGATTGTTTGTTGGTTCTAGATCCACAAGTAGCAAAGTGGAGTCTGTTATGGGAGTCGCTGCTTTATCCAATATTCATTGCTTGATGCACGAAAAACCTAATTTTGGTGTAATGTTTACATTAAGCAACTGTTTAGACCAGAAGCCCAGCCAGCTTGGTAGTGCATTCAGGAAATGTGAGAATCACTCTTTAAATATAAGTCCTGGGGAGCCGGCTGCTGGCGCTGTATAGTGACATGAATTAACATGTGACAGTGACAGAAAATGGAAAAGAATGGCCCTGCAAATGCAGTTACAAGAAAAAGGCAAATGGATTTAGTGGACATATGAGTATTTTTGAGAGAGAAAGCTGGAGAGCTGCATGACATCTTCCCAGATACCCTGCGATTGCTTCTCTTAAGGGGATGTCATTCGGATTTTCCTGAACTAGCTTTTAAATTACCGTTCTATAAATAGACAAGTCACTAGCAGTATTTACAATACGAGCATCAGGTGAAAAACTACAGCTTCTGTAGCATGTGCTCCTCTCACCTTGCATCCACCCCGCTGGAGGTTAACTCTTATTTCCCTGTTAATGCCCTCTCAATTCCAATGACTGCCATTTGTCAAATTAACATTCATTTCAACAACCCAAAAGTGAGAGCTTTTAAACGTTAATTCACAGCGATGAGCTCTTCTCAGCACATTATTATGCTACTGTGATGAAACAAACGGCCTATGGAAAGATATAGATCCTGCTAGAAATGTGGGCACTGCAGAGGAGAAAGGAAACATGTTACTGAACC
The DNA here is from genome assembly GCA_033296515.1 of Macrochelys suwanniensis. Classification (NCBI taxonomy): domain Eukaryota; kingdom Metazoa; phylum Chordata; order Testudines; family Chelydridae; genus Macrochelys; species Macrochelys suwanniensis. The sequence continues at coordinate 1,590,299 of CM065790.1, forward strand.
AGAGCTAATGTGGGCTCACTTGGGAAGTGGGGAATGGGGAGGGAGTTGCGGAGGAGAGCCGTGGCATGTGGCTTCCTTGGTTAACATTCAGATAAAAAGACAAAACCAAACACATTGGTTCAAGTCAGAGGTTGTAAATCTCAGGGAACCGTTCCCTGGAGGGGATTCTCCACCTACGCGAAGTTACTCGTCTGAGTAGGTGTTTGCAGGATTGGGGCCAAACTAGAGCGTGTTATCTCTGTGGATTGCTTATGGAACCACTGGTGTTCTTTTTCTCGTCTAGTCCTCAGGCGGTGCTCATGGTCTATTAACACCTTTTGCACTCTCAACTCTTAACGTGTATGAGAGAAAAACCAAAACAAGGTTTGCTCCCAAACATGTGCCCTGGGGAAGGGAAGGGTCTCAGAACTGAACATTTGTCGTGTTTCATGAACATTGCCTTTTTCATCATCAGGCCCCTTAAATCAACACAATGCCTGCTGCCGCCTACCACCAAGAACATCCTTCCTTTGGGGCTCTGGCCATCCTAAAGAGCACTCCCAGGGAAACGTTTAACAAACACTGCCTAAAGAAAGCCAGGCACTACTTGTGCGCTAATCAGATTGTTTTAAATACAAGCGATTAACGTCGAAAACCTGAAATCTGCACTCTTTTGGGTGTGTGTTAGCCCAGCTCTCAGGCTGTCTGATCAATGTGCTGTCTCCGAGTCATAAGAAAAATTAGAGGAAGGCATTCCGATGACAATGGCTAGAGAGGAAAGCTGATGCAGGAGTCGTGGTGCTTTGGGCTGGCAGACAAAAGCAGGAAGGGGACCTAGCAGTGCGCCTGACCCCAGGGACCCTGCTTGCATGGGAAGCAGGGTTTTGCCCCATGCGCACACACACATCTGGCCTATAAAGGTAACAAATCCCTAATGCCTCCGGCGTCTTCATGTCCACCCCGGTTCAGTGTTCTCTGGGAACTGCTCACCTCCAGGGACCGAGTCACAGCCAGCTGGGCTGTATCTCATTGGATATAGTCGTTCAATGCTGGCACCCTCGGCGGGAGAGAGACTAGGGACCGAATGGCTGGGCAGCGGTTCTGCAGAAAAGGACCTAGGGGTTACAGTGGACGAAAAGCTGAATATGAGTCAACAGTGTGCCCTTGTTGCCAAGAAGGCTAACGGCATTTTGGGCTGTATAAGTAGGGGCATTTCCAGCAGATCGAGGGACGTGATCATTCCCCTCTATTCGGCACTGGTGAGGCCTCATTTGGAGTACTGTGTCCAGTTTTGGGCCCCACACGACAAGAAGGATGTGGATAAATTGGAAAGAGTCCAGCGGAGGGCAACAAAAATGATTGGGGGCTGGAGCACATGACTTATGAGGAGATGCTGAGGGAACTGGGATTGTTTAGCCTGCAGAAGAGAAGAATGAGGGGGGATTTGATAGCTGCTTTCAACTACCTGAAAGGGGGTTCCAAAGAGGATGGATCTAGACTGTTCTCAGTGGTAGAAGATGACAGAACAAGGAGTAATGGTCTCAAGTTGCAGAGGGGGAGGTTTAGGTTGGATATTAGGAAAAACTTTTTCACTAGGAGGGTGGTGAAACACTGGAATGGGTTACCTAGGGAGGTGGTGGAATTTCCTTCCTTAGAGGTTTTTAAGGTCAGGCTTGACAAAGCCCTGGTTGGGATGATTTAGTTGGGGTTGGTCCTGCTTTGAGCAGGGGGTTGGACTAGATGACCTCCTGAGGTCCCTTCCAACCCTGATCTTCTATGATTCTATGATTCTATGAGAGCTCTCTGAGTCTCCTGCCCCTGTGGCCCACATGCTAGGCTGCAGTTCATACGTTCTAACCATTTCTCCGTTAAGAGGACCGTGAACTAGACAAGCTGAGGACAGTATTGCCCTGCTAACGACTAGGCAGGCACAAAGCCCTCTGACCACTCCAGAAGATGGTGGCCATTTAATGGATCTGATTGAAAAAGTGCAACATAGTGTCCTACGGGTGTGCTTGCACCAAAACCTGTTCTTCTGAACTCTGTTGTGCTTACACTGAAAGCCCACTGCATTCAGTGAGATTCCTCGTGTCCCCTGCCCAGCCAGGCTGAGAGGGGTGCTCAGGATCTGACTTGTGACAACAGGCGTTTCCATTTCTTTTCCTTGGAGGCTTTGTTACCCTGCTTCAGAACTCAGACGGTCCCTGAGTTCCCTTCGCCCTCGCCTGGCCTCCTGGGGGCCATTCTTTCTGCTCAGGGCTAAAGGGCCTTTGTTCTGCGTGGGAGAGCTCACGATTGCACCATTAGGCCTTTCCTCCTTGTCAGCCTCAGGATTGCAGCGTGCTGCACTGCGGGGCCAGCCGCGTGTCCGGTGTCAGCGCAGCGTTCAGGACCGTGTCTCTCTCCCGCGCTGCGTCTCACTTCCTGTTTTGCAGAGTTGGGGGGTTTAAAGTTTAATTTAGTTACGAGATTAGCCACATGGATGTGGCTCAAGTGTCTTTGTCAGCTCAATAAGAACTGTGATGGGAAGGCACTCGCCTACAATCCTGTACCGGCTGGATTCCGATGGCAGCCCCATGGGAGGTCTATCTCCTGGCTGAGTGGCACTGTGGGAAATGCATGTGATTGCAGACTGATATGATATGAACAGGATTTCCCTTCAGATTGAAAAACAAAGATAATAAATTAGGAGCAGGGAATTTATAGGACTATTCAGGTTGTTTTTTCCTCTCCCAGATTTAACTCCAGGCTCTGTGATTGGTGCAATGTCAGCCGGTTGCTGGCACGTGCGTTGCTGCATGTCTGGTTTTAACTAAGCATGTGCAAACAGGGCTGATGCTGCTCAGCGTTCATGAATTTGCATGGGCTGTTGTGGTTTAGAAAGGAAACTGAACTTCAGACTCTTTAGAAGAAGAGAACTGCACACACGAGTCATTGATTAAAGGGTGCGGGTGAGAACAAGCGTTTGATGACTTTTCTTTTGGGGGTGTGTTCAGAACAGACGGACTGAGCATGCGTCACAGTGGGACTGGGTAGCAAATTAGGCAAAGCAAATGATGCTTTACTGGGGGCTTGGAAGGGTCTGAGATTCCGGCTTGGGCATTAACCACCAATGTCAGAAAATGGGGAAACAGGCTGCTAAATAATCTCCCTTCATCGCAAACGTTCAAGCGGAGTGAGACCCTGGAGACCAGCTTTAGGCCCCGTGGTCAAAGACAGCCCCTGCCTGAAACCACGAGCTGAGCTGAAAGGCAGGGAAGGGCTGGGGCTAGGATGTGCTGGGCTTTTTCTGACTCTGCCTGCGGCCTTCAAGAGCAGGGCGAGCTCCCCTGCTTACACTGGGCAGAACAGGTAGCAGAACATTGGGGCAGTAAAAGGTGGTGAGTGATTTGGGGCTCTGAGGGGCAGCCCTTCTCTGCTTTGCCTAGGACGGTAACCCCAGAGGAGAAGGGTTTCGCCCCAGCCCATTTAAGTGTAGCTGTCACTCAAGTCCCATGAAAGCCTCTCCTGGTTATGTGTGGGCCGCTTCTTCACAGTGCCGCCCACCCCGCACGGGGGCTGACACTGCAGCCAGTCCTACATCTGGGCTCCTGATTTTCCAGAAGGGCGCCCTCCCCAAATAAGCAGAGACAGACACCTACAACTCAATGGCATCAAGAATAATACATGGCTCCTAACTGAGTACAAGGTTGTAATTCAATCAAGATGTTCTGCTGACACTATAAACTGTGAGAGCAGTTCAAAGCGGCCTGTATAAATGCCAGCAAAACCCTGAGACTGAATTATAGCTGCACCGTTGCGCCAGACACCATCAGGTCTCAAAGGGACGGGGGAGGGGAACAAAGTCCTCTTTGTTAAACTAATTATTTTAATACATATACGGAAAGGAAGAGGAGGGAAGCCCCCTCTCCTTCCACTTGTTAAATATTTCTGTCGTGTTCTATTTAGAACATTTTAAAACCCCACTGTTGTTCTAAGCTGTTATGTGGCGCAGTTAAATCTGACTATAAAATGGGAAAGGTTTGAAGTGTGTATGATATATTTCAGGGGGACTGGATGACTCAGGGGACTGGTAATGGAATACAGAGCCTTTCACCTCTAGAGCACTGGTTTGAATCCAAAAGTCATTACCATCTGGAGGTCATTTGGTTGCCAATGTGAAATGAGTTTGGTCAGTCTCAGTCCAGGTCCTAGTGTCCAGACAACAAAAACCCACCCACACTGACGCTAACTGGCCTCTTTATTTGCAGTCTCAGCAGAAAAGTCAAAGAGAGACTGGGAATTGAGCTAGAACACAGCCTACAACACTGGCGGGAGCCCGCACACTCAGGATAGGCGGTACCATGGCCGGGCATGACATGTGGGGAGCTTGCATTGCCGCTGCACATGCTCTACTCGCTCTTCACACTCACGAGCTGTCAGACCGCAAAGTGTCTGACACGGGAGAAAAAAGGCTCTGCGAGCCCAAGTGAAAGCAGGTCACCTGATCTGGGAAAAGAAGAGCGGAACTAGCCAAGGAATATTAGAAATAACTCAACAAGCTGCAGCCTAGGTGTGATTAGGGACTGGGCTGTTATCTGGCCCATCCCCCTTTAGTTCATCAGAAAAATGTGCAGAAAGACGCCCTTTTTCCATAGGAGCTTATACCCAATCCATTAACCTTAGAGAACTTCCTCAGGAGAAGGAGCTGTTCTAAAAACTTGTGCATGGCCTTGTTGCTAAGGAAACCACTTCCTTTGTCTGCACGGCATGTGCATAAGAGGTGCTGCGTTACTTGGACTCTGCCATCGCAAAGAGGAGACCGGTGGCCAAATGAAAAAATACCACATGCTGCAAAAATGTTTAGGGAGTAAAATACTAAAAGTAGCCAGGTAATTTAGGGGCAGTAAGGAAAAAGAGGAGGTGGCTCGGTAATGACTCCAGGCATCAAATCAAACTGGTGCGAGTATCCGTCAAATAGAAATGAGATATTTATGGAGAATATGCAGCAGTCTGTGAAAGGATTTGAGAAATGTTTCACTCACCCTTCCCATGGCATGTGCTCTTTAGCCCTCCGGCCTCTCATATCTTTGTCCATTTTATCAGCAATATCTGATAGAGTGGCAGCACCAACACTGGATATGTCAGTTGCTCAACTCACTCTGTTCAATCACTGAATTTCCCCAAAATACTTGTACAACTGGAAATGTATTTGGGAGTAGCCCATGGAAGGTGTTTGGCCACTTGAACCTATCCAGGGAAACTGGAAAATTTTAACCGTTATAATGTGCCAGTAACTCTTGACAGCAAGCACTGAAGTAGGGTACATCTGCTAACTGGAAATCTGCATATCATCAAATGAGATCTGCTAAATGCCCTGTAGGAAATTGTTCAGTAAAAGCCAACCAGGGCAAGAACTACCATATGCAGTACTGCTACTGTCCTGCTTCATTGATAGAAACTGATAGTTTGATTGACATAGACTGCTCCATGTGAGTGGTTCCTTAGGCTGAGATACAAAGACCCATGTGCGTTCAAAGGTCCTTATTACAGCATTGGGCAAAAGAAACCCCAGCTACCCACCAGAAAAAATGACTACCTGAAAAATGAGATCTGGTAGCCCCCTCACTTGACCTATATTTACAAATCACCCTCTGAGTGCATTAGAGATGAGTGTTTGCTGGAAAGAGGTATTTGGGAGCAAAACAAGTGGCATACCAAATACCATTGCAAAGCATTACTTTTTCCACTAGACAATCAATAGTAATAGGTGCGTCTGTTTCTTGCTCTCACCCACCACAAACCTATTCTTCTGGTGATAAATAATAACTTTAATCTGTGACTCCTCTTGGCAAGATGCTTGGCTATAACTTTACATTAGCGCTAATCCCAAATTGCCCAACGTATAGCAATTTGGCTATATTAAAAATCGTAACTTCCTATTAAGACACTAATTTATTGAGAGAGATGAAGGCCCAAGTAGCTTGCGGAGTATTTACAGGAGCTCATGTCTGGAATAATTGGACACCATTGTAAGACCTTTAAGGTGTTCATCCTAAGTGCTATAATGTTGACAAGGATGCACCTCATAGCTAGAGTGGACTAGGATGTGAACCAGTAGCCCTCTGAATACATGTTCAGAAACTAAGATGTCGATTTAGCACTCTCTATTGAGATTAATGGGAAAGTTTCCACCTCTGTTGTTGCTCTGTTGTTTCAGTCTATCTGGCTGCTGAGAAAGTCAGATAGCCGCACATCGACTTTCCAGCAGAGGAGCTGGAAATGTTTCAGAGGGTGGTTGTTTGTTTTTTTCTAAATGGAAGCTCAAATTCTGTAGACCTCATCAAAAACTCAGGGAGGAACTCATAGAATCATAGAAGATCAGGGTTGGAAGGGACCTCAGGAGGTCATCTAGTCCAACCCCCTGCTCAAAGCAGGACCAACCCCAACTAAATCATCCCAGCCAGGGCTTTGTCAAGCCTGACCTTAAAAACCTCTAAGGAAGGAAATTCCACCACCTCCCTAGGTAACCCATTCCAGTGCTTCACCACCCTACTAGTGAAAAAGTTTTTCCTAATATCCAACCTAAACCTCCCCCTCTGCAACTTGAGACCATTACTCCTTGTTCTGTCATCTTCTACCACTGAGAACAGTCTAGATCCATCCTCTTTGGAACCCCCTTTCAGGTAGTTGAAAGCAGCTATCAAATCCCCCCTCATTCTTCTCTTCTGCAGGCTAAACAATCCCAGTTCCCTCAGCATCTCCTCATAAGTCATGTGCTCCAGCCCCCAATCATTTTTGTTGCCCTCCGCTGGACTCTTTCCAATTTATCCACATCCTTCTTGTCGTGTGGGGCCCAAAACTGGACACAGTACTCCAAATGAGGCCTCACCAGTGCCGAATAGAGGGGAATGATCACGTCCCTCGATCTGCTGGAAATGCCCCTACTTATACAGCCCAAAATGCCGTTAGCCTTCTTGGCAACAAGGGCACACTGTTGACTCATATTCAGCTTTTCGTCCACTGTAACCCCTAGGTCCTTTTCTGCAGAACCGCTGCCCAGCCATTCGGTCCCTAGTCTATAGCAGTGCATGGAATTTTTCCGTCCTAAGTGCAGGACTCTGCACTTGTCCTTGCTGAACCTCATCATATTTCTTTTGGCCCAATCCTCTAATTTGTCTAGGTCCCTCTGTATCCTATCCCTACCCTCCAGTGTATCAACCACTCCTCCCAGTTTAGTGTCATCTGCAAACCTGCTAAGGGTGCAGACCACACCATCCTCCAGATCGTTGATGAAGATATTGAACAAAACCGGCCCCAGCACCGACCCTTGGGGCACTCCACTTGATACCGGCTGCCAACTAGACATGGAGCCATTGATCACTACCCATTGAGCGCGACCATCCAGCCAGTTTTCTATCCACCTTACCGTCTATTCATCCAGCCCATACTTCTTTAACTTGCTGACAAGAACACTGTGGGAGACTGTATCAAAAGCTTTGCTAAAGTCAAGAAATAGCGCATCCACTGCTTTCCCCTCATCCACAGAGCCAGTTATCTCATCATAGAAGGCAATTAGGTTAGTCAGGCATGACTTGCCTTTGGTGAATCCATGCTGACTGTTCCTGATCACTTCCCCTCCTTTAAGTGGTTCAGAATTGATTCCTTGAGGACCTGTTCCATGATTTTTCCAGGGACTGAGGTGAGACTGACTGGCCTGTAGTTCCCCGGATCTTCCTTCTTCCCTTTTTTAAAGATGGGCACTACATTAGCTTTTTTCCAGTCATCCGGGACCTCCCCTGATTGCCATGATTTGTCAAAGATAATGGCCAATGGCTCTGCAATCACATCGGCCAGCTCCTTTAGCACCCTCGGATGCAGTGCATCCGGCCCCATGGACTTGTGCTCGTCCAGCTTTTCTAAATAGTCCCGAACTACTTCTTTCTCCACAGAGGGCTGGTCACCTCCTCCCCATACCGTGCTGCGGAGTGCAGCCGCCTGGGAGCTGACCTTGTCTGTGAAGACAGAGGCAAAAAAAGCATTGAGTACACTAGCTTTCTCCACATCCTCTGTTACTAGGTTCCCTCCCTCATTCAGCAAGGGGCCCACACTTTCTTTGACTTTCTTCTTGTTGCTCACATACCTGAAGAAACCCTTGTTACTCCTAACATCTCCGGCTAGCTGCAACTCCAAGTGTGATTTGGCCTTCCTAATTTCACTCCTGCATGCCTGAACAATATTTTTATACTCCTCCCTAGTCATTTGTCCAATCTTCCACTTCTTGTAAGCTGCTTTTTTGTGTTTAAGACGAGCAAGGATTTCACTGTTAAGCCAAGCTGGTCGCCTGCCATATTTACTTTTCTTTCTACACATCGGGATGGTTTGTTCCTGCAACCTCAGTAAGGATTCTTTAAAATACAGCCAACTTTCCTCAACTCCTTTCCCCTGCATGTTATTCTCCCAGGGGACCTTGCCCATCAGTTCCCTGAGGGAGTCAAAGTCTGCTTTTCTGAAGTCCAGGCTCTGTATTCTACTGCTCTCCTTTCTTCCTTGTGTCAGGATCCTGAACTCTACCATCTCATGGTCACTGCCTCCCAGGTTCCCATCCACTATTGCTTCCTCTACTATTTCTTCCCTGTTGTGAGCAGCCGGTCAAGAAGAGCTTTTCCCCTAGTTGGTTCCTCCAGCACTTGCACCACGAAATTGTCCCCTACACTTTCCAAAAACTTCCTGGATTGTCTGTGCACCGCTGTATTGCTCTCCCAGCAGATATCGGGGTGATTAAAGTCACCCATGAGAACCAGGGCCTGTGATCTAGTAACTTCTGTTAGTTGCTGGAAGAAAGCCTCGTCCACCTCATCCCCCTGGTCTGGTGGTCTGTAGCAGACTCCCACCACGACTTTACCCTTGTTGCTCCCACTACTAAATTTAATCCAGAGACTCTCAGGTTTTTCTGCAGTTTCATACTGGAGCTCTGAGCAGTCATACTGCTCTCTTACATACAATGCAACTCCCCCACCTTTTCTGCCCTGCCTATCCTTCCTGAACAGTTTATATCCATCCATGACAGTACTCCAACCATGTGAGTTATCCCACCAAGTCTCTGTTATTCCAATTCCATCATAATTCCTTGACTGTGCCAGGACTTCCAGTTCTCCCTGCTTGTTCCCCAGGCTTCTTGCATTTGTGTATAGGCATTTGTCCCAGTATGGGGCAGGAGCCCTCCCCTCTTGTACTCACCTACTTGCTCAAATCTGCAGCAAGCACTGATTTTCCATCTGGGTGCATTACCATCAGCTCTGCCCAATAATTAGAATAATGCTAATTGTTATGATGATGGTTATATACACTACTTCATATTTATGGAGCTCTGAAATATTTAAAAGAAGGCCCTACCAAAAACAATGTTTTATTGAAAGCTACTAACATTACACAGGACATTTATAAAATGTCCAATTTTTTATAAAAATAGAATATTTACATAAATGCAACTAAAATTGAACCTATGCTTATTGCGCTACATAAAAAAATAATGCAATGAAATATCTAACTGAATGAAAAATTATATCCAATTACATATTTTTAAAAACAATTTATCCACCAATATTTTCTTTAAATGTGAATGTTACTTTTTCACTTAAACAATAAAAGTCTGGATGCATTTCAAAGAGGTGCCTTTTCTGTTATTTCATTTCCTGGAGTCCTCGGCTCAAAAGGACATGAATAGAACACTATAAATAAAATAGTTACTTAAGGATTTACAGCTGAGGATTTCTATGGAAACAAAATGAGGAGGAGATTTTGCATCAGTGTGGGGGTGGCAAATGGAAACCAAGAATACACACTGACAACAGAAAAGAAAGTTTAGCTGCCGCATGACAAATGGTACCAGTGCAACACCCAGAGAGATGAAGGTTGTTCCTTTATCACCTCAAAGTCTGTTCTGGCTGGGGGCTCAGTGTGTTGTATTAGAATAACCACACCCTTTTACACAGCAGGAGGTGAAGGGAAAGGGAGAGGAACAGGAGTTCCAAGGAAGGACTTTGTTGTAATAAGCTGGTTTTGAACACGTCAATACAAATAGCTATACAAGTGTGGTCTGGACTAGATCAGACACAGGCTAGCTAGCCTGGTGGCCAGTGCCAAATGTTTCATCCGGAGATGCAAGTCCTTTTTCCACCAGCCTTTCAATTACATAGACAGAAAAAAACTGACTGGAAACTGACCAAAGACAAACCAGGAAGACTGACTCCTGAAGTCTGTCCAGGCAATGGTCTAGTTCCTGGGTGCAGAGTGAGTTAGTTATGCACGCTGCAGATAGCTTAGGTACCCTGTTGGGGCATTGTTGGGAAGAGTCAACCACACGATGGATCATGGAAGGCTTAGGGGTCCAGAACTCGTCTGCCATCCTTTTACTAATTCAGGGAGAACAGAACTTACTACCCAGGCCAAGAAGAGTTGTGCTTTTCCCAGGGATGTCGGTCCCTGCCAGGCTCCTCGGCACTCTGCCATTTCTCCTTTAGTAATTGGACGTTCTTCCTTTGAGCTCTTCCTCCCCCTCACTGCTTGTCCCATTTCTTGCCCATGTTACTCTGACAGACCGTGGGGAGGCCACTGGGATGCATGACCAGGAGGCATCAGTATGCCAGAAACAAAGGCTCTGTCATCAGCTTTTCATAAATGGGAACTGGATTTCCAAGTGAGCCGGACCAAATGACTTGCATAACATAGGAAACAATTCAACAATCAACAAATCTTTCACCACTTAATGGGATTTTAGAAATTGAATTATCTCTTTAAGCGCTGACAATCCTAGCCTATCAATCAATTAGGGAAGGCCAGACTCTAGAGGCTACAAATTCACTTAGAGTTAGCGTACTATTTTCTTTTTAAAAACCCCTAAATATTCCCTGCAGTGGTCAGGACTGTGTGACAGATGCTGCTCTGAACAGAGTGCCACCAGTCTCTCAGGCCATTTCGGTGACCAGATGAAAAACATCTGCTACTTCAGGGTAGAAGGAATAGAGTTCATGGCAGCGTAGCTCCAGTTCTGACAGAGTCTGGAAAACCTGTGCCTCTCAATCTCTCTTCAGAACTACAGCTGGGACGTTTGTCAGTGCAGCGCCACTGCCCCGGACTGAGGGGAACTTCCACATGTGACAATTCAGTTTTGGAGGCAGCAGCTAAGCAGTAGCTACCAAGTTCTACTATGTTCTGTGAGACTCTTCTGTAGGCCACTTGCCCCCGCAGGCCAGAGCGAACTCCCGTCCGGCAAGTGTTCAGTGGCCTCTGCAAAATGAAGTGAGGGGTCTCAACCCAAGAAACCAGTCCCGCCTCCCAGAAAACACTACCATCCTTGATATCAGCTTGCTCCCATGTTGGCAGCCTCAGCAGAGAGGACCAGGCTGAATGGGCCAGAAATAGAAGCCAAGCCTCCCAGCCACCTGTCTAGTGCCTTAGACTCTGGCTGCAACATGGCTTTTTATGTGAGGAAATCACGTTTGAAATGTAAAAACACAAATTCCCCACGTTATGGTGGGCACTTCCCCCCCACCCCCTGAGCACTTGCTCACTGCCCACTGCAGAACAGGGGTGGCTTGTCTGCCTCAGTTTCCCCTTTGGGGCTAGCAATAAGCTCTCTGTGGCTTGTATATAGTGAACAATGCCCACTCTCAGGGGGTCTAGTTTATTTACTCATCAGCCGAATGGGATATTCAAACGAGTCTTCACACCAGAGCCCTGGCTGGGGGAGACAAGCTAATTTTAGTCGTATGCCCTCACCTGAGGCCGCCCTTCTCCTGCATCCAGACTCTTCACCCAGGACACTTTTCTGGAGTCAGGCCTCCCGCCATCACCGGGGGAAGGGTCCTTCTCTGGACTCAGGGTTCTCGTGGAAGTCAAACCACTGCAGCTGCTCCCAGCAGTATATAGTCCCCTGGACCTCTTGCCTCTGCCTGGTAAAACCCTCCTGCTGGCTCTGCGTCTCTGTAAGAATTTGCTGCTCCTAGCCTTGTTGGAACCTGCTCCCTCCAGGTCCCCTTGTCTGAGCTCTCTGGCCTGCTTCGCTGAGAAGTCCCTCTCCTCAGCAGCTTCCTTTCTGTCTTCTGGGGCCCGCAGCTGAGCTCTCCTAAGCATTTTCTTAGGCCCAAATGCTCCATACCTAATTAACTACTGCCCAGCTACTCAGGTAATAAGGATGCACAGGTGTTGGTGTTGGCTCCTTCTCAATGGCAGAGCCTTCTGCATGTAGTCTGAGTGCCCAACCCCCTCAGCGGGCCAGCTACACCACAACACCTCCACGAGCACCAAACCAAAGCAGAACTCCCACCCCGTCCACTCCTGTATTTTGTGTTTCTGTCTCTGGCAGGTTTATTTATTTCTCTTGGACCTGTCTGGGAAGCGGAGTGTGCGCCCCAGAGCATGGTACATTCTGCACTTCAACAGTGTCCTGCAAAAAAATACCCAACAACAACGTTTGTAACGAAACGTGTTGTCCGGCCTTTAATTACCTGTGCTGTGAAATCTCTGCAGCTAAAAGGCCTCTCTGCATCTCGATAATTTGTATTCGCCTGGCTATTGTGGAGCAGGATAGGTAGCTAATAACTGGACAGGACGATGAGCTCTGGCTTCAGCAGGGGACAATGAGGGAAAAGCACAACTCACTTGTTTCTAACAGCTGGACAAATCTGAGAGGGGAATTCATCCTGAGCTCATTACTTTGTCTCACTGGTTATTGAATATCTTCTCTGATAACTTTTGTTCAGATGTATGCAATTTCCCCCTACACCCTAACTTTGTATTAATGCAGGAGGTGAAGCTTACATTATTGATGGTATATACGGTCAGGTATTCACAGATGAAAGGTTAGTTTATTAATCCACCGGGAGACCTTATGAAAAACAAATTCAGGTAAACAACATATTTTTTCTGACTGTTTTTCAAAATGTAAAGCAGGGATACTGCTCTCTGAGTTTTCCTTTGATGTATTTCCATTGCACTGTGATATTACATTCTTCAAAAAAGAGAAATTGCTTTTTGTACCACATTCTTGAAAAAAATAGAGAAATCTAATTGAATATCCTCCCATATATGCTGAGTATCATCTGTTCGCAAGTTATGAATGTTCTTGGAGAGTTACTAAAACATGTGGTTAGATAGATTTGAAAGACATTTCTCTGTTAAGGGACTTATCATATCAATGCTGTATCATTTTCTTTTTCTACTTGAAACAGTCTGTATCTGACATCACCTGGTCTCCTCATTCTCTTGAGCTTTGTATTCACTTTCCCTCTCCCACCAATCCAGCCCACTCCATCCAGACTCACCGCTGCTGCAAGAGGTTCCTCTTATCATGGATCTTAGCCGGCTGATCCAGGTCTGGGGTAGGGGGCAAATGCTGCTCTGAGTCAACCTTCCTGCTTCTCTGGGAGGGAAAAACCTTGTGACAATGCCCCCTTGTTGGATCTAGCACTGAAGCCTTTCGTCGCCCAAGCCTGACATTGATGCCTGACCCAGTGCTACCGTTAGACTTCTTCTCAAGAGGGAATACGTCAGATTTGTAATCCAGAAATAGGGGGACAATGCATCCTGCTAACTGCAGCGGCAATCCCCAGCCACCCCAGGGGAACTGACAAACCAGGACAAGGACATGCTGGGAGGCTCCCTATATTTGAAACATTCCTGACCAAAAGGGGGCAGAATTAACGGCATTGTTTAAGATCTGATTATTGCTACTTACTAGCAGTAGCGTAGCTGGGGGGAGAGCAGGGGGAGCGGCCGCTCCCCCTGTGAGCAGAAGCGGGGCCTTAAAAAGCGCCGGCTGAGCCCCGCTGCCGGAGCCGGGCTCGGGCGGGGATTTAAAAGGCCCGCGGCTCTAGAACTGTTCTTTATAAGAGGAATTGCTCTTTAATGTACATTTCTGGTGTGCTAAAGGAAATCCTAGTGCAAGACTCTTTGCTGAGTAAATGAATGATTGTTATCTGGTTATAGACAAGCCAACACCTGGAAGGGCAAAGCCATTCATTTAGTGCGCACCCTGCTGGACGTTTAGGGAAATTGCAATAGAAGTAATCACTTTTGAATGAGATTCTGAGTCTTAGCGGTCACTTGAGTAATTGGTTAACCCTTCCTTTTGGGGGGATTGTTTTTGTTTTGTTTTAACTTAACCTCTGATAAGCTCTGGAAAGGAGACAGAAATCACTGTGCCCTGTGTGTGACCACTGGAAGTTGATTAAGCACTGAACTTTAATTAATTGACTGACTTGAAGTAATAAGGTTGGCCAATTCACTTTGCCCAACAACGAACCGAATAGTTGATTTACATCATGCTGTCGGTGTAAGTCTTGCCATTATATAAATAGCTGCTCTCCACTAGTGTACGATCAATCAGCCTAAGCATAAACCAGTGCTATCAGCCGGGAGCTGAACCAGCATAAGCGCAGCTCTCTTCACCAGGCCTCGCCAAGGCCTGACAGTATTTCTTGAGTTCCTGAATTGAAACACTGATTACTTGGCACGAGCTGGCCAAGCAGGGAAATCAGGAGCGTAAGGCGGCAAGTGATGCTCCTAGAGCAGGGATCTCAAACTCAACTCACCAGGAGGGCCACATGAGAACTAGTAAATTGGCCTGAGGGCCGCATCACTGAAACCTTTTCATACAATGATACAAAAGTAGAGTAAAAAATGAAGCGTAATATAGTATTCTATTAGAAGTCAATGTATTAACTTTTTAAAAACTGTAATGCAAAGAGGCGTTTTAATAAAATATAAACACTCAGTAATGTTTGGAGCTTGGCTGTCAGTGAAGTTGGCACCTATGGTGAGCCGCAGGAAATAACTCAGTGGGCCGCATGTGGCCCGCGGGCCGCTTGTTTGAGACCCCTGTCCTAGAGCCCCATCCGGTTCCATTCCAATCAATGGGAACATTATGATTTGCAATGGTGAACCTGACTTTGGTGGGTGTTAGATAGGGCCGTTACTCTCTCCACACTCAGTCTATGCGCTCCGTGTCTCTGATACGTTACGCAGGCAGACAGCATACCCCACACTGCCAGTCTCTAAAGAGAGATTGCCAAGCATGTCTGATTTGCCATTAGTAATACACAATTATTGGCATTTCTCTGCCGGCAGTTGCAGCCACATTCTAGTTGTCAGCGTTCCATCCAGCTCGGTTACTTCCACCTTGCATCCAGGCCATTAAAGGTTACGAGGTAAATCCCTGCCACCTGGAGCTTGTCAGCACTGTGCCGCAGTGACCAGGGGAAACAATCACGGAAACATGTTTCCCAATGGAAACTAGGATCAAAGCCCCAGGGCGGAACACTCAGAGCAAATACCCCCAGCTGCTTCTCCTGAGCACATCTTTGGCTCTTTAAATTGATTGGCACTTTCTATTTGAGGAAAAATGAGTTCTTAAAATTGAAATACCAGCTATTGTTATGGTAATACGTCGAGGCTGCCGAAGGAGAGATTTTCAGATACAAAAAAGGTTAGTTTAAATCAAGCAGCTGATAGGTTAGACTATATAGAGTACTCAGGCCTAATGAGTTCAGAGGTATGTATGTATTGAGTCTGGCCCTCTTAATACTGTTGATTCAAGTTGTAGGTGCAGGTAATAACCAAGATAACGCAGTAATGATCTCAGAAGCCTCAAGTTATCACGTTTTGTATACCATATTTTCAGCCTCATTTAGAATGTCACCCTTTATAAAACGTTTCCTAACATTAAGGGACCTTCTATACATCCATCCATACATACACACACACACATACTAGACAGCACACTTGTCAACCAAACAGTGTGCAAAGAGAAAGTACAGTAAGTATATTTTAAACACACTGTCAGGATGTGGTGCTAAGCAGAAGATTTATGAATAATGTAACAACAAATGTACCAAACCCATATTAGGCAAACAGAGTGACTGATTCCCAACATATGTTATTGCTCTTCTCTCATCTTTACCTGAAATTAGTAATTCAGAATCCGCACCTTTATTTGGAAAATAATAGTACTTGCAGAATTATAAAAATTTAATATGCTCCTAGTAAAATGAAAAATGAGAGGTTACGATATTGTCTAACACTTTCAAATGTGTTTATTAATTCATGTTTTAAATCATAAGTTTCATTCTGCAGGAGAGTCATATACAGCAATAAGCAAGTTTTAAAATATTAATGAATAAACAATATTTCTGTATTGAAATATAACATGCTTCTTTGAACAATGTACCACCAGTAATAAATCAAAACCAGCAGAAAATTGCATTTCATATTTAATACAACTTGAACTCTGCCTTTTTATAAATTATATCTTTTTTGTTTAATTGGCGTCAGTTCAGATCTAGCAGATTGCTAATAAAATTCTGGATTTCCATATTTAATGATGCGTGCTCTTTATGCTGAATTTTACCAGAAAAAAAATGCAGCCTTGTATTCTTCTAATAGCTAGCATTAATAGGTGATCTCGTATCATGAAAAACAGCCCCTCTTCATTTTCCTGAAGCCTAATTTGGGTTCTCAAATAAGTCATGGGAGAGGGGGAAGCAGCGCATTCTCTCACTGCCAATACTGTCAAAGCACGGCAGGCCCATGTGCTGGGCTCGTATCTCCTCGGATGTGCGTTTGTGTTTTCATCTCAATGTTCAGCAACCTTCTAACTTTGCATAATACCCCTTACCAAAGAAAACCGTTCCTTGTGGTAGGCTTTTCATTTCGTGGACTCCCAAACACAGGGGTTTTTTGACATTCCTGGTGGCCCTGAGCCAAGGAATGTCAGTATATTCCATTCTTAGATCTGTGATCTTTCTCGGGAAAAGGTCATAATCAATCTGGCAGCTGCTTTTGCTGGGCTAGACTCTGAACGGGTTGTGTGCACTAAATGGAGAACAGATGTAGAGCAGGTAACAAATCCAGAACAGCCAGCGAGCAGGCAGGACTTCTCAATGCTTTCTAGACAGCATGTCCTTGCCCCGCAGAACGGGGGTGTCTGACCACACTTTTATCTCCCACTCCCTCCCCTGCACAATTCCTTTCCTGGAAAGCTGCCACTCTTTAAGCCCCAAAGAACAGACATGCTGAATTTTGTCTGAATCATAGAATCTCAGGGTTGGAAGAGACCTTAGGAGGTCATCTAGTTCAACCCCCTGCTCAAAGCAGGACCAATCCCCAATTTTTGCCCCAGATCCCTAAATGGCCCCCTCAAGGATTGAACTCACAACTCTGGGTTTAGCAGGCCAATGCTCAAAACCACTGAGCTATCCCTCCCACCTTTTGCCTTGCACAAGGGGTGCCCTCTCCACCCTACCCAAAAATCTCCTTAGTGGAGAAGCTGCAGCTCCCAACGGCGTTGGCGCCACTGGGAGTAAGTGCTGTGGGACTGGGCCCAAAGACACTGCTACTCTCCTGTGCCTGTGGCACGTCCCCTGACCCCCCACCCCCATCATACCTTGCTCATTTAGCAGGCTCAGTTGCTGCTTGGCAGCAGCTGGAAGTTGCCCATATACTGTGGAGGGGGCCAGACGGAGCATGAGCCAGTGCTGTGGGCCAGGTGTGGCCTGGGAGACGAGGAGTTAAGCCTAGGAGCTCAGAATGCCAAGGGACAGAAGGGGTCTCCTCAGCAACTTTTACAGCCCACTGCCCTTCCCAGACCTGTGCAGCATGCACCAGACCCCCTTTCAGACCCCCTCCAACCAGCCTCCTAAAGACGTCAATCGTGCTGGAAAGTCTGATCACGTTTACCACTGTGGCACTGTGAAGCTTGGAATTGTGAAAGCTAGGGTAGTCAGCATTCGACTCGTTACAGTACTCGGAGTATTTCCTGCTTATTCCCTGTACTGACAGACTGTGGTAACATTGACTCACCTGGGAAAGGAAAACTTGATTTTAATGGTGACCAGTGATGGAGTCATTTAAAAAAAAACAAACAAAAAAACCAACCTTGTAGCATTTCCACTGCTTGCATCCGAAGAAGTGGGTATTCACCCACGAAAGCTTATGCTCCAATACCTCTGTTAGTCTATAAGGTGCCACAGGACCCTTTGTCGAACCTTGTAGCAGACACTGTTTATCAATACGGTGTAATGTAGATAACGATAGAAATTAGAGCCAGAAAAGACTTGCAAAGTAAGGTCCTTTCATCCATGCCTCCCAGACACATGTGCAAATGTCTTTGGCAGTATTTTGTTCAAGCTGTTTTTAAGTGATGAGTCAAGTGAGAGGGGTCCACTTGCATATAAAGTGTGTGTGTGAGTGAGAGAGACAGAGGTATGTAACATATATACATGTGTGTATGTATGTATATTTACATGCAGATTGGTAGCCACAGATTTAACTGAAATTAATTGATTTTAATTAGCCCATGTAAAGAGAACTCTTAAATTTGTTGCCGCGTGAGGGTTTTGGCAGTCTCGAATAAATTAATCCTTTTTATTATATCAGTGACAGGGAGATGATCAAATAGCCTTTGATATAGATTTGGGGACTTATCACCTAGTAGCACTCTGATATGCTTGAACTTTTTTTTCCCTGCTGCTGCTGCTGGAGGCAAGAATGAGGCTACAAATGGCATTTGCTTCAGAACCTGCTCACAAATGAAACTGGGGATTTAGCAACAAATGAAACAAGGATGTGAGGGAAACTTTGAAGAAAAGTTTTTATTTGTGGCAAAAGTAGAATTTTCTATGGCTGGGGGAGGGATCGACGGGCAATAAGACTCATTGTTAAATCATGGAAACATAGGGCTGGAAGGGACTACAAGAACTCAAGTCCAGCCCACTGTGCTGAGACAGGACCAAGTAAACCTAGACCACCCCTGACAGGGGGATTGTCTGACCGTCTTCAAAACCCCCTTTTTTGAAGAGGGGTGTAGAGGATTCCACAACCTCCCTTGGAAGCCTGTTCCAGATTTTAACTACACTTAGAGTTAGAAAGTCTTTCCTAATATCTAATTTAAATCTCCCTTGCTGCAGATTAAGCCCATTGCTTCTTGTCTGACCTTCATTGTACTTGGAGAACAATTGATCACTGTCCTTCCCCAAGGAATAGAATCTTGAGTGTTCAGACATGGAAGCTAGCAGCGTCTGACTGAGTGGGGGGCTAGAAAGGTGCATTAAGTAGGCTGACCATCTGAACCCTCTGATCTGAAAGGTATTTGTTTGTACACTCAGGATCAAACCCTCCCATCCGAGGCCTTTAAACTAGAAGTCACAGAGGCCAGAATTCGCATTGTTCCTTGCGAGTAAGTGCATTGCAAACATCCTTTCGGGGTCTTCAACCAACTCCCTCTTGCAACCAATTTGCAGCTGAGATGAATAAATACGGCTTTGCATGTAGGCACAGAGAAATGCCCACCAACATCAGCTATCCTGTAGCCACGCCAAGCTCACCCTCCCAACAGCATGGTTTTCCTGAGAGGTGGCACAGCAAGATGCGAAGCCCAGGAGTGCCTGGTCCCTTGGGTAGGCCGCGTTGTGAGAACAGGCTCAGCCACTCACAGCGGTGCTGCTCAGTTCAGTTCGCCCCGCAGAGACATTCTGGAAGTGGTGCCCTGCATTGACCAGTGCTGGAACAGACGTCCTTTGGGCACCAGCTCCCAGAGGTGGCTTGCCCCCGGCCTCTGCGCTATGAACGTGAGCAGAGCGCTCGTCGCTCTTCAGCGGCTCTTGTGCACGGTGGAAATCTAGTGATACAGCTCGTATTCCAGTGGCTTTTTGTGTACGAGCTGGGAACACCAGATTTAAACGCTGTATGGGCTTGCCCTGCCTGCTATAACCACCCGCACACGCCGAGCGCCGTCGGAGCCTCTGTGGCATTTGTAGCGTTGCTGTAGCAGAGACGTTCAGCTGATGGGCTTGTCCCACAATCTCAAACTGCCCCCCCTTCTTTCTCAGTGCTAGGAGCCCCAACTGTTCTCTGACCAGCTGGCCTCTGGGTCCCCTCGCCGCACGTCTGCACTGAGTCAGGTGTGACCAGTAGGAAAATGAAAACGGAAAATGTGGGGAAGCATAAAAGTGTATTTCGGGTCAAGAGAAATCCCCTGCCGGCAGTCGCACTGTGTCGTTCATTAATTAACTCTGGGAACGAAGCCCCTCCCTTTCAGAACATGGTGCTGCAGCCAGCCTGCTGTCCTGGCACTGCCGAGCCAGCTGCACGGCGCACAGGGCCCTGACTAGGGGGCGCCAGAGCATGGCCCAGGGACAGAGCCCTCAGCACCGCTGGGGGAATGGGCCCACCCCCAGGGGGCGCCCTCTGTGTGCTCTGAGCTGGGGGAGCACCAGTGGGAAATCCAGGGCCTGAGGAAGGGAGAAAAGAAAACCTGTTTCTAACGGTGCAAGAAAAGCTCGAGTTAAACTGCACCCTCCCCCTCCCCCAGTGTGTGCTGGGGGGTCTCCCCCAGCAGAGGAAGAACATGAACCTTTTAATTCGCTCCCCCGCCCCCCCATCACTCCTGGCAATACGGACAATGTGCTGTGTGAGTCTAGGTGAGGGCTGGGGATTCGTCTTCTGCAACCGACGCGTCCCTCGGGGCTTGAGCTTGCTGTAGGTGCACAGAAACCCGGCTCACGCTGTGCTGTAGACTAGGTGGGGGAAAGGGTTCGCTTTAGTCCCAAGAATGGGTGTCTGGAGCTAAGGTTCAGAGAGCTTGGGGAGCCACATCTTCCATGCAGCAACGCTAGTCACCAGCCACAGCTAAGCACGGCACCTTTGGAAGGCACCCCCTTTACTCCTGCAAACAGCTCACCAGCTCCTGCAGGATTTTGCTCTCTGAAGAGAGAGGCCAAAGATTTCCCTGCCTAGCGAGGCTGGGTAATGACACCCACGCTACAGCACTCTGGCTAGAGCCGCTTCAGGGTTACACTCCTTGTCCTTGGGGCTGTACTAGAGCCCAGTGCAGGTGGGTACTAGAATCTGGTTCAGGCTAGTCTCCTGCCCCCATTCCAGGAGAGCTCTGCTGCATGCTTCACTTTTCATCTGCCTCTAGCATGCAATCGATGGGAGCCCCCTACTGGCCTGTCTCTAGCGTGCAATCGATGGGAGCCCCCTACTGGCCTGTCTCTAGCGTGCAATCGATGGGAGCCCCCTACTGGCCTGTCTCTAGCGTGCAATCGATGGGAGCCCCCTACTGGCCTGTCTCTAGCATGCAATCGATGGGAGCCCCCTACTGGCCTGTCTCTAGCGTGCAATCGATGGGCACCCCGGTCTGGCCTAAGACTTCTTGTCCAACTTCCTAAGTTGCAGAGAATGTCACTGAGCTGGCCAGTGGGCCCTGAGCAGTAGCTGTTGTCTTACTATCCCAGTCACTTTGCAAACCAGCAGCATCCTTCCTCTGTAGCATGTCACATGCTCAGTTAGGGGCCAGGAAGAAGTTTACATGACAGAGCTCTGACAAGCCAAATGGACGGAGAACATAAAACCTGCTGTAGAAATCAGGCACTGGATGCTCAGCACCTCCCACAGCAAAGTATGCAGCACCCATTGTCCCAGGCAAAAACCACAGGCACCAGCACTGCCATCAAACCCTGGCTCTGCCCCTGAAAGTCAGCCGCAGTGCGCAGACCCGCCAGCTCTTCCTCAACCACCTGCGAAAGGCTAACGGGATGAGAATCCTGAGACGATACGGTAATATACTATATCATTAGACTAATCAAATACTAATATGATCCAGGAATGGGAAGCATATCATAACTCCTCTGTGGCTAATACAATGCAAGCAATAAATCACTCCCAGACCTTATCCTTAACAATTGTATCAGTGCTGTGTGTGTCACGCGGATAACTCTGAGCTAAGGGCTCACTTTTCTTCACAGTCCATATGGCAGTGACAATAAAGCTAATGAAATAAAATAAAATTTGCCAATCTTTGAAGAATTCCAGTCTTTCAAAAGATGTATTTTTATTAACACAAACTGAAAACATTTCCTGTTAGTTGGAGTTATTCGTATCACGGTGGCAATACATTGCATAGATATTGGCATCAGCATCTTAGATCAGACACTCCCGTGTTGCATTTGCAAGACACATCAATTCGGGGTAACGCTGTGAATTTCAGCCCTGGCATGTTTAATGCCATCACTGGAGCTGTGTGGCTTTTAAATGGTCCTTAGTCTCCAGCAGTTTAATGCTCAAGTTCACAGTGTCTGCAGCACTTCTCCAGCTAGGCCAGTCCCATGTTTCCTCCTTGCTGGACTCCCTTGGGTTCCCTGCCTTGACCCTTTCTGGACAGAGCATCCCCCACTGCAGCTGAGGTCAGAGACACAGTGAGCTGTGGGCCAGGAGTTTGAGGTCTAAATAGCCGAAGCAGAACAATCATTTGCTGCTTTGATTTTGGCACATAAATGTTTGTTGTTTTCCTTCCTGCTGTATGTGGAAAGTCTGCAACTGCTACTCAAGGCACTCTGCAAGTCATAAACACTGCGAGGAACACTTGAACTCTCTCTCTCCAAGAGCTAAGTAGCTTGTAAGAGAGCTCCATGTAAACGTCCTCAAACATTTCACACTGGCTGCTGGGGCCGCTTCACAAATCCTCTTATAAGACACTCGGGGCTCCTAAGCACTTCTTCAGTGCATTTCCCTGGCCGCGCTCTCTTCCTCGTCCTGTATGTTACCTGAGGGACCAGCATCAACCTTCAGGGACCTCCTCTGCTGGCAATCAGACTCCTGCTTCTCCTGCTCGTCCTCCGGAGGCTGGGCTTTCCAAAAGCACCTACGTGGTTCAGCAGCTTGTGCAGTGTAGCCTAGTGGATAAGCACAGGACTAGCACTGAGCATACCTAGGCTAGTCCAGGCTCTGCTCCCGAGACTGCTGGGCAACCTTGGGCAAGTCACTGCCCTGCTATGTGGCTCAGTTTCCCAATCGGCAAAATGGGGTTAATGATCCTGCCCTCCTTCTGCAAAGCGCTTTGGGATCGACTGGTGGAAAGGGCTGCTGTGTCAGAGCCAGGAGGGTTAGTGTTATTAAGTTACATAGACCCCTTTGAAAATCTCAGCCTGAGTCTCGCTCTGCGGGACCCCAGTGCGAAGCAAACTGGCTGCAAAATGATCATCCGAGAGGAATATTAGGGTTAGGGTCTGTCCATCTCCATCTCAAGAGATGAGGGCCTGATTCGCATTACACTAGTGCCCTTTTCAACACCATGACAGCACAAAGGGGCCAGCCCGTGGGGAATGCCCATTAACATTCCCAAGTGACGGCCACGAGGCACTGATGAGACAATACTCCAAAGCCATTCTGGTTAGAATAACTATCATGACTATGGACAGGTAAGAACCTGGACAAATGGCCTTAAGCTGTAACTGCTAAACAGCGCCACTTCTGGGGAGCAAAGGAAGCCCTTCACCCCACACTCAGAGTACATGCCCATCGCACCAGAGAGGAGCCTCACTGCTGATCAGAAAACTCAGCTCCACTTACAGGACCAATAAGCTTTGGCCGAATTCTTACCAAAGTGATTGTTACTCAGTTAGGCTGAGCCCAGCTTCCTTAGCACTTAGCTTCTAGGAAAAACACCAGACCTTCCAAAGGCCTTAGTCTAATACTGGTCCTTTCAGGAAACCTTTCTGATGTGTGAGCAAGCCTCAAGGATAACATTTGTATTATTTGCCATATAACCACGTGACTGTTCTCCACTATAAGGCAAGGCCAAATTGCACTTGTAATTCAAAGGACCCACAGCCTTAATGTTGTAAAGAAGCACTCTAATGATGCCCGATGGGCACAGGGCATGCAAGTGCGGCCCAAAGGTTGTTGATGGCCTTCCTATGAACCTCATCAGTATATGACAGGTTTTTGCCTGTGGCCAGCAACGATGTGATCAAGATGAGGGACGTCTGTGTGTTCGTTATGCTGCCTGAGCCTCCGCTGACACACTTTACATTTCAAATACTATTTCCATTGAGTTATAGTAGGGACACAAGAGTGCGTGGAGTTTGAGAGCTCCATTAGCACAGGTATATTGTTTTGTTCTATTTCTTCGGCACACAGGAGGTCTTCTGAGGTCTACAGACCCCCTTGCTCCAACTCTGATTAATTGGTAACAAATGCTTTGCAGAGGACGGTGTTTACTTATTTATTTAAATGCTCTCTCTGTAGCCAAAGCAGCAACTGTGATTTCTAAAAATTGACGAAGAGTGCGCCAATAATTGTGCATGTGTGATAAATAAACACGAAAGTTGTGTTGACTGATGCACACGGGTGTCTGGAACAATGAGGAAGATAAATTGTGTTCACTGTGTTTTGGGGAGGAAACAAAGATACATCACAAAATTACTTAGCACAGGGACTGTTGATAAGAAAAGCTGACCCACAAGCTAATTGAATCATGCAAATAATCATTTAGATGACAAATCAACACCTATGGGCACAAGCAGCTGACTGAAAAGTAAATGTGATAGTCAACTATTTTACAGAGTTTGCATCTTCACTGCACCAACTTAGGATGAATAGTAGTGCTAGTTATACCTTCTTTTGCCTAGATACACTAAAATAGTAAGGTAGTTCTATTTATCAGAGACCATTTGGCGCAAGTGGTTAATGTTAATTTGATTTCCTGTGAGCCAATTTCCTTTGGATATAGTAAATAGGCTATTACCTGTTATTGACCTTTACTTTATTAATTTTTTTTGAAAGACTAAATGTATATATATAAACAAAACTGCTCATTTTAAGTCTTTATTATAAAGAAAAGTATTTTTATAATCAAATTGCAGTTGTTAGCAGAGGTTATATTTTAAAAATTAATGCTAAATAAAGATCATAATTGAGAGTAAATAAGATGTTGCTATTTAAATTTAGTCTAAAAGATTTCCCCTTTCATGATCCTCGATTTGAACTGCCTGTTACAGAGCAGAGCATTGTAGGAATAAAGCCTAAAGATGAAATGGTAAATCTCTGGTTATGAAACCTTTGACTAAAAAGATGTGGATATCTATAAGGATGTACTATCCCTAGAATTTCAACTATCCTTCAGGCAAGAGTGCAACACTAGCTATTTCTATTTAAGAAATGCTGAACTCCTGCTTCATGAACACTCCTCCGTACGTCTCTGACTTTATCTTTGATGGCTGACTCAAACTGAGCAGGAAGAAATTACATCAACATTTGATCATGAAAGCAAAAAGTTTATTCATGTTTGAAACTACATATAACTACCACGAGGAAGACTTTTCAATCCAGGGTGTAATCCAGTTAGAAAGTAACACGAAACGTTTTAATACATTAGAATCACTGCCACAAATTATTTTCATGACTCAATCAGTTTCAGAATCGCATACAATACAAAAGAGAGAAAGAAAGGGCCCCCTGTTAGACAGGGCGAAATATACAGTACTGAATACTGAAATCTGTATGCATTACAATTAGTTGTTGTTTTTTGCGTGGATTAGTAACAAGATGAAGAACATTCAAAATGTTTCTCAGTATTTACAACAGTTTTACTGTTTTGTGTTAAACCTAAGACCCAATGTTTCCACTTTAGCTTTTTTAAAAGTTGCAAATGCAACCCTGATTTTTTTTTAAAAGATTACAATGTACATTACATTTCATGAGGGGAAACAAAGGGTTAATTACAAGATGCAAAAAGATAAGAAAGACAAACTACAGCGTGAGTATTGTTCAGAGGTAGTAAGTGAGCACTCTAAGCTACAGAACATGTTGAAATTCTATTGGTTTGTATGAGTTCGCATGAGGTAATAAAGCTGTGTTTTGATTGGTGAGATGTATAAATACTCTTTTGCTACACTATATACAACACTCCATATAATGGTGCCTTCCTTGTTTTTGTTGTTGTTACCAAGAGGACGTAGCAAGTCTTGGCAAATCCGTGTGCAGCACCTAGCTCGCACTGTAAAACCCCAGATCTTGGCTTCCACAAAAATAAGCAGCAAGTATCTTCATCTCTTAGAACAATTTATGTCCATTATTGAAATACAGAGAGTAGATGCTGGTGCTCCCAGTTTCCAATCTAATTTATAAAACAATAGATCACAACAAAAATGTGACGAATAAGGATTCTTAAACACAACCATTGTTAACTGAAATAACTGAACAGCTCTTTTTATTCCAACTCTATAAGAGATATGAAAAGATTAAACACAATCAAAGTTTGTAATTCATTTAGGCTTTCCATGGAAATATGCAAGAAGTTAAATTTAGGTCGGGTGTTTCTTTGTGTCTGCTCTTGCTATTGAGGTTAAGCATATACTGTACTTTTACCCTTAAGGCCAAGTAATTGGCAACTGTTAGACCATCATTGTTAAAACAGCTGATAATAAATTATGATAAAATAGTTACAGGGCTATAAACAATGCTAAATCTTGGCCTAATTGGATAAAGTGCTTTTTAACATTGTGTGTTTTAAGTATAAATACAAATGATTATGATACCTTTAAAAAACAGATTTACCAAGTTTTCTAATAAGACAAGGTTTTACAGTAAAGCTGTAGGTGGTTGGCTACAAAAAAAATTCCTTTCTTTTTCTCCTGTTACTCTGAATGCGCTAATCAAGGCATCTCAGCTCAGGGAAAAAGTGTTGCTAGGAGATTAGTTAGAGGTATCAGAGTGCACACTTCCCGGCCCTTCTGTAGGGGAAGTCACAGAAGATGGAGTAGTTGCGTCCTGCCAGCCTCCATTAGCCTGAAAAGGGAAAAACAATTCAATTGATACAATTATGCATATTAATTACATCACACCATAGACAATAATAGCCTGGCGAAGCTGATGCTTAGGCAATAATGCACTAGGAAGGCCTGTTTCTTAAACTCCCTTTGGCTATAGGATTTGGGAAAGCAAAGAAACAGAAACGCACACAACATGAGATCTTAAACAATACGCCCTGTAGAGAACAGGAGATACTTTCAGCAAAGAGCAAGTTAGGAATTAGGAGCCTTTTGTCGAGGTGACGTGGTAAGGGCGACGTTAGGATTTCTGTAAAAATCATTCATGCTTTAATGAAGACATCAGAGGAGGTTTCCCTGACAGCTGAAAACTAAAGCTTCTCCCCCATTTTAGGCCTGAAAAAACTGTAGCTGCCCAGGAAATGGACATTTTGACCCGGTTGATCGTCATTTCAGTTCCAAAAGTTCCAAATTCCTTTTCATGCATGTCAGAGCCGTTTACTACCCAAGTTCTACGGGTAAATTCAGGCCTGAATTTCCTTCCAAATATGATCTCCCAGAGTAAAAATATATGAACAGGATCTCTCCAGATCCGTTTTCCAATTATCTAGAAATGTAGCCCCTTTTTCGGATGTTGC
>CM065790.1:1620000-1650000 GCA_033296515.1 Macrochelys suwanniensis
TCATTCCACATCCATTAAAACATCATCACTTACAATAGGCAACATTTTGAATGATGTGCGCCAAAAGGGTTTAGCATCTTCTACGAAAGACAAATTTATCCATCAAGAATGACTGGCAGAATTTCAACAAATCCTTGCATGTTAAAACCCATACATCTTTGTTTCTCACACCGGCCAAATAACCTCCTCATAGCAATGCATCCGGTAAGTCCATCTTAAGTGCCTGCAGCAAACTGGTGTATATATCTATACATATGTATGTGTCTGCACGTATGTAAGTATATGTATAGACATATATACTGTGAATAAAATATGGAGTTAGCTCTGTCTGAATGGATTGGAACCGCACTTGAGAATGAAACATTCTTTAATAGCTCAGTTAGATATGTTCTGACATTTTTTTTAAAAAAAAAGGCCTTTATCCCAAAAATGAAACAAAGACGAGTTTAAAAAAAATAAAAGGCAAATTGGTAGAATTTACAGGATCTATGAAAGTCAGATGCACCCAGTCCCACTCCATGAGCTCAAGCCAGAGCCGAATGCATTCACAAAGCTTAAAGTTTCAATCAGAAAAAATCACGCTCTTTCCTTTATTTGTTCTATTCAATGTTAGGATAATAATAGGCCACATTTAGGAATATGCAGCCTCAATTCTGCAGTGAGGCACAGAACATTTACTAGAGCCAGAGTAAGGTGGAATTTTTAGCCCAAACCCTACCCTGCTAGAAAGGCCCTAGTTTGGGGCATTTCTCCTACCTGTGATTGCACATTGGCTCCGACTTGGGACCCCTGGTAAGAATCCCCATTCAGACTCTGCATGTTCATGAACATGTCCCCAGAATTTGGGAGGTTAAAAGAACCAGAAGAACCTGGAAAGGAAAGAGTTAAGTAGCTGAATAACAGAGAGCTACAAATATATAACCCCAAAGCCCTCAAGGCAGGGGAAGATGAAGAAGAAAAGGAAACAAGGAGGAAAGGTAGTGCATAACAGAGAATAAGTTTCATGACCTAAAACAAAGGCAAATTACCAATGACACAGGGCTAGATTGTGAGCCACATGGCTAAGGATACTGGCTGGCAGCCATTGCACCTGTGAGAAGCACAAACCGAATCAAGCAGTAAGATCAGGGCCTCTTCCTACACTCTGTGCCCATGAGCTCCTCTTTAAACACCATTGCTACCACGCTGTTCCATCACATTAACTGTCATGGTAGACAATTGCCCTGGGAGCTACAAAAAAGCAGCACAACCCATAGTCTAGCTCTCCATGTGGAAGAGCAACTCACTGTACAGTCGGATGTATTTAAAACAGAGTGCTTTTCTCTGGTGGAATTCTTTACCATTAGGTGCTACTGCTAAATTCTCTGAGAAAAAAAACTTATTCTGAGTGTGTGTTTCATGTCTCCTTGGGAAGAAAATGGCTGGTAATTGCCTATTAAGTTGATTTTTTGCCATCAAAGTAAGAAACTTCTTTTCACTCCACTTACTCACTTTCTTTCCAGAATTTTTCCATAGTACGTTTTTAAAATATTCTCTATGGTTAAGTTACAGCAAAACTTTAGCTGTAAATAAGCATCAGAGATATCACTACTTTGGTGGAGACCTTTGCTTTCTGGCCCCCAACAGAACTCCTTCCCCTGACAGACTCCTAGCTCAGTGCTTATATCTACAACAGTGGTTCTCAACCAGGGGTACATGTACCCCTGGGGGTATGCAGAGGTCTTCCAGGAGGTATATCAACTCATCTAGATATTTGCCTAGTTTTACAACAGGCGACATAAAAAGCACTAGTGAAGTCAGTACAAATTAAAATTTCATACAGACAATGACTTATTTGTACTGCTCTATGCACTATACAATGAAATGTAAGTTCAATATTTATATTCTAATCTATTTATTTTACAATTATATGGTAAAAATGAGAAAGTCAGCAATTTTTCAGTAACAGTGCGGCTGTGACACTTCTGTATTTTAATGTCTGATTTTGTAAGCAAGTAGTTTTTAAGTGAGGTGAAACTTGGGGGAACACAAGACAAATCAGAGCCCTGAAAGGGGTACAGTAGTGTAGGGAGGTTGAGAACCACTGCTTTACAATATGCAGACAACACATTAGTAAGAAATTTCTAAAAGACTGTAAATGAACAGGTGATAATGGAACCCTAAAACAAACATATACCTCAGATGTATGTTTTATATACAATATTAATTCATTTCAAGCAGCCCAGCATTTAAAGTCCAATTGGTGTACAGCAGAATGTAAATATTCCCCTCTACACCATTTCATTCATAACTCAACATTTCAAGCCTTCAACACTGTGTTGAACAGCCATGGAGCTCTGCCTGACTTCTTTAATTGGGGGAGAAAACACTGTTGAAACAGCTACAGGAAAAGGAAATTGCCCAAAGGCTGACGCTGGCAGTGACACGTTCATGTTGTGGATTAAGACTGGGGTTCTCAAAAGTGCTCAGCATTAGCCTGACTCCATTCTCACTGAAGTCAACTGGCGTTTTACCACTGAAGTTAATGGGATGGTTAAACCAACACTCAACATTTCTTAGAAATCCCACTCTACATTCTTAAATGATGCCATGACTAAGTCTGGCTGAAGAATACTGCAACATTCTGAACCAAACCAAATTCACTGCAAATCCTTCCCACTTGGCTTTTCAGGATGCTTTCATTTACTGGGCTGGGTGAATGAAAAAGCTCCTGGTACGTACCAGAGTTTGGTGTGGTGGGGGAGTTTGTCTGGTTATTCTGGACAGCGGCTGCCACGGCATGTGCTGCAGTCACAGCTGTTTTTGCAGCATAAAGATTGGCTTCTTCCTGAAACTTCCCTATATTCTTCTTGTACCTGATTCTCTTATTGCCAAACCAGTTGGATACCTGTTGGTTGGGAGGAGAAAAAGGGGGAATAGTCAAGCCTCTGACAGCGTTCGATAGGAAGAGGAGTGATCGCTTCCAAATGTCAAGTTTGGGTCCATCAAATACACAATCCCCAGCCTTCAATCTAATATCCGCTGGGTACTTAGACTAATTAAGCAATAATCAAGGATCAGTTGAATATTATTATAGATATGAGAATGACATGGTTCAGTTTGTCTCTTGGCAAAACTAATACACAAGGGGTTCCTCTTATGACAACATGCATCTTGTAGTTTGCTGTGCATGGTTTTGCCTACTGTTACTAACAAGGCATTTGTCAAGCAAATGAACGCTAGAACCCAAAAGCCACTGAAGGGAGGTAAAGGTAACATTTGATTAAGTGAAAGACAGAGAGAGCTGGAAACGAGCGCAATTGTTCTTTATTTTTGGGCTGGAACAACCTTGGCAGCCCTACAGCTGGAATCATGTTTGGTCTGCTGAAAATGAAAGGAACAATATAAATCAATAATGGGTGAAAAGTTACTTTGTCATCTCCCTTTGAAGATACTGCATGGATGCCAAGATGGCTGATAAGGCTCTAACTATTAACCCATGCAAAGGTCATGGCTGGAGCAGCTTAAACAAAGCCACTGAGAAATCATACCAACTTTTCTAATTTCAGCCCTTAGAATAAAGTTCTTAATTAATAATCACAGTTCATTACATATGTGGCATACAGTGCCATCAAGAAAATGCCTTGTTCCATGAACAAAGCTATTTGCACTGTATTCATGCCAAGACACTCTGCTATATAATTCTAAAAGGAAACGGGTCCCTAACAATGCAAATCTGATGTTTAGAAGATCACGTGGCAGTAGCTGACGTGAACACTGCCATGTTCACTTAAAACATTCAACTTCTGGACTTCACTCCCTTGTACTCTCTGCATGTCCTTTGTTTAGTCATGAAAAGTTTATTGCAACTTCATAGTCACAGATAAACAACCCTATCACTGTCTGATTATTTTAAAACATATTCAAAAACTAAATTTCTCAGACGATCATTACTTTATGACACTAGTGCCTAGAGGTCTGGAACAAAATCAGGGCCCCATTGTCCTGCACTTTGTACAAACACATAGTAAGAGACAGTCCCCGCCCCAGGAACTTATGCTCCAAACAGACAAGAGGTGGGAGCAAGGGAGTATATTATCACTATTGCCCCCATTGTACAGATGGGGAACTGAGGCACAGAGAATTTTCCCCCAAGGTCACCCAGTAGTCTGTGGCAAGCAGGGAATTAAATTAGGGTCTCTTGAGACCTAGTCTGCGACCTTAACCACAAGACCAAGCTCCCTCAGTTCCCTGGGATGGAAAGCCAGACTAGCAATAGCATGTGGAAATTTCACTCCTGGTCTTTGTCCACATCCAAGCCCCATCAGTAGCAATTGCAAGTCTGACTGCTGTTTGGAGGCCTTTGCACAATGGAAAGATACTCAAAATCCAACCAGCTGAATTCACAGTCACTGGCAATCTCATAAAGGGAGATATTCCCTACCCAGGGAAGAAGAGTTTTTGTCCTTTTAATGATGACTTCAGAAAACAACAGTCACCGATAAACAGAAATCTACCAATTTTCCATCTTTGGCCAAGGCTGAGTCTGTTTTAGAAGAAGGTCTTTTCAGAGAAAACCCTGTAAGGATGGAGATTGAGTTACATGACACACAGAGCCTAGGGGGTCACGAAGGCTTGTTTGGTGGTCTCTGCTGTGTCCCTAGATGCATGCCTTCTCCTGCTTGCCTTTCCAGGAATCATAGGGGCTGCAGTCAGGTCTGTTTTTTATTTCCATTTGCTTGCTTGGGGCCCACTGTCCAACAGAATCCAACACCCACTGAAATCAATCTGAGTCTTTTAACTGACATCAACGGATCTTGGAGCAGTGCCATAAACGTCTAACTCCTGTTTCCATGATGCCAGATATGGAGTCATGACCATCAGCTGATGCTGCACTTGGTTTTGTTTGTTTGTTTGTTTTTAAATGACCATGTGGACCATCCCTTGACACAGAGGAAATAAAACCCTTCTGTACAGACACAGGAACCCTGCACAGCTTCTTCCCGCTCGTAAAAAGAAACAGAAATCACCAGGAAGTGTACTTCTGCCTGGCACGCTGTATGATATGGATACAAGTGACTACAGCTCTTGAATGCTATTCAATTTAAAATGACAACACACGTAACAAGCAGAACACAGCTGTATTGTATAAGGTTGATAAGGCAACCTGGTTATACGGAGGAGATTAAAAAAATGCCAAAATTATATACCATACAGCGGGAATTTAAGATAATTAATGAAAAGCCTCCAGCTTTAAATGTAATAAGGAAAGTGTGCCTTATACTTTCTTTTCCCTGGACAATACTCCATTGTATTCTTTATATTGCACTTAATATTACCTTGTCAGTCAGGGAAGCAATAATACATTAATGAAACCCAGCAAATAATTATTGTAGACAATCAGATTACAGCTTTATTAACGGTTTCATAAGTGAGGAATCTCTGTACATCAATGGTATTGTCCGAGGATGTGTAAGAACCCTCTGTTTATGCACACCTCTGGACCAATCAAACAACAGCCATCACTAATAAAGGTTTATTTAATTCTCACAGTAAAATTTTAATATCACCAGCAGCCTGGGGAAGCCTCAGCGAGTGGATTTGCTTGACATCAGATCGTTTCCATTCTGCTAGTCCCAATGCTTCTTAATCTTTAATATCAAGGCAATTAAAATTAATGGCCACTCATCCAAAGCCACTGTGGGCAGTGTTTCCTTGACATCAATTGTTTGATGGGATTACCTAGAGGTTAAACTAACAAGCAAGGTTTAATTGGAAGCAATGAAAGGAGCAGCGATCATACGTTATGTTTAACCTGCATACCACATCTAAATGAATATCTAAAAAATGTTAAACTATTTCTCAAATTAAAATCTGTGCTCAACACTTGGGTTAGGGCTTCACTGGTCACCCCAGGAAGAGTCTGTTTCTGGCGCTAAAATCAGAATTCATGTATCTATCTCACCAGCCCCACCCACGGCTTGTTTTACAAAATCCTTCATCAACTAGATTTGCAGTTGAGCTGTAGTGGAGTCAGGCGCTTGCAGTCTAGAGGTGCTAATAAACCACCGTCTTGGCCACACATGGACAAACAGACACGTGGACAGAACAATGGGGGGCTAAGGGGGGTGAGCCTGCAGAGCAAGTGAACACGAGTAGGCAGATCAGCGCGGAGCATGTCGATAACAGGACCCTGCTCCCACTTTCCTCCAGCTGCTGGGATTTCATCGTTTCCAGGCACTGGAATCAGGCAGGCCCTTGGTGCCCAGGCTCTGAGGGCAGGCCAGGCCAGGGCTCTCTCTTAGCCAGGCTTTCGGCTGGCTTCATGGGGCTCGTCTTTGTCTGGGTCAGGTGTGTTATTCCCAGGGCTCACTGCAGCTCCCGCTGGCATCAGGGTTTGACTCGTCTCCCTCCAGCTCAGTGACTATCTGCCTCCCACCTTAGGGGAAAGTGCAGGTGCCACAGAGCTTCCTCCCTGCTCAGGGTCCCTCCTGGCTGCAGCTTTTCATGGCACACCTGGGCTGCTTTCCAGCTCCTGCTGGGGCAGGGGCTGGATTTAGGAGAGGCTGGAAATCGCTGAGCTGCACCTGAACCCTTGGAGGCTGGGGTAGGAGCAGCAGAGGCTGGGCACCGGCCGGAGCCCCCAGCGGCAGCATCAGCTGTTCATAGCACGCTGCATAAAGTCAGGCCTGGCACCAAGCTGGGGAAATCACAGCAATCGGGGGCTGCAGGCACACCCCAGCGTGGGATCTGCTGTGACTCCACCCGGGTAGCCCCACACCAGGCTCTCACTGGAACTGTGGTGGTCACGGGGTGGGGGGCGGCCCCTTTCAGAACAGGGGGTGTTGGAGTTAACACCCATGCAGCAGTTCACACCTCTCAGAGCTATAGTTTCAGGCAGTCTTCAGACTCAGGCAGACATCTCTGCATCGGTTACGCTTGGTTCGTGTTTTCGAGCTTTTCTTTACAAACATGATGGTTCATTTCGTGACATGACATCTGAGACTCTGACGTAATCACTTGACTCCAGGAGCTGGGGCCCTACTCGTGGGCAGAGAGTGGCTGTGCCTTAATACCGCCCTGCCTGCAGTCTCATGCTCCCTGTCTCTGCCTGTCTGGAGGAGGGAGAGGCACTTTCAAAGCAGCAGGTGCCTGCTACAGGAAACATTCATTCAAAGATTGCTTGAAAGGCCTGACAGTGACTCACGGACAAACATGTCAGTGGATATTAGGAACAGAGGAAAGTTTGCACACTTTGGATCTGTGGTGTGGTATCCGGGAATCACTGACCCAGGGAGGAGAATCCCAGGACATGTATGAAATTATTTCCAATGAGTGAATACAGGTTTTCCTATCCAGTGAGGCCATTAAAAATTCCCATTCACTGCTCCACATAACACAAATGGCTTCCTTATCTCCCTGGACTCAGAACAACGGATACTCCAGTGCCATGCGGGGGGGTCTGTCCATACAGGTGGAGGCGCCCATGATGCGGGGAGATCAGTAAACAGTTCAGTTTAAGGTGAGAGAGCCTTTCGTCTGAGCAGGTGGGTGCATGAAGTACTCCACAGCTTAGCCTGAAATCAGGAGTTTCCACATTGCAACCCTCTGTGCTCTTCTGGAAGGGGGGGTATAGTAGGCTTCGTTTCTGATGCTGCTAAGACGTTCTTGGTCACCAGAATTACTCTCTTCACCCTCCCCACTCAGAGCAGTGGGCACGCACCGGAGCGGTGGCTCCATGCAGCGAGCTCACCATGAAGGTCAGCCGGGATCTATACCATTCGAAGCCCTGCGACGAGCGCAGTAACTGCTACACGGCAGCAGGAGGGCCTCAGTTCCCAGCTCAAGTCTTGGCAGGACGGGCCCTGGGACAGGGACAGGGACAGGTGCAGGCAGTATTTCATGGTCCAGGGTAGAGATCAGGAGAGCTGCGGAAGCCGGGCTAGCCCATAGAAAGTCACCACTGATCACAGGCTGGCCAACACTGTCCACTGTTCCCCCTCCACAGGGGACAATGTGGGGTCCCCTCCATGCCTGGTAAAGTTGTGTGGCCGGCCAGATTGCGCCCCAGACTGGGAGTCAGGAGACCTGCGTTCTAGTTCTGCCTGTGCCATCGGCCTGCTGCGTGGCCGTGGGCAGGTCACTTCCCCTCTCTGTGCCTCAGTTTCCCCATCTCAGAAATGGGGATAATGGCGCCGGACCCCTCTGAAATCTGCAGATACAGGTCTAGATGATACTCTTAGAGAATGAAGTAATCACGAAGAAACACCAAGCTCCGAAGCAGAGGATGCGCTTCTCAAAGAGTGAGCTCTCGAGCACCCGGCTGAGGGCCACCAGAGAAGTGGTACAAACAAAAAACAAATGTTCTCAGGCTGGGGTGCCCAAGTGGCTAGTGAAGCAGCAGGTTGGGAACCTGGCACCTCCTGGCTCTCCCGACTTTGCAACTTCCCAAACTGTTGCAAGTTGTCGCAAACATAAGCTGCTTAGCAGCACATTTTTCATTAAAACAAACTCTCTTCACATAAAAAAAACAACAATGAACATCTTTCTCCTCCTGATCACGGAAGGCCAATTAATTAATTGGGCTTAATTGTATATTACATTTCAAACAATACTGTTGCACTTATTTATCATGTTAATTACAATGTTAAATAAAAAAGACAATAAATTATTACTTAAATCATCAAGACGCATAACTGCAGGGTTTGGTATGGCCTGGGCCTGCCTGGCTTCCCTGCACATGCTATTTCCACAGGACAGGTCAGCGTTTGTTCTGTGAAAGAAGCAGCTGACAGTGAAGTGTCATTATTGAAATTAGTAAACTGAACATTTATGCACCACAAAGCACAAAATATTTGCCATTGTGTTTCCACATGCTTATTGGCTGTGCACACTTCATGTACTGTGCCTAATTAAATGTAACGGATTATGAAATTTTGAAATGATATGTGGAGTATTTATGATGCATGTTGCATGGTTAATAGTTTCATATTTCTACCTCTAGAAACTATTTTTTCATATTCACCTTTTTTATTTACATTTATTTGCATCCAATTTGAAGGCAGGGATAAGAGCCCATAAATCCCTGGCTCTTAATTTTAATGTGTTTGCAAAAAATACAATAAAATAAAAATCTTTTTAAACAGAATGCAGACGTTGGCGTTCAATTCCTTTGTATTTACATCGATTCAGCTTTTATTTTAAATATACATTCTTGTCAAGCACTTTTTTCTTTTCTTCGAAGCAGTAAAAAATTTTACTACCATAATCCACTGACCTGCTTTCACCAACAACTATGCCCTTTCTACAGTATGTCTGATAGACTGATTGGCGTTCATGACACCTGAAAGAGGCTCATCTGAAAAAGTATAGAACATCAGCTTTGCAGCCAGAGTAGGTAAAGAACAGATGATAGTTTATCTCCCCTGAACACATGTTCTAAATTACAGCTGACGATATTCTCTGCTAAGGACACTTTTTTCTAAATTACCTTTCCCGCACTTTTGAACTATGAACACTAACACCTAATACAATTTCATTTTTTTATTTATGTATTTCTTGAAAAACTTGCTCTACATATTATTTTATACACGGATATCAAACCTGAAACCATTTATCTCCCATCTGCACCTAAATGTATCTGGGAGCCTAATCCACTGTCTTGGAACTCAGGTCCTTGGAGTTGTGTTCTCTCTATTTGGGTTAATTCTCTGCAGGCCACTGGTTTTACATTTTTTCATTAAACTCCGTTTTCCAAATCTGAGCTAAATCATCCCCTCCAAAAAAATCCCACTCCCAGAAGCTGCTTGTCTCTTTATCAGGAGCACAACAGCCATCACTGAAACACAGAGACACTATTCCTATGGGTCTCCATTCCCACACGCCGTCCTGCCGGGCTGGGAGCCGCCACTGCAGAACCCCACATGGAAAGATCCTGCTGATTCTACGGAACTGGAGGCCTAGCTACAATAGTGGCTTCCATGCTTTTTAATGACACCTTCTGCACCTCTGTTTTTGTTTCATCCTAAGGCTTTGATCTCTTGCATCTGGTATTCTAATCTGACCCATTCATAACTTCACAGACGAGAGGTCCCATAGCACATGATCCAGTGTATCATGAACATTCCTCCAGTTAGAAAAACTACTATTTAGACAACGTATTATGAACCATTTTAATTTACTTCTAATCCCAGTGCTAACCCTTTCCTTGCTGCTCTAGCTCCCAAACCAAAACCTGCTGTAGTCAATAGGAGACCTTCAATTGACTTCAGTGAGCTTTGGATCAGGCCTGGAGTGAATTATCTTTCATATGCCTTTGAAAATCTAAGGATACAACATCCACCGCATCTTCCTTTTTACCCTGACATTATATCTGCAAAGAGCTCAGGAACGTTACACACCCAATCCCAGTATTGCAAGTTTTCAAATGAAAAACTTCCACTGTTGGGAGCATTTCCCTCCCCGTTTATGCTAAATTCAGCAGGCTCTCACTGCTGACTGGGGCCCCAATCCTGAAACTACTGAAGGCAACGGCAAAGTTCCCATGGACTTCAGAGCAGTTCTAGCCAGCTGCCTTTATGCTGTTAGAGCTGAGTTTTGAGAGTTGAAATGTTCGGGTCTATTAAAACAGCATTACAGAAGACACCAAATGGGCCAAGGCACAAGCGATGCTCAAATCCAGCCAGGCTTCCTAATGCGTTAGAGGAGCAACTGATGCCTGCTAGTATAAAACATCCACTAGACAGACCTAGCTTCATGTTCTAGGCTTCCACTGCCACCGCATTTGGGGGGCTACGTATCTGTTTTTATATTTTATTTTGCACTGGATTATGTTAAATCTTATCCAAAGCCCTTTCCCAACTGAAAACAAGAAAAGGAAACGCAATCAAATCTATGAACACAGAACCAGTTAAAGTCTTCCCAAGCAGAGCTCCTCATTTCCTTTTGGTTTGGGACAAGAGCATTATGTAGACCCTGCCCTTCGTCTGCCGCAGGGGTGTCCAGTCTTTTCAAATCCACTTCCCTTGTTCTGGGCACATTAACTCCTCCTCCGCCATACGCAGTTCTCCAGCCTTGCATGGACCCAACATAGCTCTTAAACAAATCTGCCACGCTCTGCACCCCAATGTCTTTCACTATCTCTATTCTGCCAGCGAAGCTGAAGAAACCCTGGTGGTTAGCAGAAATAGTCTCTGAAACTTGATAATCAACAGCTGGCGCTCCTCTGACTGCCTGTTTTGCTGGCTTCTGCTTATGTTAATAGATGTTTAAAACTGACTCTGACTTACAAAGTCTAATTAGTTTCTATCAATGGCACTAGCCTACGCTGCCTTCAGAGCCAGAAGGCCTGAGACAACTAGCAAACTTTCGGACTCCAAACCAAGTGGAGTCCAAATTCCACGTGCCCTGCGGCATTTAGTTTGTCCAGTGGAGCCAAGGCAACAGGCTCCAGGGGAGATCTGCAGAGCAGTGCTAAGATCAGCAATTAGCCATTCGGTATTTTGATGCTAGGTAACAACCGAGGGGCAAATCCCAGTCCTGTGCTATGCCTGAGTGAATGGGTTTGGTGTTGGGGTCCCACACAGAGGAAACACACCCCATGTATGTCTCTTGCCATCACACAGCTGGTTTAGAAGCATGTAGGGCCCTTGGCAGCTGAGCAGGGTCAGAGAACAAGGATGGGGAAATGAGAACCTGAAAAGTCTTTCTACAGTTTTCCTTAATGTAGAAAGTTTTCAGAGCAAAATGGGGACAAAGGCTAGTTCTGACTCATCTTTACTAATCAGAAATGGAGGAGTGAGAAGTTTGTTGCTTCCCTACACTAGTAGTTGTACCTGGTCCTAAGCACCAACATTTACTGCCCAGATAAATGTGCTTGATGCACATTCTAAAGAGACTATTTGCTATTGGGGAGGAGGAAGGAGGGAATAAAGAAACGGAGAGATTTAGAACCTGATTCCCTTTGGCGTTATTTATGATGTAATGTGGTTTTCTGAGTCTTGGATTTCTTCTGGTGTATCCAAAGTCAACTAAGAATTACTACACATTATAGAGTTGAGTGTCTTTTTTTAGACTAGGTTCCTACTTAAATCTATCATAAAGCACCTGAAAATGCCACAGTTTCACTGGAGACTGTAAACTAAATCTCAAATCGTGTCTTAATTATAAAGCTAAAGGTTGATCCAGAGGTTATGTCGCTAATAATGCTAAGTCTGGAGCCTGCAATCATTAATACTTAACACATTAACCTCAGGCATTGCTCCTTTAAATTTATAATGACTTGAAATATTGATAAGCAAAGCTGATTGGAACTAGAGGGAGTTGGCATCTCAGCCTTCAGTAGTACGAGACAGACTTGCTGTAAAATTTAGAAACTATTGTTACACTTACTTTCCTGAGAGCCAAGTCCCAACTTTTCCCAAAATTCAGGGGCCAGCCTTGCTGGGAGAGGATTCTGGCGCTCTACCAAATGTACATGCCATAAAAAAAATGCAAAGTATTACACAGAGCTTTCATTTACTCTTTACTGCACCAGCCATGTTAAAAAGAAAAGTAAGTGTGTCCATGACTGGAAAGTCATTGCAGGAGAACAGTCTCGAGCGGTTAGATACAGTCTGGCTCGTATAGGAGGCAGAGTGCTGGCACAGCAGAGGGGTTTGTTTCTGAGGCAGGAGACACTGTTTCTGGTACACTATGTTATTGCAGTGACGTTGCTGATAGACCAACTGACTGAAAGAAGGGAATTGTTTTGCCTAATACACTTTGCTGCAATGCAGCAATAATTGTCACTGTACTGTGATTGAAAAGTTGTATTCTGATTGGGTTAGAGAAGAGTCTTCTTAAAGGCTTCAACCTTTCAGACAAATGCTGATCCATAAAAATAATTATATATTTGTCAATAAACTGGCCCTTCACTGAATTAACGTTAAGTTTTAATGAATGTATAGCTGACAATGAGAGATGAACCATCTAAGGATCTGATTGACACGCACAGATTGTATATGATGTAATGCTGAATAGCTGGTTACATCTATTCATTGTATTTATTCATTTTACTGCACCCTGAAGTAAGCCAGGCCCTTCATAGGCCCAAAAGAAATTCATGATCCCTGCCCCAAAGAGCTTACAATCACAGTTCCCAGCTATCTGCCACCTTTTGACATGTATGTTTCAGAGACATTGACTTTTATGTTCACAAAAGAGGGTATTGGGCAAGGGCTACTGGACTGCCCTGTCGTGCTTTCAAAGGACATTGGAATGCATCTTCCATGGTAGATGAGACAAGAGAGAAAAGGCGCAGACTGGCGGGTGGGTGGGGAGATTATCCATGCAGTGAGAGCCACCTGCCTTTTCCCACTGAATTCCCACATTCCCCTAGCCGGGACTCTTGCACATCAGCAAAGCAACAGCATCCACCTGGATAGACCTCCACATTAGAGCCAGCAGACACTGATCAGAGCCAGGTGTGCTCTGCACTCGCTACTTCCTGCACCTATGCAAATGTTACCCCTCGCCCTCCACAGGTCTGTGAATCGCGTCTGCTTTCAAAGGAAAGGAGCAGTACTTAACGGATGGTGTGTCTGGTCAAAACCATGAGCGATCACTGGGGTAGACATGTCTACTTAGTGTCGTATTCTCAAATCTTAAGAGGGCTCAGCCTTGCCAGGCAAGGGATGGCGCTGGCGGGTGATGGCAACGCTGACGACACGAGCCTCATCTTACCTGTGATACTGTGATGCTGCATTTCTTTGCCAGCTCCTCTTTGGCTTCTTCACTGGGGTAGGGATTACTGAGGTGGGAGTAAAAATACTCGTTCAAGATTTCTGTGGCTTGTTTACTGAAGTTACGCCTTTTCCGTCTGAAATGAGGAAAGAAATCCATTGCTGGTACAGATGTTAACAGAAGTCTACAGGAGGCTCTGTTCAGAATAAAACCTCCTTTACTTCCTAAATACATACCAGTCTGTATGCAACACTGACCACTCAGCTGAGAACCGTATCTCACTGGAATCTTACAATACGCACACTGGCCCTGGCCCTTCCCCCAGTCACATCAAGGAGAGTTTTGCCATTGACTTCCATGGCATCATGATCTGACCCACCATGCTGAAGAGTCTATAATCACTGCCATGACATGTCGATTCTCAGACATTAACTGTACTTCAAATGGTCAGGGAAGGCATTCAGCTTTTGCTCAGTATCCTGTCACTACGCTGTCTCTGTTTGCAGCACTTCATCCTTAGCTGGGCACACCTGGTTTGGGGCACCCCAATACCATGGCAATGGGCGCAGTGGGGAAAAAATACTACAACGAAAAGCAAAACATGGCTAGAGACAGACAGATGGGCAGTGCAGAGCCTGCTGGACAGCACCAGTCTCACATGCAGGAACCAACCTGCTTCTCCAGGAAGTTACAGATCTGAAATTGGAGGCTATTGGCCTGTAATTACCTGCTCTTCTCTCACCATTTAACCGCAAGAATATTAGGGCCCCTCCGTGGGCGCGCAGTGAGGAGCAAGGTTCAAAGGGGGCAGGGAAGTGCGTGGCTGGTGCCTCTACCCCACTGTGCACCATCCAGCAAAGCCCCCCGGCCAGCTTCCCGTGCTGCCCTGGGGCGGGCTGACTCCACGTTATCGCTCACAATGGGATATGTCTGAATGGATCAGTGAGTCCTAGTGTGCGGCACAGGTCGCGATACTCAAGCAGAGCTCTCGTCTCCCTGCTCCAGTGCCTGGGCTTGAGAGAGATTCGTCCTTAAATGTGCTGCCCTGGCGCCTGTCCAATGACCCAGGAACTGTGAGCGAGGTGAGCTGAGAGCAGGAGTCGGCAGGGGAGCAGTACATTGGACTGGCCTTTCCCCCCTCGAGTAGAAGGCCCTGTGCTCCCTTTCCAGTGTATGGGGGGGCTGGGGAACAGAGGACTCCAACCCCCACCATTTGCACGGCTTCATGCGTTCCCTTCCACCCAGTGCAGTGGTTTTCTCCACACACTCTTTGGAACAGACCCACTGAACATTTCCTTCCAAGTTCCGTTCCCCCCAGGGCTGCAATCTGACCGCCAGTGCCTCAGGCCAGCACGCAGCAGAGCGTCAGCG
The DNA here is from genome assembly GCA_033296515.1 of Macrochelys suwanniensis. NCBI lineage: Eukaryota > Metazoa > Chordata > Testudines > Chelydridae > Macrochelys > Macrochelys suwanniensis. The sequence continues at coordinate 1,635,073 of CM065790.1, forward strand.
CTCCGGCGCTCAGCCCCGTCTGCATGGCTGTGTTACTCCCTCCGGCAGCCCCTCCCCAGAGCTCTGTTTATCTCATTACTGGGTTTCCGCTCATTTGGCCTTGTTTACCTTCCTTCCTTGTAAAGAAATCACTTTCAAATGTGCATCTGCAAAGCTTTACCTGGCTCCAGACATTTCCCCAACTGTTTGTAATTACTCTAATTTGCCACACCTGCCAGTGACCTTCTCATTAGTGAAATTGGTTCTTTCTTGTTTAGCTCCTAACAGCTTTCAGGTGTAAGGTGCAATGTACTAGCTACAGGGAAGCATTGCTAGGATTCTGCTCAGTACTTTGGGCTCTGAGGGTTTTGCTCAGTTTCCCCTTATATCCCATACATCTCAGGGAACCTAATTGCTCTAGGTTCCTGTAATCTGCATTAGAGCAGCTCTCCAGGAAGGAATGACACCTGTGGTCACTAATGCAGCCTGCTCTGTGGTTCAAAAGAAACCTAATTGTTTCCATAAACCCCTTGTAATTTCAGTCTGTCTATTTCTGCTGTTGCACCATCGTGTGGAGAAAGCTGGCACTCAAGATCAGCAGGCATTGCATTGCTCAGCCCCTTTGTCATCCTCACCCTCTCCCAAGTACCCACTGTGCCCGGATGTTGTTCCCTTGGTGATGTCTCCTTGGAGAGGCAGAGGCACTGTCCTACCCCTTGCATATGCTGGGCAGCCATCAAGCACTCCTTGGATTCCTCACCATTACTGAGCAAAGAAAGAGTTCCCCAGGCCTGGGAAAGACCCAGAGAGCTTCAGGAGCACCCTGTCTGCTGGGAGCAGCGGTGTGCTCCGGAGACCTCACCAGACTGCTACAAGCTGGTTCTGACTAGCTTCGCTGGTGCAAGTTCAGAGCCAGAGCCTGTCATCCTTTCGCATGGTGAAGTCCAAAGACACCCCAGTGGGAGCGAGGCCAGCAGAATCCGGCCCTTTGTAAACAACATCAGCCAGGCACATCTAGTCCACAAGGACACACCTAACCTAGGCTCAGCCTTAGCCTGTGTGCAGAGGTTGTGAGACAATTAACTCCAGATTTCAGTATTTTGCAAGACACGTTTCTAACACACCCACCCTGCGCCATACCTTACCCTGGAACTGTTCAGCTATCTGCCAGGTGCCCGTCACCGCCCTGACCTGGGTCCTGTACAGCTCTGAGATGTGTTCTGGCAGATGAATTGAAATGAAGCATTTAACTCTTATACTCAACATGTTAAGAAGACACAGCATTTCCATGCAAGCTTTCTGCAGGGAACCTCCCCTTCCCGAAGCAGCCATTGAGTGGATGAACGGCACTGTGAGCTGCCTCCCTAGGGCATGGCCCGGGGTGAATCAACACATCCTGGAGCACGTCAGCCAGTCCATATACACTGCCTGAATGAAAGCTGCAGCAAAACTATCCTCTCACGTACCTGGCGTCAAGGAACCTTGATCTCAGAATCATTACTGCTTCACAAGTGCTTTGTTTGAGCTGCATCTGGATGGAGCTGAATTTCCGATGGATGATGCCCACCATCCTTTCGATCTCCTTGGGAGAAATGGGACGTGTCCGACTCTGTTCTCGGAGAAGGTTCATCACGTGTGTGGTGAATTCGTTACATGCCTGTGAAGGACAGAGCAGCTCAGAGATGGTTTTGTGCTGTCACACAGGAACATAACCGCTGACCTCACTTCTGCGTGAAGCCACCGAGCATTTCCTGTATCGGGTGCATGCCACACCTCTGCACTGCCGGGCTCTGTGGTGGCAGGGAATTGTGAGGAGCCGGCAGTAGGTATCCTCATCCACCTCACAATGGGGGGCAATGCAAGCAGGAAAAGAGGCCAGGCAGCCCCAAAGTGACCCCTCTAATTTGGGAGACCCAGAGACTGTGACACTCCCCTCCCCCCTCCACTCATGGGCTATTAACCATCTATCGCCCTCAGTGTTCTCGGGCTCATCCAGCAGAGACCTCCAGGGTCCTTCACTAGAGCATGGCCCGTCTTCCCCTCGTCAGGGAGCTGAGCCGTCCTCTAATCAGCAATAATACAACGAATGCGTATGTGTGAATGAAAGTTTGAGCCTCTTTTCGTTGTACAGTGCCGGGGGGCGGGGGTGGGGGGTAAACAAGCTGTGGCTATGCTATAGCTCTTTTTACATTTAAAGAGAAATCAATCTTAAAGACAGGGTCAGTGTATTTTTCTAGGAGGGGCAAAAGGGCACCGAAGTAGAAGGGAGTGCTCAGGTTATAGCATATAAATAGCAACAGGCATGAGCAGAATAGTAGCTGGGACTCCATTGTTGCAGAGCAGAGTTAATAACCTAAATGTGGGTGAGAAACTCCCTGCCTGATACCATGATTTCCCTTCTAGGAATGCACTTCACAACTCTCACACAGCAAGTCATTGTGTAACCAGCTGTGGCAGATTATGATATTTGCATCTCTTTGATTTTACCGAGAACAAACCCTTTAAAAGACATAATTTCACAGAGGCCATATGCCATACATCTGCAGGGCTCTCTGGGCCCTGGCCTCCACACGAAACACTGACGAGAGAAGGTGCTGGAAGCTTTGGATTAGCATTCCCTTCTGCCGCCACAGATGAAGTAGGGAGGAGGCTAGTGCAATCTGAACTTCCAAGACTGCCTCATCCAGAGACTTTTCCGGAGCTGGAGGTTGCTATGAACAAGCAGTTGGTGTGCTGGCATTCGGGCTGGGTGCTGTCACAAACTCTGCTGATTTATCCGTCTTTCCTCTCGTTCAAAAACAAAACCCAGGACTGGGCTCTGCTTGAGGGAACTCAGTTACAACTTCAGAGCTAACCTCTTCCTAGGGACCAGAGTGGAACTCCCGCACAAACCCGGCATTGTCCTAACCTGGCCATAGAAAAACAGGGACCCAGCACTGTGCCAGCTGAGAGCTACATTTTCAGGCATGCAAAAAATAAAGGGATGTCTGCTCCTGTGAAAGACTTCACACCAAGGAGGATGTCTCAGAGGCTTTAGGCGCCTTTGCGGATGTGCATTTTGATTATACAAGCAAAGCAGATGGAGAAAAGCAAAGTTGAGCTAGAATCACGGCCAGATATGGCCAAAGGATTTCACTCTCATGTACCCAACATAATGGGCTGTGACTATGACACTCAGCAGTCACTAAATCAGGCATAGGAAACTGCAAAAGTCTTGATCAGGCTATCCATGTAACTCTCACTGGGGTACTAGCTTCGCTTTTATTCGAAAGCTGGGGTTAAGAATCACCTTATGGTTTGTTTTGCATCTAGATTTTCAATGACTCATCTGAATTTCAGGAGCCCACGCAAGGGAAAGAGTTAAAAGTGAAAAGTTTATGCATCTAAAAACTCATAATTTCCTTTAACATTTGCTGAATGTCTCACAACTTATTAAGTGAAGCCATCTATGAATGCAAATGCTGATTAGCAATTTGGCAATAGCCCAACATTTGCAGAATTCACATAGCTTTTCTTTAAACCAGTAGTTCATACATGATTAATTAGAACATCTCATTTATGTAGTGTGCACTTTAGCTCATTACTCTAAGTAAAATTCGTTAAGTATTTACATTTAGATAATTAAAATCTGGGTACACCCTTAAGAAAGATGCATACACTTCAGGCAAAGTGATTTTTTTCTTTACACTACTGAAAGTAAATTACAGGCTAATTTACATCCTCGCTGCACGGTGTTGGAGGCAGCAGTGTGACAGGGCTCCGCTCCCTGCCTCCAAGGGGCGCAGGGCTCACTTGGTGCACAGTGCAGCGGCGGCTCTTGGGCCTGGCTCGGCAGCACCGTCACTGAGTCAGGGTCACATTCCCGCTCAGTCCACGGGCCGCGCTCCCCTGGCACTGCTGGAGCGAGGGAGGGGGAGGCAGTTAGCAGGGAGCTGCATTTCCATTCCCAGCTCCCAGGCTCTAGTGAGGCTTCCTCAGTTTGGGGTTTTATATTTGAGCAAATCTGAGCTTCGTTTTTCATTTGCACATTTTTCCAGCCTGAAACAACGAAATAGCAGGTTCCACAGTGGTTTGCCAGCTCCCTTCCAAGGGGGGCCAGACCTGCACCTCGGCTGGGAGTGGCAATGGATCCTCCCGCTGCCAGGGACAAGGAGACTGGGAAATGCTCCTCCCCTTTCTCTGGGTCACTGGCAGTTGTTCCTCTTGTGAACTGGGCCGGAGACTCCCAGGGGAATGAAATATTTCCACTCATCAGGGCTGCAGGGAAAATGGACAATTATGTGTCTCCTCCCTCTGCACAGACCAGGCCACGAGCCTCCTCTCCCCATTGGGGCAGGGCCGGGAGACAGTAGCAGCGGAGTCCCTGTCTGCCTGCGGGGCTGCCAGGCGGGTCTGGTCTGATTCTAGCGGAGGAGCTAATCCTGGAAACCCTGTTTAACTGCACACATAAAGGGTCGGTTCTACGTTTGGTTCACCGGTTGGTTCCCCAGCAGGAGTAATAGCACAGACGTTTCAGACAAAAACATTTGTACCCATCTGACTGTTATTCAAGAAGCTTTCGTTCATCGGGTAAATCATACATGTTGGTAAGTAACGTATGTACCGAATGCAGCATCTCTTTTCCTGAGACAACAGGGGGGCTCTGGTTTCCCTGAAAATTACTTGGCACTGAGAAAATGTCACGGGCACAACTCTCGCCACCTAATTGCATCATTATTCACAGGATTTGGGGTGTTTTTTCCAAAGCCCTGTATGAACGGAAATGGTTGCAGTGAAAATATTTACAGGCATTTTTTCCCCATGAAAATATTTCTGCCCCAAAATGGTGTTAAACTGCCCTCCAGAAGGGTCAGATAATTCACTCTCTTCACCAGATCGGGACATCTCAGAATGAGGCTGCTAAGGGGCGGCCGTGAGACCAGAACACACACAAACGTTCTGTTTAAAAGCTGCAGTGAACGTCCTGCTTTCAGGAGACGAGAACCATCCTGTGCTGGGGAAAGGCGCGCTGCTTTGGACCTATAGAAAGGGCCCGATTCCAATTTCCCTATCACTAGTGTGCACCGTTTAGCCACTGGGGAGAATCCCAGTGGTGGAAATGAGATCAGACGAATGTGCCACATGGTCTTGTTCTCTCATGTTTAGTTACAACATCCAAGCTACTTGAGCCCTTTCTTGCTACTATTTTTCAGGCCTCTTGGTGCCCTGCACATTACTAATAAGGTCAGGCAGTAAGAGTTGGCCTCGTTAACCTGCTCAGAAACCCTACAGAAGCAGAGAATGCCTCAGCATGCTTTAATACTTAACCAAGAGTTCTCGGCTGTGCGCAAGGACAAGAGATAGACTGGCTTAGTTCAGCAGCTGGCCGGCCATTCCCCAAACAATATTCTGCACCCAGGCGAGTTCTCAGCATGCTCAGTGGCACTTGTCTGGAGTCCAGGCTTCACCCTGATTTGGGGTGAATTCAGAAGACATCTGTGAACTCGGAAAGCAGGTTCCCAGCTGCTCGGGGAGGCTTGGGACCCTTACAATACTTTTGCCTACAGCAAAAATGTATTTCAGTGTAATTATAGAAGATAGCTTTCAATATGTCATCTCTATTATAGTGGCTGTAAATTATGGAGAGAACTGCCTGCGTTCAACCATTTCTCCTGCCACAAGGCATGGGGGGGGGCTGCTCCCGGCATGACACACTTTCCTTTTTTTTTTTTTTTTTTAAAGTGCATTCCCCTAACTGGCAACAATTGTCAGAATCAAACTCTGAACCCAGGAGCAGTGACCAGCGTGCCGGTTGTGCAGACATTTCCTAGACAAAGAGCCCCCGGAAGGTTCGCAGGCAGCGAGAAATGGCGACACATGGAGCAGGCGTGCTCAATCCTTGTGCCTGCATCATGCAGTGGGAGCTCTGTGCTGGAGCAGGTCTGCTTCCCCTCTATCTGTAATAGCCCTTCAGAAATGTGAGGACAGGGGAGCCATCCTGGGTGCCTCTTGGCTGTGGAGACCGGCCCTGTTCCAAAGGCAAACTGGTAGCAGACGGGTTGCTGCCAGGCTTGGGAAATTATCATAGCTCTGGAGAGCAGACATTGCCGGCGTCAGCTCAACGGGGGGAAAGATGCATGTTTCGGATCAGCTCTGCCTCTGCCTCTCTGCCCTAGCAGCACCAGTGCAGCCCGCTCGGGTTCCTGGGGTTTGGACGGGCGGCTGTGGCATTTGGCTGAAACCTTTGTAAATGGAGCTGGAGGGCTAAAAACGCGAGTCGCCTTTCCCTGCCCCAATCGTTACACGTATTGCAGCCAAAGAGCACATGCCAGGCACTAGCGATTAGCACAACCAGGGGATTCATTTCAGCCCCAAACCCAGCTCCAGCCTCTCCCCCTGGGATTTTATAAGGGGATTTAATTCACGGCTGGCGTGGCTGTTTGTTAATCTGAGGAGCATCGCGCAGAATAGCGGGATGTATTCGTCAGAGCGTCACTGCTCAGCACCGTGTGGGGAAGGGTTTGGGGACTTGTGCAGGTTGTTTCTTTATGGAGAAAAAGGACCTTTGAGCCAAGTCATTGTCAGTCGCTCACGGAGTCCTCCGCCGCTGTAAGGATTGCTGGCCGCAGACAGGACTAATGGCCAGTGCGTGAATAGCCCTGGCCTTGAGCCACAGCAACGAAGGTTCTGTCCACATTTCCAACAGAATGCGGCCTGGACTGCACCGGCTGGGGAAAGCATCTAACCCGCATCCCCAAACGCCTCCTCAGCTGTCACGACCCAGCTTCCTCTCTGCTCCTGGACACGGGGGCCTGGCATCATCTTAGATTCCGGAGCTTGTGAGATTTGAATGATCTCAACTCAGCTGCAATCAGTGTCAAGCCAAGAGGCTTCCAGAGCTACTGGGCCTTTCAGTGACTGGTTGTAAGCGCTGGGGCCTCGTGGAGAGACCCAGGGAAGGGAGAGGGGCCAATGGGCAGGCTGGGGGACTGTTAGAAGGCTGGAAAAGAGGGAATCTGGGTTTTTGCTACCCCTGCAGACGTACTGATTGGCGGCGGGGAGGCAGGAATCTGTTAGCGACAAAGAAATCCAGACTGTTGACTAGGCGCGTGTGCAGCTCTGGAGCAAGAACCTGCAAGGAGCAAGGACTGTCCCGCTGGCTCGTCTGGTCAGGTCGCTCAGGGCAGCGGGCAGTGCGCACACAAAGCAGCAGGACCAGCTGTGCTGTCTGCCCATTGCCTGCTGCTCCTACCTGAAGATCCCGCAGTGTCCAACACGGCAGATCATGGCGTTTCAGCCAGTTGGCGTGCAGGTCAGCCACAGACTCTGCCAGAGCGTGGCCCTTACTGTCAATACCTTTCAGGGAGACTCCATTAACCTCTTCCATGTTTTCTTATTTGTTAATGACCTTCGTAAAACAGGAAATTAAACTATCCCAAGAGCCTCTGTGGGATTAAAATGCCAGGTCTGAGCATCCTAAAGCCAAGGACCCCGGCTGGGAGACCAAGCAAGCACCCCTCCCATGGCTAAACCCCAGCAGAGCAGACTGGGGGAACTTGCCAAGCCACAGCAGAGCAGCTAAGAGGATAAGAATGGCCATACTGGGTCAGACCAAAGGTCTATCCAGCCCAGTATCCTGTCCTCTGACAGTGGCCAATGCCAGGTGCCCAAGAGGGAATGAACAGAACAGGGAATCACCAAGTGATCCATCCCATCGCCCATCCCCAGCTTCTGGCAAAAGAGCGGAGCCTGAGCAGCGCTGTGATTTCCTTTGCTGTCGTGCTTTCAAGTGGGATTTTTACCGCTGCCTTATGGTCTCGGTTGTGGTTCCCTTTTGTTCCCCTTTTGTTCAGTCGGACGCTTCACAGTAATGTGCTGGGGTGAGCCCAGAACTTCTCCCCCCGCCCCCTTCAGCTCAGGAAACCACCAGCTGATTAGGTTCGTTGAGCTCATTAGGTTCAGGGTTTATAAGCTTTACTAGGACCTCTCTGGGAGGGAGAAATGAAGCCATTGTGGCTGAGGCTGGCAACAGCCAGGGGTCTTACACCCTTTTCTTCTCCTGCCCATCCTTCCAGCTCCGGAGATGCAGTTGCACAGTAAAGAACTAGGAAGGAGAATAACTCTCCCTGCCGGCTCTGCAGGTATTACCAGTGCACAGTCCCTGCCAGCCTGGATTCATGGGAGGCAGGGAAGACACACTGCTCTGCACAAGAGCAGAATGCTGTTTGTTAAAGGTTCCCCCAGTGTCCATGAAACCCACAAGAGCATCACGTCACCAGCTCCCAGAGAGGAACCCGCAGCTCTGAGTATCTGCAGAGGATTATTTATATCATGTAAAAACACTGAGAGCAAATGTCAACCTTAAAAGGTTTCACCATCAACTTAATTTGCATATTGCTTCTTATTATGAATAATAAATTATCATCTTAAATTTATATCGTGTATTTCATCCTGAATCACCCTGACGTGCTTTATATCATCGACATCGTCGTAGCTTACAGAGAGAAGGATCTAGATTTCCAAACCCCATTGAAACTCCAGGCAGGATTTAGGGAGGCACAATGTATTCGCCCAGGACACTCAAGCTAATGCTCTAAATCCTGCAAACCCTGCCCTGGGATCTCCAATGCCCACAAGTGGTCAGGCCCTCTGGGAGACACCACCTCCAGCGGCACCGGCCGCCTAGCACCGTGCTAGAGTCTTGGATGGAAGATTGACACCTATTAACTCACCAACACCATTTCCTGTTTCTCAACTATCTCCCAGCCAAGTACTAGCCTAGGCCTGACCTTACTTAGCATGTGAGAGCTGATAACCGCTCCAAGTGCTATGGCTCCCAGCCATCATGTGCATTTTGGCTCACTGAAGCACTGATTTTCCTAGGGTTCGTTACAGGCTCGCAGAGTGGCACCATTTAACGTTCCCCCTTGTCCTAAGGGTACGTTTAAACAGCTGCCGCTGGCCCAGGTCAGCTGACCCAGGCTCACAGGGCTCAGGCTTAGGAGCTAAAAATCACTGCGCAGACATTCGGGCTCAGGCTGGAGTCAGAGATCTGGGACCCTGCCCCCTCGCAGGGTCGCAGCTTGCTCCAGCCCGAGTCAGCTGACCCAGGCCTGCTGCGGGTTTGTTATCCCTGTGTAGACACACACATACACACACCCTGAGTCTCCTAACCAGGCACTTTCTAGGATGGGGGCACTACTGGTTCGGGCTGTTTTCAGTGTGCACAGTCGTAACCGTGGGGAAGAATAGATAAGAACCAGGCATGCCAGCAAGTCCGGTCATTGTTACCGAGCTCCGCCCACAACATCAGCCCTTTCATTCAGCTGCCCAGCTCTTGAAACAGAGGAAGAGAGAGAGAGGTGTCAGCCCTATAGAGAAACAGGAACCGGTTAGCGGAGGTGCAGAGACAAGTGGCAGCAGGTACACATAGGGCTGTGAGAGCGATGTCTGACCTGTTCATATTTCTCCAACTCTGTGTGATAGATTTGTCTGATCTGGGTCAATTTGGCTCTGTAATCTGAGTGTTCGATAGAGTTATCTGAGGACCCTCCAGAGGCTGCTGCGGCTGCGGCTGCTGCTGCCGATCCCCCACCTTTCTCAGGACCTGAAACCCCTTCTGCCAGAAGCATATTGTCCAGTCTCATTAGCTGGGGATCGGGAGGGTCTTCCTCCTGGGCTCCTCGGATGCTCAAACCTTTGGGTAAAAAAGAGAGAGACAGACAGAGAAACCACAGTGAGTATTTCCCATGCCCTGGCAAGCTCCCGCCTGCAGCCAGCCCCACTCCCGGGGGTGGGCTGGATCGTCATTGTAATACTTTACACAACCATTCTCTGCTGGGAGAGACATTGACCCCCCTCCCCACCCAGGCCTCGTGAGGGTGGACAATGGCTCTGTCCCCATCACCATGATGGCCTAAGAGGTCCAAGCCTTCCCCACCCCTATGGAAAAGTCGTACAGAATTCAGCAGAGATAACACCTATAGGGATCTATAGAAATTACTCTGAAAACCCACTGAATTTAACAGAGGATGAAGGACTTGTCACAGAACTTTTCAAATACCCAATAGATTTTTTTAACTCTTTATTGTAAATATGACAGGAATATAGTCATACATGGGGTTTTCCTTTATTTTTCAATAACATACCTAAATCTAAGCACTACTTGTTTAGTATTATAACCACGGATAGAAAAAACATATGGCAGGAGTCAGTTTGTGTTATTTATTTGTCTGAGGTTCGTGGTGTTCTTGCTGAGGCTTGCTCGGCAGAAATCTATCCCTGCTACAGAACTGGAAGGGTTAACTTTGACGTGTCTGCAGAAGGGGTAGCATTCTTGACTGTACTCCATGGGACTTTCCCGTAAGAGTAAATTGGTGCTAGAACTCCCGCTGGTGTCAACCAAATATACCTAAGAGGGCGCCATCCTCCAAAGGTGAGCGAGCTCCTAGAATGCACCCAACCCCTTAGTGGAAGGTTTACGCATTCCATGGGCAGCGGCGGGGACAGAAGTGCCTGAGGTTGAGGGGACCCCAGCATGCCCTCCTGCACACAGCCCTGCCATGCTCCCATGCAGAACACTGCACCACTCTGGGGCTCACATGCAGATTTAAACACTAAATATAAACAAGAAAGAATTATGCCTTCTCTTACCACCCAGGCATTTAACTGCAGTCAGGATGCTGGGATGCTAAATGCGTGTTTGAAATTGCCGACACTATTACAGTATGTTGGTGGGAACAACACTTTAAACCTAATTTCTGTTTTAAAATGAGACCGTCCAAAGTGATGCCCAGTCAGCAATCTCATCTGAGTGCTACAGATCAAGGCTGACAATTGTAGGTTTAATCAGGGCATGCAGGCACTCTGCCAAGATGTTATCAACAATGCTGAAAACAAAGTTTAAAAATAATTACACTAGTATAAAAATCACTAGAGCCATTGCCTCTCCAATCAGCACTTCCATTAAAGATGTAACACAACCCGCGATCTCCCAGCCCAATTAACCTCTTTAAATCTGTTTAAAACCAGGTATTCACACACTAGTTAGACAGGATCCCAGTGGGTAGGAAGTTGGCACCTTGCATGTTTGCATTCTGATTCTGCCGTCTGTGTCTGCGCCTGTTCTTAGTTCTACACAGAGTGTGCACCACTGTGTGTAGCGCAGCGTACATGACAGTAACAGCCAGAAGCTGCCAAGTGTTCCGCGGAGTCCCAACACTGCTATTTTCTGTGCTAGCCTCAATGCAGCCCCCACTCTTTTAGAAACAGATTTGATTCCTTGATGTCCTGAACTCCACACATTGCATGACACGACCCCTCATTGGCCAACCTTCCAGGCACAAGAAGGCACAGCTTTAATTTCACTCTAAGATACACATTTTAAACCTGTCACCTTCATTTAAAAATATAATTCCATATAATTTAATTGGGATAATAAAAATGTCTCGTTGTCATTTTAAATTATTTCTGTTGCCTGTTCGGAGGTGGAACAAGGTTTGAAAATATAATGTATTATCATCATCCGCTCATTGACTGAGCCCAAAAGTTAGCACCAAGAACCGTGTGGATCAAAGAACAGTGAAACAGCAGCCCAGACAGCTTTTCCTCTTTATTCTGGCATTTACCAGTTCACAGACATCAAAGTTACCAGTTCAGCCTCTCTCAAGCCAATACACCTGCTCATGAAAGTTTCTTAGAATTAAGATTTGGCTGTGTGTGTGTGTGTGTGTGTGTGTGTGTGTGTGTGTGTGTGTGTGTGTGTGTGTGTGTGTGTGTGTGTGTGTGTGTGTGTGTGTGTGTGTGTGTGTGAGCAAAAGAAAGTGCAACAGGTCAAAGAGACTAGAGGAAAGAAGACTAGAGAGAAACTAATTTTCCTTGGATATTTTCTTTCTGATTCATACAAAGAGTTTTTTCTCTACTGAGGTAACTGTCCTTTTTGTTGTCTTTTTCCTCTCTCCCTTCCAGCCTGGCTTTTAATGTTTTTGGACAGCGTTCTGGTTTTCTAACCCTTTTCCGTTTTCATTTTCAATTGTTTCCTTCTAACTACCCATTCCTATTGTTATTTCTTTGTTCTTTGTCTCCTGTCAGTTTCTTTTCCTGTAGTTTCCCCCAGCAGCTGTTGAGTCTTATGGCCTACCATGGTCTTTATTCACCGTCAGAGATTTCAATAGTGGTTTCACTCATCTCCCCTGACAGTTACACACACGGGACCAAATTCTCCACTCGGGTAAATGGGCCCCACTCCTCTGGCTTCCTGGTCCTTGTACTTTGGAGTATGGGCCAAAGAGTAAAAATTTCTGCACAAAATGACTGTGTGTTTCTAGACTAAGACTAACACAATTACTGAGCTTCCCGGTAAAAACATGCCTAAAGGAGACAATGCTCCCTGGTTCAAATAAATACAAAAGGAGACCAGCTGGAAGGAGGGTTAAAGGACTCAATGGAAGAAAGAGAGCCTCCTCCCCCGCCCAGCACAAGAGGAAGGAATGCAGCAGCAGACACTGAAAATGACCAAGCTGCCCGAGTCTAATATACTGTTATAACGCAGGTAACACTGGGAGTGGCAAATTGTTTCCCTCCTTCTGGGAAGTAATATGCCTAATTCCAAAGCAGAGATACATACAGCCCAGAGAGTGGATGTCTGACAACACACACAGAAATGGGAGAGAAAGGGAGGTAACATACCGCGATCTAGCATTTATTTTGCTACTGAGTGAGTTCCATTGTCCATGTGAATGGCAAAGCCATGAGTTAATTAACTAACTCCTACAATACTTAACCTTGTGTGTGGGGATAAATGTGTTAATCCTCCCTAGTTACTTTATGAATTATATGCATCAAATCAGCACATAATAAATAGGAGGTTGTTTTTCTTTAAGGGGAAAAAGTAGGGAAATCTTTGTATTTTAGGTAACCACACTGTTTAGGAACACTGGAGTTACAAACCAGCCAATTGGTTCCCCATCACATATGTAAGTGAATCTGAAAAGAAAGATCCAGAACACTTCCTGGACTCTTTAGTAAGGAGAAAACACTTCTCTTTATCCACAGGCCATATCTTTGTTCCCACCTAGCATCTGCTGTTATAAATTACTCTCCATTTGAATACAGTGATAATATATGTATTTTCTGACATATAAGCTCAGACTCTGGGGCTATTGTTTCCCTTTTTTATTCCTCAGCACATCAAACTATGAGTTTATTACTGTTTAGCTCACTGACCTTTCAATGCATGGTGGAATTAAGGTACAGAGCAGACTAGAAAGAACACACTAATACATCACTTCCAGAACAACTACAGATATACTAATGGCACAGGAAGTGTGAGGTCTCAGCCAGACAGTAATAACCTAGCCGTGCATTGACCAAAAGGCGAATACTTTCACCTTAATATGGCAGCGAGAATGGTGAATTTTTAAAGCACTTTGCAGGTCCCCTTTATATAAAATCACAGAACTGTCGAGCTGGAAGGGCCCTCAAGAACTCAAGTCCCCAAGTAGACCTAGACCATCCCCAACAGGTGTTTGTCCAGCCTGGTCTTAAAAACCTCCAGTGATGGGGATTCCACAACCTCCCTTGGAAGCCCATTCCAGAGCTTAGCTCCCTTTAGAGAGTTTTTCCTAATATCTAACCTAACTCTCCCTTACTTCTTGTCCTACCCTCAGTGGACATGAAGAATACCATCCTCTCTAAAACAGCTCTTAACATGTTTGAAGACTATCAGCCTCTCTCCCCAGTCTTCTTTTCTCAAGACTAAACATGTCCAGTTATTGTAACTTTTCATCATAGGTCAGATTGTCTAAACCCTCTGTCGTTTTTGTTGCTCCCCTCTGGACTCTCTCCAGTTTGTCCACATCTTTCCTAACGTGTGGTGCCCAGAAGTGCACACTTCAGTGGAGGCCTCATCAGGTCCAAGCAGAGTGGGACAATTGCCTCCCGTGTCTAACACTCCTGTTACGTAATGTGCTCAGTAATATCTTCTTATGCACATATGGGTCCGTATAAAGTTTAAAAATCTAGTATCGTTGGTGACATTAGAGCATTATAAGGTTAACAAAAGGCATGTTTGCTACTGATTTTAATCTTCTTATAACCACAACATTCATTTCAGTATCTCCACCATTTTAGACAAATCACACAAACAGACACTAAAACGTTGTTTAACAATGAACTTGGCTTTGTTATAAGACCACAGTTTTAGCATATCTTTCAGCAAATCCTAATTAGCTGTCTTTCTACATGCTGTGCACCTGCCCCCACAGATAATAGACGAGAGCATCTGCATAGACTGCTGCATTCAGAGGCCAATAAATAAATTGCAGGTCAAAATTATTACAAAGCTTTCTTCGAATAAACCCATCTTCTTCACAATAGAAAGCTGCAGATATGAAAAGTACCTAAAGCCCACTCAAATGGTATGATTACAGGGGCCGTTTGAGTTTAATAATCTGACTCTAATTCAGGCATTTTCAACAGCTCATTAAGGGTTCATTAATATATGGGCAAGCTTTTGAATTATAAATAAGCAGATTAGAAACCTGCAGTGTCTGAATTGTACAGTACTATCCTGACTAACTGAATAATACTGCCAACACAATGAAGGCTTGACCCTTGGGACTGGCCTCTGCCTCATGATTCCTCCATCTTCTTTATTTATTCATTCCCTCGTTCCGTTTGGGAAGAAGGGTCTCTCCTGAAGTTCTAGGTGCTTAGATGGATATTTTGCAACTCACAATCCGAATGCAACAACCAGTCGCTCTGGAGTGACCCCAACCCACACGCTGCGACTCAACTCTCCTTCTGTCCTCCTCAGCTCTCAGACAGCCTGAGCCAACGCACAGTGAGTCAATGGAAAGACTCCCACTGACTTCCATAGGCCCATACAGTGCTTTTCATCCCCATCTCCAGTGCTTTACAAAGGGAAGTGGTGGTTTCACTCATTTTACACAGAGAAAGGGGAGGTGACAA
>CM065790.1:1655000-1820000 GCA_033296515.1 Macrochelys suwanniensis
CCCAAACGTTCTGCACAGTTCTGAACTCATGTAAAGAGGGCTCGACTAGAAACGGTTTTGCTGCTGGTGCTGCTGCCAGCTTCCTTTGCAGCTTTCCTGTTGACATCGTCCAGGCTGGGCTGGCGTGGCCCCTGGGTACAGCGATGGGAATTCAGGGTTTCTTTGCTTTTCATTAATGCACCAACACCCCAGTGACATTTTCTAACATCTCTCCTCGCTCAGCGCTGGGGAAGGCCCTTTGGATTTCTGCCCTGCCAATTAACCCTTTCCTGGTCTCCATTTCCCAAGTCTTCTCCTGACCAGGTTCTCTTCTCCCACACTTATTCCTGCGGTATTTCTTTTTCTCAATTCCCCTTTTCCTTGAACCATGAAGAGATTTTTTTAATTCTGCCCTCCTACCCCTCCCATTTTATTTCATTTCTATTTTACATCCTCATCCCCCTCCCAGCTGACTGTGCTCACCAGGACATGCTCATTCCCTCTCTTGTCAGGGAAGGTCACGACGCTCCTGCAAATGGGCTACTGCTGGACAGTGGCTGCTACCCTCCCGCCCTCCCCAAGAACCTGTAACCGCTCAGCTGCCGTCCCCGTTGGCTATTCTCTGGCTGCAGTGAGCAGTCCTCTCACAGTCCTGCTCCGTGCGATATGCTCCAGTGGCACCATGATCAGACATCTCGTAGTCGCCTTTCCTTCCTGCTCTCTTTCAATAACAGTTTCATTTCACAGGATTTGGTGGGGCAACTCCATCCCCCATCCACAACAAGGCACTGCTTTAAGGAAAGCGTTAGACTTCTGCACCAGCAAATCCTTCTTTTTATCTCAGGGGAGCTGAAATATTCGCATAGTGTGGCCCACCTTTTAACAGAGAGATTGTCTCATGGACACCTGCTCTCCCATTGGCGCTGCATAAAGCACCTGCTCTCCCATTGGCCACTGTGCAAAGCACACCGCCCATTCCTGAGTGCACACCATAACCATGTGGGGACGGCCTTCCCTGCTCACGGGGAAAGGCAACTTCAAGAAAGTATTTTGTGCATTTTTAGATTCTTTTAATAAAACTTAGCAGCTGAAATAAAGTGAAGAAGCGATCACCATGTGAGCAGCTAGCTCTCTCCAGAGCACAGTTTGAGAACTGTCGTACTAATGACGAGTTTTCTTAGTGCAACATCTGATCTTTTCCAGTGCTCCCACAGGCCCTGGTCCCAAGCCCATGGAAGTCAATAGGAGTCGTTCCACTAACTCCTGTGGGCTTGGATCAGACCCGCCAGCCACAATTCAGCCCTGACTTCAATGAGATCATTCGTGCTCCAAGTTACCCGTGTGCTAAGCACCTATCTGAACCAAGGCTTTAATGGGCAACTCCAATATACAGAGCAAGTTCTGTGTACAAAGGCCTTGTGTTAAGATAGTCTCCAGTTATCATCTTAAACTAGCTAGACAGACCTGGATCGCTATAGGTATGCATTGCCAGCAGCAAAAAGAGAGCTCCAGAATTCCTCAGAATCATGTCCAGGAAAATGTAGTGATATACATTCCTTCAAGCTACTAGGTGTCCAAGCTAAGTATCATCAGTATGAAAGTTTACAACCTTGAAATAAAAACAAAAAATGTTCACAACAGAAACAAATCTTTCCTGTGATTACAACTTTTATCCGATTTATAGCACAGTGCTGTATTTTTATAGAAAATATGAAATAACTGGTATTTTTATAAATTGAGTTCTTTGCTATAGATTTTATGTTGGTTACATGTATTTCTCACTATAAATTAGGTCTATGTTTGTGTCATTTTATCGCATTGTCTCTTCTCACTTTTTACAGATTTCTGTGTTTCCGATTCCATTTTCTTCTGTTGGATCGTTCCATTTTTCTTGCTTACTTCTGACTTGCACTTAGTGCTAAAATGTCAGTCCTATTTGTGCTGATCTTGAGGAACGAAAGCACTCAGTAGTTCCTACTCATTGCTCTTCCAGTGCTCCAGACATGGGCTTTGAAAGGAAGGGTCTATGGAGGAGATCATTTTGGTGAATGTAATTACAGAGTAGTGACCCAGTGTTGTTTGCAATCCTAAAGCAAAGATTGCTTTTCCTCTCTTGCAAATATACGAAGCAAGATTTCCCTGTACATGTCTCTCAAACTCTACACTTAACATAGTAATCTGAAGAAGCTTTCCTTTAAACCATGCTTGTAATTGTACCATGGTGCATAGTTTCAAAATGCACTGTTATCGTAACAATTCTGTTTCTACAATGCACACTATCTTGATGCTATTTCTGTGTTATACTTGGTCAAAGCCTTTTTACCTACATCATTCTTAGAATATAGTTACATATGCATGAAAAATTAGTTGAATTTAAAGAGAGAAATCTGATTTGACATCATTAACAGGAGAACTCTCATCATTACAACTGCCCAGCCATCAAAGAGAGACCATGAGCATTGATCTTCCCTAAGAGGAAAGGAAATATTTCACCCTACAGCAAGTAAAAAACACCAGTTTTGCTTAGCTATGGACTTTATAGATCTCAGTAAACTTTATTTGTAAATCCCGCATGGCAGTAAGAATCCTTCACAGACCAGATAAATTATTTCAGACTTATCTTTGCACTCATTTCCTCTTCCATGACTGCAGCCATCTTATTTCCCTTCTCCTATAAAATGTTCAAAACATAATACAGAAATTGTCATCACTTATTTTCAAATGGATCAACAGAGCTCCCTGGAATGACCCTCCCTCTGGCAGGAGTGGAATGCCCATGCCTTGAGCATTTCTGTAATAGCTAATGGCGTTCCAGGTACCGCTGCACAGCACTGAGACATCAAGAGGGTCATTGGCATGCTCAGTACGTGCATACGTAACAACATGACATAAAATTTTATTTGCACTATTATAAGAGACATCGCCTCACTTTTTATTGAAAAGATTTTGTGAAGCATGGTACATTATGGGAGCATGAAATTTACTAGATAGTCCACATGAGTTTATTCTGGAGTGTGCTGTGTGCATCTCAGTATAAATACCCAGTTAACAATTAAGGCTTCACAGCTCCATGAAACAGCGTTATCTTCCTGATGCTTTGAGCAGCCTACAGTGCATAATTTCCTCGAGGGTCCCAGAAAGAGGCAGAGACTCTGTCACTGATTTCCATTACAGCAACGCAAGTGCCTGAGAAAGCACGATCACATGATCTTAAGCATGTGGAGGGTGTGGCAGGATGGTTTTAATGGCACGTTTTCCAAGTGGTAAATCAAACGAACGAGGCCTCCGATTTAACACTGCCAAAACACGCACTTATTTAAAAATATGATCAAAGTTTTATACATTCAGAGTTTCCTAGCAATAAATCACATAAATGGATATCTAGACTAAGTAATAAAAATGAACAGATTCTAAATTGATCAGTAAAGTTGCTCATAAATTGCCATTTCTAGTGAGCTGTAAACAAAAGCTGTATAAATACCGTGTGAGCCTTATAGCTTGAGCGTAACTAGACATGCAGCAAAGAGCTCCAGATGATCATTTTTCAGAGAAGACTTCGTTTTGGATTGTGTTTGCAACTATTTTTTGATCCTCCAGTGTAATCCTGGACAGAAACGAACAACCACGACATCAGCTACTCGGCGTACATGGCACAAGAGAGAGGCAGGAGTGGAAACCGGTGCTACTGATACATCGTTCTCTCACTCCGCCCTCTCTCTGGCAGAGTTTATAAGCTATTGTGTACCTCCCTCGGGTTTGCTAGGGCTGTGCCAGGTGCCCAGGTTTTCGATACTGTCTCCTTTGTTTTTAATTGAGGCCCCTCACAACAGAGAAAGCCCCCCCCACACACACACACTCTAAATGAACCCCCTACACACACACACACACACACACACAATGTAAGTTACCTAATAGGAGCAGAAAACGACCCAAAGTTTCCAGCCTGAAAATCATTGAAGGGCTCCCTGTGAATTCACGTTTCTCAAATGTCCATGGTGGGAAGGGGGGGACACAGAATTGAGCTTTTTAGCCACTTGTCTGGTGGTGAAATATGCCGCATGTGAGAACCCATCATGACTGTAAAGGTGAGCTACCAACTAGGGTGACCAGACAGCAAGTGTGAAAAATCGGGACGGGGGTGGGGGAACCTATATAAGAAAAAGACCCAAAAATCGGGACTGTCCCTATAAAATCGGGACATCTGGTCACCCTACTACCAACATACGGGAAGGAAGGAACCTGCCCCCGCCCAACCCCACAGCAGGTACTTTGGGTGGCAGAGCACAGGGATGTCAGCTTTGATTTGAGCTAACAGAACCGAATCTTGGGGCTGGATAGGCGTCAGAAGGAGTGAGAGAGCAGCACACTCTACAGAATGTCTGCAATAACAGTCTCTACAGAAAATTATGAGGAACTACATAAATCCACCCTCTTCCTCTTCACACAGGCTCATTAAAGCTGTACTGACTCTCTGGGCAGCTATAATTCTGCTGACTGATACCCTGGAATCACCCTGTCAATACCCAGCGGTGTGCTGCCTCTCCAACTATCTGTGCCCCTAATATTCCTCTCTTTGATGGGATTTTCTGACCTTTAATCTGATGCTAGTTTACTCTCATCACTGAAGTGTAAGTCAGAGAGCAATAAAACGGCAACCTCACTGATTCAAAAGGGAGAGCTAAAGCGCCACTAACGGTGAATCTAACCTTTCGTAATGGCTCTCCCTTTAAAAGGGGAAACATGAAGTGCAAGGCAGCTAAAACAAACAATATTTAATGCTGACTACAAGATTTATTGCAGCCCTCTTTGCATGAGTATTAAATTAGAAATTCAGGGCTGTGCGCTGAGGAAAGAGGGGATGTTCTGTGTGGAGGGAGCAGGGCCTTGTCCGGGATTGTCACCGTTCCAATAACAAAGGCAGAAATGGACCCAAGCGCACTGCCTGCTACATCAATAACTGTAATACCCCAATCTACACCGGGTGAGCAGCCAGCTTGAGCTGACTGAGCAGTCCAGGGCGCAGATGGACCCTGAACACCACCTAGGGTGACCAGATGAAATAAACAAAATATCGGGGCACATGGGGGAAGCAAAAAAAAAAAAAAGCAGCAGCAAAGTTGGCGGCGGGGCGGGGGGTGGGGGGGGCGAGAACGTCCGGAGCGGCCGAAGCCGCAATATCGGGACAAATGGCATCCCGACCGTGCATCGGTTGTGGGACAAAGAGCAAAAAATCAGGACAGTCCCGATTTTATCGGGACATCTGGTCACCCTAACACCACCAACAGCATGACAAATTACAGCCCCTTTTTCTGACCCGATCATGACATTAGAAAGCACCCACACAGGCATCCATTCTCATGCCAGACAGCTCTACCATGGGCATCACCTCCCAGAGCACCCAGGAACTGCAATTCCAGCAGCTGCAAATGACTGTGGAAAGCTCCCGAAGTCGTTCAGAAAGGTGTGTGCACTGGGCAGGGGCTGCAAGCACAAGGAACGCCCCCACCTTTTAAATCTCAGCCAGCATGTTTGTCCTTAATGCACAAAACAACCTTGAAACCGCAGCCATTAGCAACTGACATGGTACCACGAGACAATGAAATAAGTCTGAGCAAAGTGATCTTGGCCAAGGCCTATTACAGCGAAGAGTCCGGGTGATAAGTTTTATTCTGGCTTAGTCCCCCATGTAATGGGGGCTATAGTGGTTCGGCTGGAGCAGGAAGAGGAGGAGTAGGCAGTGGCCTCTCATCCAGCTAGGTGACCTGTAGAACAAGTCTCAATGGAGGGAGGTCCTATTTAGTAAATCCACTGTCACACTGAAATGAGGTGGCAATAAAAGTTATTCTAAAACTGTTGGTGCTTTTCCCCAAAGGAATCGCTGGGGGCTGCTGTGTTCATTTCCCCCAGCTGTCCTGCTTTCTCGGGCCTGGCCCACAGCTCCTGCACTCACCCCTCAGATGAGTTATCACACATCATTGGTTTGACTCCTTCCAAAATTACACTTCATCCCTCATAGTTTAACGATCAGCTGGATAGCAAACAATTCGTACGTAGAGAATGTTCCATCTCTCCACCTCTCTACATTTCTATGCTCCGAGTCCAGCAGCTGAGCATCTTGTTTCATTGCACAAGCAGAAAGAAATCCTACTTTACAGCATGGATCAAATTTCCAAAGCAGACATGCACTTTGCCAGGTTGAGACATGTAAACATCCTGATGCCCAAGCCAGGGTTTGTGGGCAAAGCTAGAGTACTTTACATGCATGCATTTAAAATTATAGCCCTAAATTTTAAATTATTTTAAAGTAACTTAAAGCATTTGTGCTGAATGTAGCTGAATTTCTGTAGGTGCATGTCATCAAAGAAGTAAGAACAGGATGCCAAGAAAATTCACCGTGTTTATGGTGAAAATATCAGTCCAACAAATAAAAATAAGAGACAAATCTCTTGTATTACGTGCCACACAGATCAATAGAAAACATACACTAATGTCATAGTGCAAACTAAAAGAGAAATTATTGCATAACAGATTTCTCCCAAACCCTCTGGGGAAAACAGAGACTGACAGACTTGGGGTTTAACAGGTGCTGATAGAAGACGAACTACTTATTAACACTGCTAGAAAGGAAAAGGGTAATAAAAATCACACCTGTAAACATAAATAATTAATGAAATTATAGTTTTCAGAGTTACAATCTGTTGTGCAAATCACTTGGTCTGGATCAACTTGACGTGTTGTATCATAGAACATGCCTGAGGGAGTCTTCACAACACGGACAATAATTAACATGCCACTAACACATTAATGGAGTCACACGCCACATGGTAGCATACTGCAGAATCCTCTTGGACTTGGTCAACAAAAGTTTAATTTTCATTCATAAACACAACGAGATGCTTTTCAGAGGGGTTAGAGAGCTAAAGAGTAGACTCAATAAGAACAGAGACCAGCACTCTTTCCCATCAGCTCCCTGCTCTGCACAGCTCTCTTTCCAGATTAATCAACTGTACAGTTGCAGGCTAGAACATTAGTTACAACAATGTATTTCCTTTATCAGCTCGCAGGCCCTTCTAGCCAATAGGAAGGGAACATAACAGCTCTCCCAGGCTTCAGCACAGACCACGTGCATGCAGCATGAGATAATTAACACTTCAGTTACTGGATTACCCCACTGCAAAGCCAGGACACTAACATCACCAAACCAACAGCATATTTGCATATAGCAATTACTGCCTAAAACCCCAGCAGTACTTTTGAAAAGAAAATTGGAAGTGTGCATTGGCAGAAACTCACAAAGACAGACTTTGTCAAATCTAACAGCTGCTGCTAAGGGAAGAGCTTTTATAAAGGATACTAAGATGTATCAGACAAGAGCAAGCCTGAATACAAAACAGTATTAGTATATAAAAGAACAAAGAAAAGCCCTGCTCTGTGGAAGAACTGGTAATACATTAAAAATTTAAAACCTGGAACGACAAATCTGGATACAGAAGACAACTAATATTAATGAACAGGCCTATGCATTCATTGTCTGGGATCCCAGAGGAGAAAAATAATGCTGGTTACACTGAATTTTTTAAAGAGAAATTCCCCTACTCACAAACAATCCTCTGCACCCAATCACCAGATAATTCCTAGGTGGTCAAGTACTAACCTTATAGAGCCGGTGAAAACGGCCACTAACCAAGTGCCGGATTCACCTGACTGTATCAGATTCCTCAATGTAATTCTTCAATGAAAGGCTTTGTCAAAGCCCCCTTTCCCCAGACTAAGTATTTATTTATTCAAGGAAAGGTATACGCTCAAGCTTGGTTCAACAATCTGTCTCCAAGTTACAAATAAAGCAGTTTCCTCAAGACAAAGAGGGTTTGGGTTTCTATAACATTTAACCTGACAGTGTTATAAGAAGGGCGAAGAAAAGACAACACAGGGCTTTATTGTTTAGACAAGGGCCCTGTCAGATCAGGTAGCCTCTCTGCAGCGCTGGGGCACTACGAGTGCCAAGCCTGAGAAGGCTGACAGTGGAGAAACACCGCAGAACGAGAAGATAACTGAAACAAACATCTTGTAGACATTCTACCAGGTGCACCAGAATTAATCACTGCCCTGTAGAAATGCTGACATTCCCAGGGAGTGTCATTCCAAGTGACAGCCCTTAGCAAGATTTGATAACTGGCAAGCGAGGCCGATTTCTGCACTTTCCAGCCCAAGTGGGTGCGTGGCCTGTGGACTGCAAGAGGAGGGCGCCTCACCAAGGCGACGTGATTTTATCCTCAAAGGTCTCTTGCTCCCTCTCTTCTGTCAGTTGAGTGGCTCAGGGTTACAGGTGCCCGGGTCTGACCCTCCTGCCTTCTGGGAGCAGTGGGCTAACGTGAGAAGCGCTCGGTACTTTTAGGAAAGTAAGTTTCACGTGGTAGTTTGGTTAGTGGGCAGGTAGGATTAAATGTACAGCACGAAGTCTAATGCGACAAATCGCTCAGCAACCCTTCTCTTACCTGCTGCACACTATGGGGGCTGCTTTGGCCCTTCGATAAAACAAATAAGCCCCTTTGTCTGCAGGAAGCTAACGCAGTACAGATCCTTCCTTCAGTGCCACAGCACCCACTACCCTGAACATTTCCTTTCAAAACAGCAACTCTGCCTCTTGCTTCCAACTTCCCAAACCTCCAAGCAGCTTCAAGCTGCCTTTTTTTTAACAACCCACTATATCAACGTTCCCTTTGCCCTCTCCCCAAATTTCACTGCTCTGAGAAGCAGGTCAGGCAATGTTGGGTCCTGGACCAGTCCAGGCGTAAGGCCAGATGTCTCTTAACCCGTCAGGGTGACATACTGGGTTTTTATACCACTGGAAGACTGGGAAGCCCCACTTGTCTCCAGCAGGGGCAGATTATGAGACTCAGAAACCTCTACAATTATCTACAATAGTTTTTCAATAAATCAGAGGTTTTATAGTCAGAGGTGTATTTGTTATACATTCTCTTTCCCTTCAAGCCCCGTACAGCCAGACTTGTGTTAAACGAGGCACCTGATCTGATAGGCACAAGGGATATGAAAAATATGCGGTGACACCACCCACAAAAATGGATTTTAATATTTATAATCACAATGTTCTATATAAATACTGATTGAAGGGAAGCCCAAATTCCCCATCAGTGCTGCAGAATGAGAAACAGCTCATCTGCTCACCTTTGCTTGTTGCATTGTGAAGGAGGAACATTTTGTGCTCTGGGTCTCACTCAAGTCTGGGAGGATGGTTTAATGGTATCATATTTTAATAACTGGCCACTAATCGATTATGGGAATACATTTTTGTCCTATGAAATCAAATCTGTATAAAGAAAAGCACTGATTATATTTGAGAAACTGTCTCCAGAATTAAGGGTTTTTGAAGCGTTCTGGACACAGAGCCCTTGAAATGACAAGGGTCAGTTTGACACTGTTCTGTTGCTAGGAGACTGGAACCACAAAGTGTCAGGATAACATTTAAAACAGAAGAATAGATAGGCAATGTTGATTAATGAACATACTTAGCAGATAATGAACACAGGTATCAAAACGTATCTGTGTTATAATAAAGACAGAGAGAAGCACTTAATTTAGATTTTCAAAAGCCAGTGTGATATGAAAGTCTTCAAGGGAAACCTCTCCAAATTGTGTCATAAGGACTGAATGACCATGAGGTTTGTTAGCTGCTTGATTAGAAGTACACAGACGCAGCTCAGCAGTGCAAACAAGTGATTCCAACCTCCTGACTGAAGAAGGAAGGAACAGGTACTGACACCAGGTAGATTAAAGGGTTGTGGAGACAGCTGTGCCATCCTCCTGGTGTCGAACCAAGTTTAGTCGAAGTGTGTCCTTATCGCTGTGTAAGGGACTGATTAAAGACCCTTCTAAAGATGTCAAAGACCGTGAAGAAACCTTACATGAAAACCAGGAATCTGTAAAATGGACGTTTCACAACTCTTTGGTCCTTCTGAAATGCACTGTCTCCTCTTAGCGAAATTATCCAAATAGGCTGCACCCCCCCGCCCCCCCTGCTGGAGAGGATCCGGCTTTGAAAATCTCCCATTTCTAAAATAACTATTTTGTACATACATGGCAAGGTGAGGCTGCGATGTGGCGTGCCTTGGCGATCCCCTGCATCATTCACAAGTGGCTGTGCCATTTATAATGAATGAATCCCAAACTCCCGTCACTATGAGCTTTGTACCAAATCGTACCAGCTTGCATCCTCGAGGGGAGAAATTCACTCCTGTGCAGAGGGGCTCACACACAGAGCGATGCAGTGTATTAGCCCCCCCTGCATACGGGCTTAAGTGGGACCTAAGGGCAGCATAGGCTAACATATATGCACAGGTGCTGGAACTAGGGGTGCTGCCGCACCCCCTGGCTTGAAGTGGTTTCCATTATGAACAGGGTGTACAGTTTGGTTCAATGGCTCTCAGCCCCCTGCCCCCCATACAAATTGTTCCAGCCCCCCTGCATAGATGCTAAAATTCACCCCATGCAGGCAGGCCAGCATAAGACCTAGAAACAACTGAGGTCCCAATTGTGCCTTTTTGCTGGCCCCTTGGTGCAGGGGAGAAGTGGCACCTATACTTCAGCAGAAGAGATGCAGTATGTTTCTATCCGGCATATGGCCACTGTCTCTCCTCAGTATTTCTCCTTGCATTTGATCTTGTCCAACTTACTCGTGAAGCCTCCCGTGGCTCTTTAGCATGAATGGCTGTACAGACTGCAGTGGTGCAGGCTACGGTGCAGTGGAGTTCGTGCAGAACCAGCTATAATCTCGCACAGTTTTTGTGCCATGTGAATCCACGGTTGGAACTTGGCCCGTTGCTCTGCCTGTGGAAGATTCTACATTGCTCTTTCTTCCAGTCAGCCAGAGGGGATCGCCCAAGAGCCACCAGAGCCCCCCAGCAAGGTCCCTCCATTGCATTCCCCACCCCTGCCAGCCCACCGACTTTGGGACCCAACCTCAGATCCCTCCACTGGCACCAGCCTGTCAGGCAGGGCCCTAAATAATCTTTAAACTCCCAGGGTGTGGACTCCAGGAACAGCCTGAAAGCTGAGAAGGGCATTCTCTGGACGGGCTGATGGAGACATCAGCGGTTTTTTGCTCAGTGGCTCCAGAGTACCTTTCTCAGCCCTTTTTCATACAGCTAGGGGTACTGTGTGAGAGCCATACTTTCGAGTGTGCACCACAAGCATAAGGCGTGTTGTTATTGCTGTACTCTTGCACTCTAGGTGTTTGCATGGAAAGCTACCTGCCCGCAGCAACTGCGCTATGAATGAAGCTGAAATATTAGCAGTTTATACCAGAGTCATCTGTGCTGCATACAGTTATTCCGGGGTCAGCTGTGCTATGCAGAATGCCTGAAGTTTTAAGCTGTCATTAGAATATTGTGCCCTGATTTTAACAATACAGCACCGCTTCTAATGATCTTTAAGGTAATTCACTATTCAGACCCCAAGCAAAAGATGCAAATGTGCCACTGAAAGCTCCTTATTAAATACCCACAGGCTAGAGCTCTGTACAATAAGTGGTCCACGTCTTTTTAGAACATCCTAATTAGATGAACAGAGATGCAGAAAAATGCAAAATCGGGTCATGCAGCAAAAATATTAAAAAAGATGCAAAGCAGCCCCCACCCACCCACGCTTATTAAAACCCTGCAGTGGGATAAGGCAGAACCAATAACTCATAGGCCACTGCAGCATCCCCCCGAAAGAGAAGAGAATGGTGTTGTTAAAGTAAAGTTTTCCGTTTATTGCCAGGGATACGTCTAAGCGGTGATATAAATACCACTATGAATAATACATTAAGCAAAAACCCAATCTGAAATTAAATTTGCCTTGGGTTAGCTCCCCTTACTATATACATACCAAATTATTACGCTTTAAAAAACAAGCTAATACAAAGGTAACACTTTTCTTTCCCTTTGCTTTCCTTTGAACAGGGGCAAGAATTACTGCCCATGAAAAGCTGTTGCCTGAATGTCACAAACACCCAGGCTGCGTTGCCCTGCGCTCTGCAGTATTCTCCTGGAAGGAGGGCATGAATTTGGATATCCTTTAGCAGACTGGGGAAAGACTGTATTCAGCATCTGATAAGGAGAGCAACTAGGATCCAAACAGAGGACGTTTGCTTTAAATGATATGCCCTATTCTCAGAAATGCACATCAGCATATGAAGGTGCACTGAGGTTGGTCAGACATTGCTTAGGGTAATCCCATTCTTTCTTGGTGTCCCATTCTCCCAGTGACACCAGCACAGCCACACAGCACAGCCTGCCGTTACTTCCCACGTTTGGAGTCTCTATTTCCCTTCTTGACCACAGTGCCACAAAGCAACTGGGATTATTTAGAGATCTTCTGAGCCGATGCCTTTGCCCATCAAGGCTTGCAACTGATTTTTTATGGCACAAGGGGACATTTACCCAGTGGAATGCCATTATGAGGGCATCAGAAATGCTGAGCTGCGAATGCAAATTGTGACAACTCACAGGTTGATTCTGTCATGTGGACAGAAGATCAAAAGGCATAAACTGAGACCGTGAAACTCACTTCACTTGTGCTCTGTGGCAGACTTGTATGGCTGGCACACTGAGCTCTGGGGGGCGGCGGAGTAGTTTTCCTTCTCTGTGCACTATTCTTACTAGAGCTGGTTGAAATTTTTTGTTCAAAACATTTTCTTGACCCAAAAAAGTCTTTCACATTTGGAACAGACAATCAAAGGGCCCAATCCTGCAAACACTTACACACATCAACAACTTTACTCACCTGCATAGCTCCCCTGGCTTTCCTGGAATAACTCAGGTAAAGACAGTTACTTCCCTGGGTAAATGTCTGCAGGAATAAGCCCTAAAAAAGGCTAATTATGCACAGTCAGTTAAGTGGTCATGACAGATGTGTTCATTGTCTGAAGCTATTACACTCAGTACATTTTCCATATTTGTTTCCATAATGTTGAATTTAAAATCTTTGGTACCAACTGACTTGTGCTTTCCCCTCCATCTCACAGTCCCAGGCAAACAGAAGGCGAGGGGCTGCCCTGCTAACATGGGCAGGGTAAAAAAGGGCAGCAAAAATTGTTTTGATTGACTTTCATTTTGCATCCCTTGAACTCAGCCGGAGACTGAAGCTAAGAAGGAAATGGTTAATGTACTAATTACGGTAATTAAGAGTTGCCAATTTAATTATAGCTGAGAATATTAATGCTGTAACATTTGTTGGAGTGCAGAAAACAAACCTTTAATACACAGACTTTGTTCACAAACATCTAATGGAGCCCTCCTCCACTTCGCGTGGTGCTTCAGTGCTGACACAACAGCAATAGGTTCAGATTGAAGAACGTGTCAGCAATCAGGCAGGAGGAGGCTAATTAGCTGGCAGGTTAATGAGTGTGATGGCTCTTGACAGCATTTTGTTACTGCCTCTACTGTATTTAAACAATAAATGATTATTACTTAAACACAGTGGAGACAGTCTTATTATAATAGCGAGACTATATATTTATTTTCATAAAAATGAGACTCATTCCTTTGTTTAAATGAATAAAATATTAAAACTTGGCTAATTACAGCCACACATGAGAAACTTCAAGGCATCTTCTTATCAAGGGAAGGGGCAGTTGTTTGAAATGTCTCATATAACCATGTGCAGAAATGCTACATGGTTTAACCAAGAATCTCTGGTGAATCCTGACAGGCTAAGGGGCCAAAATAAAAACGAAATTGCATTAAAACCATTCAAAGAGCCAGCCAACTTGTTCAGCAGACATGACAAAATCCTGACCCCCTGAATCCAACGCTGACATTCTCACTACACATTCTTAATCTGAGCCCCTATGTGCAATAGGCGTACGGGGCACACAGAGCCCATAATCCGCAAGAACTGGGCTCGGTATCTTTCTTGCTTTGGTGACTGGAGATTTGAAAAGACATGGTGAAGTAAAGAACTGGCTCTGTGGAGAGATTAACCCATTTCTCTGTCCAGTTAAGGGGGGTAGAGGGACATTTTACAGCACTCCTGCAATCCATAAACCTAATGAGAATAAGAAGGAAAATGTCTACAACCTAAAAGCCAAAAGCACATAAATACAGCAGACAGCCCCTTTCCAGAAGGTGGGTAAACATGAGTCGGTGTTTGTAGTCTGAACTGTATTTACAGGACAAGCAATTGCCAATTGTGTCCAGAAAATCCTTATCTGAAGAGAATTAAATTGAAATAACCCTCCCTTATTATTATAGAGCTAAGGATTCAATTTAATATTCAGTGTTCCCTAGGAATTTGTACATAGACGTGGAAGAAACAAAAGGCCTCACCTGCTGAGACTCATGCCATTTTCTAAATTATTTTTGCATGCATGAAAATGATTTGTGCCCCTTGCTGCTGCTGCTGAACGTGTGAATAAAAATAGAAAATGCAATAAAATCTTCCAATCCAACCTAATCCGTAATAGCGTATGCTGTGTCTTTAAGATTCAGAACACCATACGCTTAGTAATTATATAGCAGCAAATAAATGACTAGTCACCAAAGGCATTAACCAGACACAGGTAAATGTAGGGCCTGAGCCTGAAAATACTTACACACATGAGTAACTTTACTTCTGCAAGTAGAGACCTGAGCTTTAAAAGATGGAGGAGGAGGAAAGGAGGAGGAGATGACTTGGGACTTGTCTATATGGTGACATTCAGGAAAATTAATCCAAATTCATTCTGAATAACAGTGTCCACTCAGAGATTTAAAGTGGACTAACCAATCCACTTCAAATTCACATCTTTAGTTAAAGTGGCCTTAATTCGGTTTAACTTAATTCACGTTGGAAGGGAATGGACTTGATCCTGCAATTGGACTGGCTAATACCAGCAGGTCATGCAGCAGATCTGATTGCAAGGCTAGGGCTAAATTGCTCTGAAAAGGCAGGTTTCTTCGTTAAAAAGCCCTTTTTAATTAGTGCCTGGTGACGCTACATGTGAACCACTGAAACAAATGCTGATGCTACAGCAGGTTCTAGCCGCTTCCCTCTTCAACAGACCAAGTTGTGCATTCCTAGCATTAGGTGAGGCTATTTATAAAGTTAACTGAACTCTGTGCCATATTTATATCACTGACTCCTCTGTTCCTTACATTCTAAATAAGAAACAAAGACAGCTCTCCTACATCATCGTCATGTGCGAGGATTCATCACTTGAAAGCCAGGCACGGCCTATACATCGACATACAGCATAACGCCATGTCAAGTTCAAATTAAACCTGCATTCTGCAAGCCTTGCCAAAAAGGCAGACACTTAATTCGTGTTCCTAGGTCCCAAAGGTCATGGGGCTCGATTAAATATTGATGGGTTCGTAAATATAAGAAATTCTCACCAACAACCATAAACTTTCCCTGTGACGCTTCTGTTTATCCTACATATTTTTTTAAAAAAATTCAAATAGGAATAGTATTTGCAACAGTAATTGTAAGTTGGTGCCATTTCAGGAAAAGCTGGCATCTGGCAAAAATCACCAGCCTTTCTGCCTGTTTAAATGAGAATATTCTTCAGTCTGAAAAATTATTTATAGAGATTTTTTTTACTACCCTTGTATACTGCAATGTTATTTCCTTTCCCACACACTAGCAAAGTCCATTTTCACAACTGCTATAAAGCGGCATGTTCACAGCTAGTAAAACAACTCAATAAATAGCCTCACGAAGCTATAGCTGTCTCATATCCTTTCCTCAATAAAAACAGAGGTGAACTGCTTATTTTCAGCAGTACACTATAAGAAGACAGAAGCATTATGACTGCTCATACATTCTGACTATCATTTGCCACAAGCTATATCTGTCAGCATTAAATAAAGCTGCATTATAAATGTAAACAAAACACCCACATCTACAAAATGAGCTGTCCGCCATTGCTGTAGGCATGAATTGAACCTGCTTATTGACTCAGCTTGCTCTTTTTATTTATTCTTCTACAAAGACATGCATTTACTTTACCCTACCAGCATCGTGGGGTTAGGGGCGGTAACTTGTCTCTCGCACAAGCTGAAAAGGCAGGTTGATGACAAATGCAGATCTTAATGAGAACCCTATGGGGGGGGGGGGGGACATTGAACTATTATTGGAACACTGATCTCCACACCGCCACATCATAAATAATTTTCAGGATCAGTCAAGTGAATTTATATTTATGATTTTTTTAAAAAGGTAATTCATCGCAATCAAATAATAATGCCAGTTTGAGAGGAATTACATTCAAATCTCAAATGCCTCAAAATTTATGGTGGGAAGAGGTGAAAGTGTGCTCAGCTGCACAGCACCACACGTCACGTTTGCTCACTCATGACGAGTTACGTGACTTCTAGGCCAGCAGAAAAGTTCTCTGGCTGCCGGATGAACTTCCCCCGCGCACAGGGTCAGCACAAGGCCTGGGTAGCCTCCAGCCCACTTACAGCCCCAAGGGGCATTTGAGTGGGGGGTATCCCGGGTTCTCAACTCTCCCAGATTAATCATGAATCACGCTCTCGCAGCAGCGTCAGACGTTCCTGGATTGCCGGGATTCTGAGCCTTTCAGACCATGTGCGCCGCTCCGAGCGAGGGGCCCTCGCCCCAGCCTTCTGGGGTAGCCCGTGCCAGGGCACAACGGAGCACAGGACTGCAGGAGATCCAGGGGAAACCACAACTGAGTCCCAGGAATAAGGGAGGGCCTGGGACAGTGCGGGAGAAGGGCCCGTAAAATAAAACGCATGATAAAATAGCTGAAGCTATTTGCACAAGTAGAATTAGAATTAGATAGCAGTGATTTGTATAGAAATATTAGTGAATAATTTACCGTGGTTTTATAAACTGGATACATTTATATATACACACACTCTAATTCATACAAAGTAGAATAATTTCAACTATTTTTCAAATTCATAGGATTGTAAACATACTCGCTGCAACCAAAGTGGGTTGTGTGGTTATGTCAAACGCTGGCCTAAATCAGCCAATCAGGTTTGTCTGAAATCTGCCCAATCCAAGTATCAGGCCTTAATTCCGTGCACATTGCCTAGCCGCGTATGGGCTGCGGAGCAAGATGTGCGTACCGTCCATGTCGAGTAGAGGTGCACTAGCAAAATCCAGAGCAGATTTCCTGGAAACACCCTACTTCAAACAGGTAGCAGGGGGTTGCTGTTGTAAAGACGTTCTTACACGCGAAGCTCATTGCAGCTTTACTGAACAATAACTGGGACATTTTGCCACGAGGGGAATTAAAGTCAAAAGACAAACCCAAAATCGCAATTTCCTGTTGCTTTTAAATCTCATCATTTTGGGGGGCCTGACTTGGGATTTTTGATCTCTTGAGGCTGGCAATGCAGATATCACTTGTGCTGGTCCTCAGCACAGGGGTGAATATCACCTGTAAGGAATCACACTGTGGTGCTAAGAAAGCCAGCACTGGAAAGAGGCCTGTATGGCTCACCCATCTCCTTCAGTAGCAAACACACAGCCTCAGCAAGCACCAAACAGGGCCGGAGCTGAGCCTACAACCACAGTTGTTTTCACGTGTAATATGAAGCAGAATTTGATTCTAGATCTCTAGGGGTATCCACTGTTCCCATGAGATATTGCACTTTCCTTTCTGCAGGAATCTAAGCACGAAAATTCAAACAGGACTTTAGAAAGCGCGGGGAGAGTGAAGTGGCAAGTTAAACCATCAGATGATGTTGGCACAAATTCTCGTCTTACATGGGGGCATCCCTCATGAATGGACAGGAACAAGTGTTCCACTGCTCCACATCATCCATTCTTCCAGAGGTATCTAGTAATTATTCCTGCATTTTCCATTTTGAGATAAGCTTGTTAACAAGACATTATAGGGTTGCTCAGAGTGGCTCTCCTTTGGGTTGCCTGCATCAGAGTTTATGATGTTTACGGAGAAAAGGAAAATCAGTGCGAAGAAGTAGCAGAGAGTAATTAATGTATTGTAGGGTGGAATTTCCACTTCCTACCTCCATTTAAATCAAACACAGCTCAGCAGTGCCAGAGTAAATCAAGGGGCAGCCACAGGGGAGTGGGGCTCAGCAGAGGCATTAGAGCCGGATCCAAACCCCTTCTTCACCCAAGCTACTACTATTATTACTTGTGCAAAGCAAATATTCAGCCTCCAACCCTAAATCACTTCAATTCCTATTTCCAAGTATAATTTAATCTTTTTCAGCGACACTTGATGCTTACTTCATCACAGCATAATGACAGATTAAAAAGTTGTTGAATTAAATATTAAAGAGGACTTCAGGCAGTTCTGCATTTTTAAGGAATAACACAGATTGGAGATGAAATGAGAAGCCCAAATGCATATTTTATTCCAAAAGGAAAGAATACATATATTTTTCCTTCAGGCCACCTACTTTGTAATAAAACATAGGGCAGGTTTTTATTTAGCGGATAAAAGCATGATATAGTATTATAAGATTCATATCACTGTAAACCGGTAACATCCAGTGATGTCAAAACTAATGACACCATATGATCGAACACGGTCCTTTGTTAAATATATATGTATATCTATACTGTATATATTTCTATAGTCATTTACAATTTTTTTCATTAGACTACTTATGCACAATTTATTGACTCTCAGATGTGAAAGTTTATCTTGTGATGACACCGTATGCATGACATCAAAGCACAGAATACAAAAGATAATTTCAGCTATTATTGAAGTATAAATCATTCTGAGAAAAATGATGTCAGTATATGAATAACAAGAAAGTCATTTTAAATTGAAACTATAGTTTAAAGTGTCTAAAAGTCCTGAAGATAAATATGGATGACAACAAATTTTGAATTTTAAAAGGAATTTCCACATTTTGATGTAAAAAAACCTCCCAAACTATTTTATTGTAATATATTATTAGTAGATTAATTCTCACATATAAAAGCATCAAAGAGCACATCTTTAATATTTTAAATAGACATTCCTATTCGTTCCTTTCTGCGCTCTATATAACCGCTTCAACAGCTGTACTCCCATATGCCTCTGGGTCACAAATTTTGCTTTAATTCCATATTATATATTATACAGACACACACATGAGTGATTTGAAGATTTCCTTGATTGCTGTAAATGAATACAATTGAAGTACAGACGCTCATTTTAATTCAACATAGGACAGACATCATTATCAGTACAGCTTGTATAAAAGAGACTCAGTTTTTCTAACCACATAGTGCACCACCAAGGAGAGCAAAGAAAATCTGGTAGCAGTGGGCAGCATGGAGGGTGGCAAGAAACTAAACATTTATTTACAATTCAAACTTGATTTCTATAAAAGTGGATTGTTTCATATGATGATGTAGCAGAGCATCCACATAACCCAGCTTGCCACACACATCCTCGTATCAAAGTTTATTCAAAACAATAAGCAAGAAATATCTACATCTGTAATTCCATACTGCTATTTGGGATATTAACTGAAGAAACCTCCCTGGTATTTTAAGCTGTCTTTCTGAAAGGGATTGGGGGCTAGGAGAGTAATATTTTGTCATTTCATCCAGTAGTGAATTTACGTCTTTGCAGCAGAGAAGGTGAAATTCCTCATGCAAAAAGAGGCATTTTAGGCCATTCATTCACCCCTGGCTTGGAGCAGAGCAATTTTCCTATGAAATTCTGACATTTGTGTGGGGGAAATGATCAGTCTTTTTTAGGAACATTTTTAAGGCAAATACAGACAGGATTTTGGTTTTTAAATTTTTCCTTTACTCTTTTTGCAACTTTTTGGGGATGTTTCGCTGCTGGAAAGGAAAACGTCTTCACCCAAAGGTTCTGCTCTTTCCACCTTCCCCTGCCAGTGTAAAAGATACTGGGCTAACAGGCTCGGCCGCTTGCAGACACAGGGCTTTGACTCTGTATGGGGAAGGCACAGAGTCTCCCACAGCCCCATCAGAGGGATGTTTAGATACTCTGCTCGGTGGGTGGGTGGGAGATGGCTGTTGTCCTCCTGCAGCCAGGCCAGGCTGGTGGTGGTCTGTGATCGACAACTCAGGGTAAACACACCAGCAGCGCCAGGAAATGCAGGTCTGCCTGGCTTTTTAACATGAGAAGTCTGGAGGCCTGAGAAGAAAAACAAGCAAGAGGTTTCTTCCCAAGTCATATGTGTGTGCAGCACCTTGCACACTGACAACACTCAGCCAACAGCTGCGTCTCTGTCTCTCCAGGCAAAGGGTCCAAGTTATGATCAGCCAGAAGGTCTTTGCTCAATGGCAGCTGAGAACCACAATGCTGGGCGAGGTCTCTGTGACGCAGGGTTGCCGTCTGGTGCTCCTGCCGATGCATGAAACCCAGGGACCCTGCTGCTCCCAACAGCCCTCTCTTTGGATGGGCAGAGTTGCTGCAGAGTGCGATGGAGGCAGACGGGTCATAGGGGACCCTCAGTGGCCTTTTGCACTTGGCCTGTCTAATAAATTCCTTCCTCTGATGAGCTGTGGCTTCCCGCCCACTCATTATTCGTTCACATGATCCTAGTGTCGACGGGTCCCGTTGCGCTGGGCAGAGTCCCAGACAGGCCCTGCCCCACAGAGCTTACAGTGGAATCAGACTGGCTGGGAGGGGACGGGACAGACTGTACACGCAGAGTGAAAATACCTGGGCTGTTTAGTGAGCTGCCAAGGGGGGGCCCCAGTGCACTGTGCTGCTGTGTTGCTCTGCCTTGCTTGGCATCAGCCGACACTACTCCCCTCCCACCCCCTCAGACACAGGGTTTTCCTGTCTCCGCTGGTCAGAGCTCACAGGCCAGGCAGCACCCAGGCACACAGTCTGCCCAGCCCCTCCACCAAGAGCAGGGCCCACCCCCATCGCTGGGACTGGGCAGATGTGTCCTATTTCCAGCTCTCCCCCAGTGTGTGTGTGTGGGAGCAAGTCCATGCCTCAGTTTCCCCAGTAGGAATAATCATGATGGGTGTGATGAGGCTAAGGCAGTTACTCTTTGCACAGTGTTTTGAAGGTGCAAGAGAAGGGCTAGCTCTTATTAACCCCCCCCACCCCCCACTTCTGCGTGCACACCTCTTCCCCACGTCTCTGGGTGCTGCAGCGGGGGACGCGTCCCTTCCCCAGCACACTGTCCACTGCAGCTGGGCCAGGCATCCGGAATCTGCTGGCTCCAATAAGGGCAGGGTCTCTAAACTTCCTGGCTGGTGTGTGCGCAGTCATTAGTGGGATATTATTTTTATTATTAATACCAAAGGGATCTTCACTGTCTTTTTTCTCAGTGCAAACACTCAGCCTTTAACTCATTAAGTCACAGAACAATAACACAGAACAAGCAGACAAGAGAAATGCCATTGTTCCTTCACTTGAATCTAAGGGCTCTTCTTGCCTCCATGTAAATGAACTTAATGCTCTTCATTCAGGCTCACTTGGAGGGTTCTCATTTACTGCCTCTCTCTCTGTGACAGCATTTTCTCACCAGCCCTGACTGCATAATTAATGCAAATGCAGCCTTAGTGTCATGAGCTGGGCTC
Source organism: Macrochelys suwanniensis (assembly GCA_033296515.1). Lineage (NCBI taxonomy): Eukaryota > Metazoa > Chordata > Testudines > Chelydridae > Macrochelys > Macrochelys suwanniensis. The sequence goes on from CM065790.1 coordinate 1,676,478, forward strand.
TTTTGGTTTACTTTGGTACGACACTTACAGAGGAATATTAACTAGAGAAAGCAGCATCACAACAGGGGTGGAAAATCAGGCTGTCAGGGACTCATTCCAAATGCCACTGAAAGGAGAGCGCCTTCAAGATTGTTTCATCAAGGTGATTGAGAACAAAAACTACTGAGGAAAATTCAAGCTTACATTTATGAGCTTCTCCACATACATTATTTATATCACCAGTACCTATAGGAACACTATTTCCAAGCACATATTCATGCAAATAGATTATCTGGAAAATGGTTAAGAACCCTGAGTTAAATGTATGCACACACACAGATAAATCTAATACCGATTACAGATAATCAAAGGTATTGCTCAGGTAGATGGGCTGGAAACGCTTTTGTGAATGTGTGTGTTTGTTTACAGAAAGTTCACGGACATTAGGATTTATTCTAGCACAGCTCCAGAATGCACACACTTCTCACAAGGGTCAGTGAGCTGCATACACAACACAGCCCTTCGGGGGACTAAAACTGCATTTTAACCCTACACATTCCAATCAAAATTGGCTGCATATTTTCCCCCAGTAAAGCCGAAACCAGGTCTACACTAAGATACATCAGAATTAAAACAGGAAAGCAGGCTTCATCTCTATTATCTTCACTCTGTACCAAATATTGCAAGGATAACGTCATTGTTCCAGGAGTGTCATGCTGGAAATGTTTACTCAGATTAATTCAGCTGTATTTTAGTGCCAGACAGTTCTCTGCCTTACATTTTCTGGTCCAATAAAAATAGATTTTCCTATTTGATATTTAGTTCTGTACAATGGCACCTATGCACTGGCTTTTTGCACAGGTCTTTGTATATTCGGTGCAGGATTTTCCAAAGCACTCACCACTGGCCTGACCCTGCTCCCACTGAAGTCCAAGGGAGTTTTACTATTAGGCCACTGTGGAGTCCTTTTACAAATCCCACTCATGAACAGTGCTGCCAGCCTCAGGATTGAAAATCATATGTCGGACCCCAAAATCACAAGATTAGCTTAGCGTTCAGGAAATTGTCTCCAATAATGTCTGAGTGGGTCTTTTTATTTGCTTTCTGATGTGGGAGACTTCTTGGTTCACATTCCCAAGCTTTTCTCCACAACCATGATGGCCAGAAACGGACTCTTATTTGAAATCCAGGGAAACCACGTGATTCCAGGAGCTGTGGCTTTAAGCAAAACAACATCAGATATGGTGAGATTGGTGATGAAATCTCAATTGCTTTATTGTTAACTTACCAGTAAAACTGGGGGGAAACAGGGCTGGACTGAAAATCAGCTGTGTCTGATGCAGGTTTTCTTGGGCTAAGGGAAGGGTGGGGTGAAATTCAGTGTGTTATCCAGAGGCCAAGCGACTGCTCTCTGGGCCCTCCCACAGGAGACCTTGGTAACAAAGATGGGCCTAACTCCACTGGATGAGAACAGGTCAGCATCAGCAATCAAATTCCACTAGCACTGAAAGCCCAAATCTCCAGGAAGTGGCCTCCTCTCAGGAGGAGTCACAGATGGGCCAAGGGAGTAGCAGCAGCTATAGACTGTCCACTGGGGAGAAGAGCATGCTCTGGGAATGCCCAGATTTCAAAGAGAACTGTCACCTAATCTTCCCCGCCTGTTACCTCCGGAAGAACTCAGTTGTCCCAGTAGGACAAAGATAATTCTATGCGAAGTTCACGTGCAACATTTCCCATTTCTCATTACAATCCTTCCAAGTAAAAAGTACTCTGTGTGCCTCACAGGTCAGCCTTTAAAATGATTTACGGTCTTAAAACATAACTGAAGTGTGGTGTAAGCGTTTGAGGCGGCTGGGTCTTCTACCACTAGCCATGCCACTGAGCACAGGAGTTTGTTCCTCCCGAACCAGCTCCGATGCAGACTAGTGACTTGATTCTGCAAGCACGTGAGGAATTCTTCCCTTCCAAGGGGTCATCTGTAGGCCAAGGGATAGCCTTACACATCCCTTGCTGCTCAGTGATTGAGACTACAGCAACTGCATGTCTTCACTGGTTTAACTGAATATACAATAACTGAAAATAATCCCTTTTACTGTTCTGTACAACTGAACTGATCAAAATGAACATGCCAATCAAGTGGTTTGCTTTAGACAGGAAACAGCCCCACAAACCATGATTACAAATTAAAGGTATTATACTGAAGTCGGTTTTAATTGCTTATAAATGAATAACCCTTCTACCAACATTAAGTCATATCCCTCTGCAGAAGTAAAATGTCCTGAGCTGTACCTATCCCTCCTGCAGTCAGTAGTGACCCTTTTCTTGGTGCTACTGGAGGCAGAGTGTTCCACACCATGACTGGTAACATTCTTGCAGATCTCAGACTTGTGTCTTTCCAGGGCATAGCTGCTGTGTCTCTTCCAGGAGCAATAATGCCACTTTATTTTGAGTAATCCGCCCAGCGATGATTATTTATTTAGATTCAGTCTCAGAACCCTCCTCTCACCAAAGATCTTAATTTGAATTCTGCAGTCAACAAATCCCACCTCCTGTAAACACCCGACGTGTTAGTTTAGCTCCTCTGTTCTGAGGCTAGGAAGTTCCTCTTGGCTTGTTTATATTTGGTAGGCGAGATAAGACAGTAGAACATGAGCCTCAAAAAGGCAAATTCAGATAATTTTTAACTTCACTCCTCCATCTCCATTTCAGCACAGCACTAATAGGGCATCAATATTGTCACTGGGAATTCAGCATCAGTACACAAATGTGCTATACATGGGAAAATCCCTTATGATACGAGTCTGAAACATGTAGCACATTGATTTTGTTCTTGATGGTCTGCTATTAAACTAGCAAACATGCTGACCTTGTGTAGAAAGGCAGAATAGTGTGTATGCAACATAAAGTTGAAAAACAGCTTTAAAATGACTGTTTAAAACTGTAGACTACAAACCTTAAAATATAGACAAGCATTCCATAGTTTATTTTAAATTGGCAACCGCAATTTAACAAGCTATTCTAACAAATGATTAGCATAGCATGTGCTTTTCTTTAGCCATCAATTATGACACAGGGTAATGCAGGGCACAACTTAAGTGTCAAATTACAATATGCCATACAAAACCACTTTACAACACAGTTTTCTGTTTGCTTAGTAATTACTACAGTGCACACTGCTTTTCATGAAAAGCCTTGGTCAGAACACTTCTTGGGAATTATTCCAGTGTGCATGTTTAAGAAAATATTGGAGTTTGGTTCTATCATTTTTTAAATTTTAAACAAAGACAAAATGTGCCATGTGTTTTTGCTATATTAATCACAAATAAATATCCATCTGAAGGTTTATTAAATGTCCAACTTCAGTGCTTTTTGTAATATTTATAAAATACATGTATTTTTACAAAATATAAAATATTATTAAAAGAAATCCTTACTAATTCCATAGGACAAAATTGGCAATTTTTACTTAAAATGTTATCCCTAATAATAGATCAAATATTGAAACTGTAATTGGATTAACAATTTTTATCAGATACAAATATTAGAGGATCCTATGCAGACATTAATGTATGTAAAATATACAAACACTAAGATGTGTGGCTAACATAGGATGATTTGAATTCTAATCTTCACATAAATCAGTCACACTTACAAATGCCTGCCCCATTGATAGGGAAAATAAATAAGAATTTTATATATTTTAAATACAGAACATGTACATAATCCTGGTTACATTAATAGAGATTGCATTCCATCTGCAAAGGGAGTGTTTAGCTATTTTTTCTGTTCTGCTGTCCTTTCTCCTGCATTTGCCTAAAGGCTCTCAGTAAATTACACTCCAAGTAAATGACTGTAATTTACCCGTTGAATTCCCTTGTTCAGGAAAAGCACACACAACACATTCCAGCATTTCCACAGCTCAAATTTACTATTCTGGATGTCAAGAACAATCCACGGGCAGTAATTTGAAACTGTTTGAACCTTCAAATAAGGGAAATTAGAAATGTTTTGAGAGCTAAGATTTTCAGTGAGGAGATAAAACCTGATAAAAATCTGTAACAGTTCAATTCCTTCTTCTTTATATTTATAAACAGGACATTAAATGTACTGTTAAGCTATTGGTTACAATGCAGTGCTTCCAACATTACATTGGAGGGGATATTAATCACAGAGGTGAAAACATTTTTGAATTAGGTAAATACGTTTTTTAAAAACATGTAATAATAAAAATAAATATAGATGACCTTACAAGAAAGAAGTGGACTAAAACATTAAGGGTGAAGCCTGGCCCCAATGAAGTCAGTGGCAAGCGTCCCATTGACTTCAATGGGGCCAGAATTTCGTGTCCATCCAAACATGAAATTCAGCTGGTTGGCTATTTTTCAAATTGTCCTGAAATCACAGCTAACATTTTAGAGATGGGCAAATCATACAAACTAAAATATTATCTAAACCAAGGATTTAATCAATATCTTCAGTGATTAAAATCAAAGATACACAAAGGTTTATGGTAAATTCTCATACAAGAGGGTTCTCAATGTTCTAGGGCCTCAGTTTTGAATAAGCTACATAATAACCAATAGAAATAGTTCTCACTGTTACCATACTCAAAAAAACCCTACAGTTAAGCACACTCAGTAACCAAAACAGCCTATTTCGCCCTGTCTAAAGGCAGGTTTTCATATGGTAAAACTGTTATAAATCCTCATTATCCTAAATAAAATTACAGCACTTTAAACATTTCCAGGGAGAACATTCTCTCTTCTAAACAACTACCTTAGCGAGTAATAGGGAGCAATATGGTTGCACTTGTGTCACAGTTGGAAGTCTTTTTAAACTGTCGCCCTGCTAGCAAACCAATTCTACATATTAAAATGAATGGATTGCTTATTTCAGGAGGGAAAATCGTTTATAAAATCAGGGCCATTATTAAGATACTGTGACTTATTTCCACTCCAAAGTGCACACAAAGCAGATAAATGAAACAAGTTATGGACATCCAAATGTCTTTTCTCTGTGTCACGATTTTCTCTTTCAAATGAGTCATCCATCTGTACAAGTAAATTAAAAATTGATCTAGATCCTACATACAAGGAGCTGAAGTTTTACCCATTTTCATATTACAAACTGCAGACCTCACAAACATATGCCATGGGGCTTTTATTTCTAAAATATAAATGCTTGTTCTCAGGTATTCCCTGTGAGCACAGTGCAGACCCAAAGGCATACATGCCGTACATAGGACAGAGAGCTGTAAAGGTACTTGGTCACTAACAGATTTCTACCATCCATATGGAGTGTGTGATGGGCAGACCTCCTCCTTGGTTGTCCTCTTAGTGTGAAATCAGACCCTGGCCTGGCTTTATCACCTGTTTGTTCGGGATCCTTTAATCCTTGTTTGGATTAAATCTAATCAAATGATCAGTTAATGCACCACAGCAGGTTTGGGAACGTGTCCCTCATAGTCACTGAGTAAATTATAGGAACATTATAATTTGATGAGAACATGTGGGCATCCTTCCACAAATTCATACATTTGTGATTGCTTTTTGTGGGTTTCATTGATACTAACATGCACTTCCCCACAGGCCTCTGCCCTGGATTGCTGCTGGCACAAACATGCACCGCATGGAAACCTACACAATTCCTGAAACATGTTTAATCCTGGGGTTTAAAACTTTACACATTAATGATAGGGAAGGTGCCTATTCTCGAAGTAGCAAAACAGCCTCACCATAGGTTGTCCAAAACACATGGTTGTCTTGTACAGACTTGCTTTCCAAATACAATGGGGCTGCTTAGCCAGTAAAGTATGTGAGATATTCCTGCATCAAAGGAAGTTTGTGTCCAGTGTATCCCAGGCTGAGGTTTGTCTGTCTGCAGATCCTTGCTTACTAGCATCTCCTTTTTTTGATTCCTGTGCCCAATCCCGACCCTGGCAGTTCCTTCAAACCGGTTGCACCTTCCACTATAGGCATGTTAATTACTTTATTATTTGCTGCCTTGCCGTTACCATTAACTCCTCAACCAAGAAACTATCTATTCTGCTGTTTTTGACTGAAAATTTCTTCGTTAATTTCCAGTCATTCACATTATCTATTCTCCTAATTGCAAACCGGGATGAATTGTTTCTCCAAGTTGTATCATGGCTGATGGCAGTAGAACCTATGCACACATAAAAGCTTCAGTTTCTAATGTCGCTGTTATCAAGCCAAAAACAATTACACCCATTTGAATTATGGCAACCAATAAATTTAGATAATCACCATATGCAACATAACATTTTGGCACTTGAACTAAAAACTCTTGTAGACAACTATAGATTGCTGCTGATGCCGAATGTTCTTGTCCTACCCAAGGCTGCCAATAGAAATGCCAATGCTGCTGAATACTGCTCATCCTAGTAATGTTGTCAGTGAATGGCACATTCACACAGCCCCCAATCCTCTCTTCCCAGGCATGGTCTTCTCCAGCTGCAGCTTAATTTCCTGTGACTTGCCTAATTACTGTAATTAAGGATTAATTGCCATTAATTATTCACACATAAGCTCATCGCAAATCATGGGGTAAATGTCTTATGAAAGCTGCCATACAAGCCATGTATAAACACTCTGGGATGCTCCAGGCAGGAGAATCTATCACTCAGCCCTGAAGCAAATCTCTGCTTCTCTTACAAAAACAGCTATAACTCTGGGAAACTCGACAGTCTTTGCAGGTAAGCATTAGGTTACAAAGCATGTTTTCCTGTGGAAGCCACAACGGTTTTATTAGGACTATAAATGCTGTTTTATCTTTCCAACTGCTATTTTTATGCTTCCATTTTTATTCTACCGTGTTCAGTTTAGGACAAGCATTTGCTCGGAGACGGACTGTTTGCAGCAGCAGCAGCCGCCGCCGCCCCCCGGGCCCCTACCCCATAGTGTCGGGTTGTCCCGGGGGTTTATAGCACAGGACCACGTGAGTGGGATCCGCACGCCGCCGCCGCCACATCAGCTCTGAGAGCAGCTGCGGGGCCGGGGTGAAAAGCGCGTGGGTTTTCCAAACTCCCGGCCGGCCGGCCGGCGGGTGACTCCCCCCGTGCAGCCTCTCAAGGCCGCGCATCCGGCTGCGTGTCTGGGAGGGGAACCGCTGAAAGTCACAGGGACCCGCCCCGCAGCTACGGGCGAGGCCCCGGCGGTTCGGGGGCGGCCTTGCTCTGTTCACGGGCGCACCCGAACCGCCTTTACCTGCTGCGCTGCGGACGGAGCGGGGCTCTGTGGGGCCCCGGGTTCCGCTCGGAGCGCTGGCCCAGCCCGCCCCCTCCACGGCTCTGCCCTTGCGCCGCTGTGACTCCGGCTAGCGCCCCCCGGCCGGGATTCAGCGGCGCCCGCCGGGCAAAGGCTCCGGGGCTGCCCCAGCACAGGGCCGTGCGCGCGGGCAGCAGGCGGCTCTAGTTGCTCCCAATTAGCGCAGGGAGCCGGAGTGTCTGTTCCACGGGCCCGGCCCGGCCCGGCGGGCGGAGCCGCCGCGTGCCCCCCGGCTCCCGTCTGACACCGCTGAGCGGCTCGGCCCGTCCCCGCGAGCCGGGCACGGCGGCTGGGAAGCGGCTGCAGCACCCCGCGCTGCTCGGCCGCGGGGCCGGTCTGTGCGCCGGGGACCGAGCCCCGCGCCCGGCATGTGCCGCAGCGCCCGACGGCTCCGGCTCCCTTTGGGCTCGGGCTGCCCCCGCCCGGCCCCGCACACGCGTGGGGAGGCGGCGGCCGGGGCGCTCTCCCACCGCGGGCCGGGCCCTGGGGCTGCTCGGGCTCCTGCCAGGCGCGGGCCGGGGGTTCGCCCCGGGCGGCCCGCAGGGTCGGGAAAGCCCCGGGGTCCGCGCACGCCCCGCTCCGCTCCCCCGGGACGCGCCGCCGGGCTCCGAGCGGGGAAGCCCCCGGTGGGCTGCTCCGGCCGCTGGAGGAAACGCGGGGGGTCCAGCCGCCGCCGCGGCCGGGCCCGGGGGAGCAGCGGGCGGGAGAAGTTCCCTGCTTAAGGCTCCGGGCCAGATGCGGGGGGCAGGAGTCTGTGAGTTCCCGGGCCCTGCCGGCCGAGCCTAGCGCTCCCCACCCCAATGACCCAGCCCCTGCGTGGGGATCCGCCCCGAACACGGGTGGGCTCCGGCAGCTGCAAAATGGCAGGAAGTTAGAGGTGGGGGCTAAAATGAAACCTTCCCTCCCCGCTAATCTCGCCTCTTCCAGGGAAAGCCAGGCCTCTGAACAATGCAATTCCCTGACAGAACCGCTATTGTTCCTGAAATATGTGACCAAATATTACCCAGTAAAAGCATTTTCCCTCTTGAATTAATTACATTTGACTTTCCCCCCCTCTTCGGAGGTAAAGGCTTTCTGACCAGAGAGGCCCACTTCTCCTGAGCAGATATGAAATTTAGCAAGCCTCATTTATCCTGAAATGTATAATTCAACACATGCTTTTGCTAAGGCATCTCTGCTGACACAGGGACGGATACAGTGCTTTAATTCCTGGGCATGGGATGCTGAAATCAAAAATCAGCCTTTCTTAAAAATCGCTCTTCTCAGTAGAATGCTCCACATGGCTCCAAAAATCAGTTTAAACTTGGCTGGAAACTTTGTATAATAAACATTCCTGCAACATAATTTGATGTTTTTAAATGAAAGCACCCAAGCTAATCTGTACAAATTAACAGATGTCCTCCTGAAACAGTTAGAAACAAAGAAATGCAGATGCGAACATCATCAGCATCCAAATGAGCTTATTGTAGGACCCTTTAAGGCACATCTGAGCGTGGCTCCAGCCTGTATCTACCTTTCAACTTGCAAATGACAGTGTCACCAAGCACTGTCCTTCCATCAATCAAGCTGGGTCATGAATATACAAAAGGCAGCAGAGAAGCTGGCTACCTCCTGCAGTTCAACTTGGCCTAATTATCTAGGCCTTTCTTTTTGTTACAGTCTGAAGGGTATACACCCAGTCAGCTGTTGGGCAGCCCGAGGCCTAATCAAGGGAGGTTAGGCGTACTGACCCTCATGTGGACAACGAAGGCAAGCTAAATGTGAGCACCAAATGTCATCTTTCTTATTCATCATTATAAAACTTCCCTCCCCTTTCAAACTACCAATCTGCTGCCATTTTCAGACCCACCCCCTCCAAGCTGTCATTTCAGTGTGCTCGCTGCCAGTAGAATGAATTAGCATGTGCTGCTATTCTCAGATGCATCTCTCAGATACGTTCGCTTATGACCTCCGCCCACAAAGTGGACCCGACCCTCAATGTCTCATCACTGGTCAAACAGGTTCAGTTGGACTCTTCCCACAAAGAGGAAGTACAAACATTCTGATGGATGAATCCCATAAGGATCCCTGGGACAGGGCCCTTTTCCCTGAGAGGGGCCTTCCCAGCTCTCATCCCACAGCACAGTACTCCTTTGCTGTTTTAATTCAAAATAGCAACGACTTAATCGCAGCATTCCTCAAGCTGACCCTGGGACTCTAGCAGGAAAATGTCCATTGACTTTTTGAATAATTACCATCTCAGCACCTCAGGCAAGCCTTCTGCCCCAACTAAAAGGACTGGTTTGAAGCAAACTCGTTCCATCTGCCTTTGTGACATATTAATGTTTTGGGGGATTCTTTAAAGAGGGGACAGGAGCACAGTTAGTTACTGCACTATCCTTTCACCTACAAAGACTGAAATCCTGCCCTTTCTGGCATCTCACGTTTGGCCATCTCTCCTCATCTCCAGAGGCTGTTTGCCACATCCCAGAGGTACCAAATAGCGGGCACAATTGTTCTTTCTGCTCAGGTGAGGCCTAGTCTTGGAATAGTGTAAGAGTTTCATGGAGCACCTTTGAGGTGCATAGCAGAGATTTGTGGGGACCCAAAACCAGACGAGGGCATATGCAGGAAATGCTGCAGTAACTGGCTGCAGCTTCTGAACAGACCTTGTCCTGGATCCTAGGACTGCAGCCGTGGGAATGGTGCAAGCAAGTTTCTATGGCCAGGCTGTGCAGGGAAACGTCAACTCACTGTCAGCACCTCCTTACAAACACCACAATTCACTGCCCAAAGAATAAAAGGCACCAAACTGCTCATTGCTCCCAGCAGTAAAATCCCCGCCACAACCTGCCAAGAGCACAAACCCTGTTGCTGTCAGAATCCTGGTGGGGCACCAGAGATTCAAAGCTGGGGAAATTCAAAGAAATCAGAGATTTCCTGGCAAAAACTCCACCATCACCGCCACCCACCTCACCACCACCATTTCACAGCACTGTGTAAAACCCAGTCCAAGCTCTGTGTTGAAGTTTGGAGAAGCAAGAAGTTCAGGACGTGATCTCAGATCATTGTCAAGCAGAATCCAACATGTAAGTGCTAGAAAGAGTCAGATGAAGGTCAGGGCAACAGATTCATGAACATTCAAAAACAGACCTACTGGATGTCAAATATATGACTATAAATGCAGCATGATGCCAACTTTCTCTTCCTGGTACGGATTTGAGGGATAACATCCAGCCTAAATCTGGGCTGGTTCTTTACTATGCAAGCTTTACAATTTGCACACCTTCATTACAAGTTAGATACACCTGTATTTTAATTTCATTCAAAGGATTTTATTTCTCTTGGAGGAGAAACCCCTCACCCCACATGTACTGTGCTTGTAATTAGTGAAACGCAATCTTTCTTTCCCATCATGTAAAACAATGCATTTTACCTGGGAAATTATTTGACACTATACAGTCACGTAGCCTGTCGGCACAGGGTATTCATATAAATACTCCAGGGTTTAAAGAGCGAGCACGGCCATTGTCAGGGAGACTCCCCAGTTCAAAGGCCAGAAGGGACCACTGTGATCATCCAGCCTGACCTCCTGCATTGCGTAGCCCAGAGAACTGCCCCATAATAATTCCTAGAGCAGAGCTTTCAGAAAAACATCGTCTTGGTTTAAAAATTGTCAGTGATGGAGAATCCACCCCGCCCCTTGGTGAGTTGTTCCAATGGTTAATTACCCTGACTGTTAAGAATTTGTGCCAGACTGAGATGGAGATGAGATGGAGAGGCAGGGAGTCTCCCAAAGGTCAAAGGCCAGAAGACCAGTGTTTCCGGCTAACAATACTGTGCAGCTGGAACTCTGCAGCCCAGCTCTGAATATTAGCCAGTTTTCATAGTCTCATTCTATTCTACGGAGAATCAGGAGCTCAGTAATATTTGACTAACACAATGGGGGGGAATAGGGCTTGTTTGGCTTCAAAGTATTATTTCTAAATGCTAGCAAATTGTTTTAAAATCAACTAAACGAAAATGGAGAGATTGGGAACTGTTTCCCCTTCAGTGTACACATTAGGAACCCAGAGTGTAACTTCCCAGAATCGGGGTGGGAGGGTGCACTGTGACTGAGCTGCCCTGACAAATGTTACTCCTTTGGTAGGAGAGCAGCTAATAGGCTCCTGCTTTCTAACCCATCCTCAGCCAAAGGCAGAGGGCTTTTCAGAGAGAGTTGGTGTCATTTACATAGCACTAGAGGTGTGTCTGGTGCTTTAGATACACAGGAAGTGCGAGGGCCCTTCCCCAAGAGAAGCGCTCAGCGCTAGTGGTGCCCAGGTCAATATAAGTACCTCGATGGCCAGAGAAAGGAGCTCACAGTGTGCATGGGACACAACACAGCAAGGGATTACAATACACAAAGGAAGCAGTGCAGGAAGAGGAGGCCAATGGCTAGCCTGGTAAGAGCCCATGAGTACAATTGCTAAACGTGCATCTCATACTTTCAAACGCAGCATGTTAACACTGGGGACAGTACCAGTGACAGGAGGCCTGATTTGGGGCACCAATGAACAGCTAACTGGAGCGATGAGTTCTGAGCAGGGATTTGAAGGAGAAGAGTGTGGATGCACAGCATATAATGATAGGGATGAACTTCCAGGCATAGCAGGCTGCAGGAGAGAACAGGCAGAGACCAGGAGAACAAGACATCATGCTGAGGCCTTGTCTACATGCAGAGTTCCCCCAGTTTAACTGCAAGTGTGATTTCAAACTAATTTAATTAAACTAGTGCAAAAGGCCATGTGGACACTCATGTTTTTTTAAACCAGGTTTATTTCAGTTTGGCTTAAGTTGATTAGGAACAGGCTGGAATGGAGGAGGCCAATAGGAATGCTGCCCAGTGTCCAGACAGAAAGACCTGACACTGGAGAATTTGCAAAACCATCGCAAGGTCCCCTGGGCTATCACCCCCACAACTCAAGCCCCGTGTTTGATAAAACATGCAGGTTTTCTTCAGCATGCTCATCTGTCCTCAGGGAGCTGCTCTTGAGCTGGGCTCAGTGAGCTCACCAGAAACTTGCTATAAACAAGTAAGCTAAAACACATACCCCAGGGTATTCCCTTCCCTGCTTTCCCCAACATATCCATGTTTCTGACCTGGGGCCTGCCCGTTCACAGCAGGAAAAGTCTGACTTGGTGCCGGCAATGTTGACAATTCACATTGTTTTGGCACAGTGGCCACCAGATGGTGCTACTACAGACTATTTTACAGATTATTTTTCTTAGCAAGTGAGCTATGTAGAGTCCTTGAAGAAATGCTGTAGTGTTAGTTTTGTGATGCAGTTTCTTTTTGGCAGAGGGAGCTGATGCAAACAAGAAGAGAGTGTGCTGTCTGCCTTAATCTAACCAGTCAGTTCTTGGTGCAGAGTTGCTTCCTGGGAACCGGGCATTGTGTATTTGGGTTTAAGATTCCTGAAAGAGAGGATATGCCTGTATGCTATTTGTGACCATCTCTGCACCAGGACTCCATACACTGTAAATAAACAAGTTACATTAAGAAATACCTAGACTCCATGTCACTGATTTCTCCTCCATCAGCAAACCAACGTGCAAGGACCCAAAATCTATCGGTTGGCAAATGAGCAACAATATAAACGATCATAGGTATTTCTAGGGCTCGCAGCACATTAGCAATAACAAAATAAAATACATTTGGAGTTTTAAAAGAGCTAGAATAACTTACACTTTACAGTGATTTTCATCCCGAAGTGCTTTACGGGTAGTTTATATATGTATGAATATGAGAGAGAGAGAGCAGGCATGATCACTCACCCAGTACTGAAATGCAGGCACACGGCAGCTTCTCTATACCAGCAACCCTGCAAGAGAGGGTTCATTCTCCTTTAGTTCAGGTGAAGTGAAGACTAATTTCTCCACGGCTATGGGATAATTTAATTCCCCAAAGTGGAATTTGGCCAGGACACCAGTGCTAACCCCTGACTGCGGTGAGGATGCCATAGAACTTTATACACCTGAGAGGTCAGGGCTTCCATTTTAGGCCACAATTGGTGGACGATAATTGCACATGGATGTGAGTTGGTCATGTGAAAAGGAAGCAAGAAAGGACACCTCATTTCAGGGGCTGCATATGCAGAGGCATCAGGTCATGACACAGAAAAGCAACAATTTCTGTCTATATAGCTCACATGTGACTGCAGCTGGCAGTGTGTTCCATTGTGCGCCCTGGTTACCTGAAAGAAATTGACAAAGCTAGGAGAAATTCAGGAAGAGCAACACCATGATTAGGGGCTGGCGAGCTCGCAAGGAAACCTTACAAAGAGATCTAGCTGCAGAGGCAGTAACAGAGAGACCACAAGATGTGATGATGAGAACATATCCCTGGTCCTGGAGAACAGCCCTGAACTGGTATGGAGATGAACTAAGAGGTCTCTTCCATATGTGACTTAGTTAGTGCTAGACTTTTAGCATGGTCATGGCAGAGTACACCACCTTGGGAATGGCCTACACCACTTCCAGCAACACCCAGGGTTTTTCTAAGAGGTTCTACCTGGAAATGCTGGCCAGGCCTCATCCTAGTTAGCTTGTGAGTGCTGATGATATCACAGCCTGAGGCAACTGGCTCACAGAAAATCAGACACCTATGGGCATGCACCCGCATATGTTTTTCTTCGGTAATTGGACAAATATTTGTTAGCATGTAAAGTCTTGTGCAGCTTCCTGGGAAAGATGCATTTGTGAAGATAAAACTCAGCTCTGCCCTGCCCATGAAATGTGCCCAAACATTCACTAATACTCAGAGACCAGAGGAGAGAAACTTTTCTCAGAGGTGTCCAGCGAGTGGAATGGCCCACATTAATGTACCAGGTGCACTCCAGCAGTGCCCCCACCAGGCAGTCCAAAGATGAGCATCTCCATCTGAACTGCATGTGTCATCTCTCCCTGACATATTGGTTCTGGACTTGGTGTCCCAAGGGATGTTCAACAACAAACACTTTCAAGCAGCTTCCCTGGATTTACAGAGCATCCCTGGTATCCTTTAACGTCATTGTAACCACAGTGGCCTGAGCTCCCCTATCCCACATTACACACCAGGCGCGGAGGGAAATGCAGCAACTCTGGTATGCAAGGGCAGCAATGAGAAGGGTGAAGGTCATTGGATGAGCTTCCGGCTCCCATGCTGAGCCGTGAGCTCACAGGACAGCGACTGTACAGCAGTGGGGCTCAGGGGCTGTGAATTAGCTCAACACCTGTCTTGGGGCGGAGAGAATGTTTCCTTGGGCCCTGCTGAGAAAGGGAAGGGCCTTCTCTAGTCTTCTCAGGAAGAAGGGAGAACCTGATTTGAGCCTCCTGTTTACTTCCTACCCACAGGAAAGAATGAGCACTGTTTATATGGGCCCAGGCAACGCGACCTGTAAAGGAAACATGCCGAGGTGCTGAATCCCACGCTCCAGTGGGAGCCGGGCAGGCTATGCTGCTGGCACCTCTAGCGCCTACGCTCCTGGGTACAAGCCGCATCGCTGTGATGAGTGTTAAGAGCTGGTGCAGACATCTGCCCGGGGGAAGCCATTTGCAGCGCACATGAGGTTTCACTGGTCCCATCCTGTAAAACCCAGGAGCTGGGCTACGTATACTTGGACACCATCTACTGGCACCTTATCTAACTGATTCTTTACACGTATACAGCCATAAAGCACTCTCCTAATCAAGGGCGTGTATATCCACGCTGGTATGGAGCGCTAACAGATGGACTGCAGCCGGGGGTTCAGATTCATCTTGGATCAGTTCTTTTCTCTGACTTAAGATCCCTTTTGCATGAGTCCAGTTTGTCCCCAGGGTAGGTTTGGGAGCTCTCACCATCTCCTTATAAGTACGATTGACCCTAGATACCGCCTCTAATGACTCAGAGACTTTGCAGGTGTGTTTGGAACTGCCTCCCTCCCCACAGCTGAGAGGGATGGGTAACTGTGTCATCTTTGACAAGCCATCATTGTTGAAGGCCACATTTAAAACCCCCATCTCCTGGACTGTCCATCATGGATATGAGGCCTCATCACTCAACCAGGGTGCAGAAGATCCTGTGAGGCTGGTGCTAGCTTGGTACTTTTGGCCCTTGCCCATGTGGTCTGTGTGCTGGAGGGAGAGGGGTGTTTGAGTCTCAGGTCCCAGAGGCGAGGTGAGAGATGGCTGACGTCTGGACTAGCAATGGAGGATTTTAGATCTTGCAAAGGGCAGAGTGAGAGGACGGCCTTGCGCCCTATCTATGGAGCAGCACCGGATGTGGAGCCGAAGTGCTGAGCGACCGGAAGGACAGTGCAGGATTGACAGTGATGGGGAGGCGAGGAGCACGGTTTGAGGGGAAAGATGAGGAGCCTCTTTGTGGCGCACAGGAGGTAGAGGCTAGAGCCATCTCCACAGAGATGCAGGGGCATTTGCCTTTTCCTAACACATTACCCCGGCCGTGCGCCTCCTGGTCAGACCAAAAATGGCCACCAGCATGGGCTAAGTCACATGATTCATGCCAGTCTGCACCAACAACTGCAATAGTGTCTTTTGCTATCACACATTACACCTGTGGGAAGAGCCTCTGAAAGCCAGAAATTCTGCAATTTCCACTGGAGCCAGTTACCTCCTCCTTCCCTTGTCCTGAGCTGTTGTGTGGTGTGCCCGCAAGCTGCTTATGTCAGGGGGCGGGTGACCTCATGCCAGTACATAAAAGGGTATATGGTGGTTTGGGAGCTTTTCAATTGATAGGCACTATGCAAATGTAAAATACGTCAAGGCCAGAAACTTCCCAAAGAACTACCGAAAATGAGCCATGTTGATCTAGAAACATGGAGCAGGAAAAGAAACAATCAATTCCTTCTCTTAGACGGTCCGTCACTTTATAAATTATAGTAAAGCTGGACTTAAGGTGTGAGAATTTTAACGCTTCTATGTATTTACTGCTGGTAAAAGTTTATCAAGTCATGGGAAAGGGCTGAGATATTGATCTTGGCCAGCTATAATGCCAGTAACAATGCAGCTTGTCTCAAAGGCCTTACACCTTCCTCCAACCTGCACACTCATCCCCATTCCGATTTGTTTAGTCCTGGTATCAGGGCCGGCACGCCCACTAGGCGACCCTAGGGTGCCAAGATTTGGGGGGCAGCGGGCGGCTGCCTCCCGGCTCCCCGCTCAGCCGCCACGAGCCATCCCGCTGGCCCGGGCTCCCCACTCAGCTTCCGCGGGTCATGGGGTGGGAGGGGCTGAGCACCGGCGGACGGGGGGAGTCTGAGCTCCCGCGGGTTGGGGAGCTGGCAGCGGGGGCAGCATTGCAGGGGGGGGGGGCGGCACAGGGCTGGTGCAAGGAAGTTTCGCCTAGGGCACGAAACTTCCTTGCACTGGCCCTGCCCGGTATTGCACTCAGAGCTCTCACTGACACCGGTGTGTGTGTGTGTGTGTGTGTGTGTGTGTGTGTGTGTGTGTGTGTGTACACAAACACACACAAGGGAAACTTGATCCTAAACATGAGAATTACGAGCCATACTCAAGGTCCAATCTCAGTGCTGACAATAGGAATTTATACAAAACTTTAGTTAAAGCAATTCATAGATCAGAAGTGAGTTACTGGTTAATCTAGGAAATGACCTTTAAGAGGGAAATAGAGTATACAAAATCTATCATAGAGAATGAAAGTTAAAAACAAAATCTGTATCTCTGCAAAATCAGATACCAACCTTTGAAAGGGGGGAAAAAAGCAACGTGTATGTTTACATTTTTCTAAAAACAAGAGTTCCTTGGAAATACAGCACAGATCACTCACTCTTGCAATGTGTGTACTTATGATAAATAATAAATACGTAGCTGATAAATGGGAGTATGCAATTGGAGGACATATTTTTTATTGAATGGCTGACTAAATACTCATGTAAAAGTCATAGCTTGATGCTTCTCTTGCCCTGGGGCTGCAATAATTTATTGCAGTAATTTATGCACACCCCTTTGCAAAGGGAGAGATTTATATATTAGACATGGGACAGCCCCTTCTCCAGCAGACTCCTCCCCTTCTGGACTAATGTACCTCTTGTGTGTATAATTAAGAATTGCCAAGTGAGGTCACAAAGAGCAGAGGTCTGATGAATCACAAACACAAGCATGCTCTGGTAGGAAGAGCATGGGGGTGGAGTTGCATGGAAAATGGCAGAAGAGGCCAGGTTAAAATTAACTCTCTCTACCCTGCACTATCGTTATGGTGTTTGGTGCCTTAAGCTAAGGTGCGGTGGGAGGAAAAATCCTAGACAGGGGCCCTGCCACCAGTTGGCTGTGCTGACCCCTCTGCTCCCCACCACCATGGCTTCCACATCCACCTCAGTTTCCAGTCCTGGCTTGCATTCTACTTGTGTCCAGCAGGCTTTGCATGAGCATGTTTGTCAATCCCTGCTCAAACGGCTGCATGCAAAGCCTGCTGGGGCATAATTGGAACAGAAGCCGTCTGCCTGAGCTAGGAAAAGCTGGCTGGGGAAGGAGCTCAGGTAGGGGAGATAAGCTGCTTTAAAAATGCTACAGAATCCGCAAGGTGGTGCCATGCCATGGAAAATATAGCTCATGTTATACACACAGACACACTAAAAAGTGTGTGAGTACACACATGCACATTCTATATTTTAGAACTGTCATCATTCTTCTCTATGAAACACCCAGCACATTGCCTGTGTCACATACATGATAGATATTTATTATCTATCTATTCATAGGGCCTGATCCTATATTCTTTGCACACTCACTATAGTTGGGGGGGAGGGGCAGAATCACCCTTTACATTTGGCTGTTGATATATACATATACACCAACACATTCTTTAAGCCCAGAACCAAGAACGGATTTTTCTCACGTGCTTTTAGATCTGCTGTGATTTAAATCCAGCTCTAAAAAGGAAAGCTCGGCCAGTCCCATTACATGTTGACATTACCAGGCTGTTCTCTCTAGATCCACTCTCCGCTAAACCTCTGAAACTCCCTTTAAATAGATAAGTAAGATAAAAAGGGGTCTGAAAACAAGGGCTCAGCTTGCATGTGGCCAGAGAGAGAAGACAAATAGATCTGTAAAATAAAGTTGTAGTCAATGTACACAACTCTATTGAGAACAAATGGACCCCAAAATACAGCATTTCCAGCCAGCAAAGGGATTCATTGGGGCTGGAATTAATAGAAGTAAATTCTAAGCAATATTCTGCTTTGATAATTTAGAGGCAGCCATGATAAGCACTATTGGTACATGACAGTCATATGAAATAATAAACCTTGCTAGCTATAAACATTACCAAATTCTGACACTATTGATTTATTATGTCTAACGGTGACATCAAACCGAACAACTGACAGAAACAATGTTACAGCTTTAAGAGCAGTTTGTCAACGATTAATTCTGCCAAACAGGGTTTAGTTTTATGCTGGGACTGCTTGTCTAGCAGTTGTCAATCCAAGCAAAAATTACTCCTGCCACACGACTGCGAAAGCCAGCCCGAGGCGCCGCTCCGCTAGCCCTCATTACCCCTATCACTGCAAATACAGATGCAGGGCCAGTCCCTATTTAATATGCATGTTAATTATGCAAATTATTAATTGGGCTGGTGCTTGAGGACTTGTCTTTATGCCCAGATTAGAGTCAATAACTGTATCACACAGCCTTTTAAGCCTGACCTGTGACAGAAATAAAGCTGTGCTGAAAGCGACATTTTCTAACGCTGGGCTCTGAGCTGGGCTCCTCTCCTTGCAGCCTCCCGAATGGGCTGTGCTGTTAGCCGACTGTCTGCGGCTCATGCCTGATGTGCACATGCACAGAACATGGTATGAATCTGACCTGCTTGCGACTGCTAATCGCTGGTGACTGTATGCGTGCGCCTGGCCTGTTCCAGTGGGCAGCGTTTCCTCCCACACATCCAGTCCACTCACCTCTTTCCACCTATTTTTATAGCCATTTTTCTTCTAGTAGGACTGTGGTTTTGTACTATTTATATTACATTGTCAATACAAAGTGTATGACATGATATTATATGCTGTAAATTTGTTTGATTTTTTAAAAATCAAATAGATTTAAACCTGCAAAGATAGAGGGTAAAGCTATACGGCTTTTCCAATTAAAATTTACAGCAGACAATGTTGTAAATTTTATACAGTTGTAATGCTTGCTGCAGTTGTACTGAAATGGGAACTATTGATCAGTCTGATTTCCCAGGGTACATGATGGGGAAACAAGGTATTGCACAAGCAGAAACAAAACTTTCATTTGTAAAGCTTCTATTATACTTTACTGCCCTCATTTGGTTCCAGATGCATCTCTCTACCCAGAAGAAAGTCTCTTCCCCAAAGAATAGCACGAGGGAGCAGAGAAGGTTCACAGGGAGCCCCATACTGTTTTGCAGTGTAAAGTGCTGTTTCTGAATGACACGATTGCCGGTGCCTGCTGAGAGCGGTGTGTCAGTGCGATGTGCACTGGGCACCTAACCACAAAATGCAGTTTGAAAAGACAGACCCAAGGCCGTGCTGAGAAGCCTGTTGATGCAGGAGGGGTGGATGTGAGCGATGGAAAAACACTTCACTGACAGCTAGTCCCTGTGTTTGCCTAGGGCGGGACTGGGCCTGGTTTCCTTTACTATAACCTGGGAAGGGGGAAGCACCACAACATGGCTTGGAAAGTCCTCTCAGACCACTAGCGCTAATGTGCTTAGTCCAGCACTCGGTGCTTTCAATTATATTACGGGGGGGGGGGGGGAAGACACACAATTTTCCCCCCACTCAACATAAACCAGGGTAAAGATGCTGAAGAACCCTGGAGAGGAGGGAGGATTTCAGAACAACTGCACCTCATGCTCTGAAACAGAGACAAGGAAAGAAAAATTCCTCTGACTTTCCTGCTGCGGAAAGGGGCTGGAATAATGGCCCTGAAAAACGACAGCTTCTAGCCCCCAGAAAGCCAGTTATCAGCAGGGCTTCCTTCGTGTCACCTCAGTCTGCAGCAGCCCCCGGAACCCCCCATGATCTTGACTGGGAGAAAGCCCCATTCAGGGAATAGGGACAGTGCAGCCCCCACAGCCCACGGCCTCTCTGCTGAGATGCCAAGAAGCGCTGTAATTAATCATTGATGGCTGTTGTGTTTGGGAATCCTGGTCATACTTATGTCACGTAAGCCACCGAACAGCCATCAGATGGGAACTTCTGGTCACTACCCACCTGCCATGGATTTGAATCAGGGACCTAGGAGTGAAAGGGTAGGGACCAAATCTGACATGCTCCTCCACAACCAGGATCTTCAGAGAGTTCTCCGCCCAGTGTGTGCCTGTGCTCGGGCAATGTAACAGCTGCTCCTCATGGCCTCGGTGAGAACCTTGTTTGTGGGATCTCACCAATAATCCGGGAAAAGATTGACAGGAAAATCATTCACTGCAAATATTTTAATGCAACAATTGTGCCTAGGCTTTTGTTAAGATACTGTCAGCAGCAGAGCCGACACAATGGTAACCAACACACCCAAAGCTTAGGACATGCCTGCTGCCAATGTCACCTTGATTTGTGGTCTCACCTGCTCTCACCACCCCGGCAGGTCTGGTTGGTCAGTGCTTGGGTGGGAGATCTCCAAGGAACATTTAGGAGCTTACTTCCATCAAGAGTTTGTAATTTGATACTGCAGGGCTAGAGTTACCACTTTTTGAGGACATAAAACTAAAGTCCTCCCCACATGGAGTCATTAAATACCTCACGGAACTTCTCACCAGAGCCAAGGTGTTTGCCCACGCTTGAATGTGGCCAGGACACAGGAGTTTATTACATTCCCTCTCCCCTCTTCATTTCCTGTTCAGAACTGGCGAATAGCATTGCTGGGCATCGTTAAGTAGTTTTCACACTTCACCTAAGAAGTGGCTGTGCTTCAACGACAAACAGGATAAACCCTCTGCTCGCTGGGACAGCAGTTTGCATTACAGCTCTGTAAAGCACTTCGACATCCTTTTCAGTAAAAGGCGTTACCGAATAAAGCAAGGCATGGTACATTATTAGCAAGAGGAGCCTGCGAGCTCTTTGGGGCAGGGGCCATCTTTCTGTGGTGTGTTTGGAAAGTGCTTGGCACATTGTTGGTGCTACAGTAATCCAAATAATAAACTGCATATAACAGTATTACTTGCATTGGAATTCCAGCTCCTACTATGTGCCCAGTTGTGCCCAAAGTACTGGGGGAACTTCTGGGGAGCTGGGATGTTAACGGTAGTAGCACATCCTACCCCAGATCTTGGGAAAGGTCTTTTGTAGCATAATGAAGAGAGCTCCAGAAGGTAGCTACAAAACCCACAGGTCAAAGAGTGGTTCTGAAATAATCTAATAATCTCCCTCTTGCTCCTGTCATTGTGTAAGGTTGGTGGAGATGGTGAGTGCCCTGTGAAGCACGATTCACCGAACTCTAGGAATTTCTTTGGGCTTATTGATTTCCGTAACAATATTCACATTCTTCTCTTGCCGTTCTGGTTGGTGACATCTCTGTGCTATTTAGTGCAGTCCTGTCAGATGCACGTGCTCCTCTTGACTTATGAGCACTGAGTGCCGTTCACCCCCATGCAAAGGACCAGTCCAGGCCCCCGTTCAGCGCTATACGGGGAGAGCGGGGCTCCTTGTGGACATGGACAAGTCCGGAAGAACCTGACTTGGTACTTTAACCTACGGCTCATCTTGCGTCAGTCCAAACCCCCATGTTTCAGAGGCACCGTCACAAAACAACCTTGCCCTTCATTTTAAACACGATGGGTCTCCCATCTGGATGGACCGTTACCAGGTGCACAAGCTAAAACACATCTGGGAGCACAGAGAGGATGCGGCCAAAGAGGTTGCACACTCAGAACCTGATAAACACTAATGTGCAAAAAATCATTTAGAAAATAATCAGTACTTGATTTGACAGCAATGGGCTCAGGGAGGACTCAAAAGATTCAGCCAGGACTCTGTTTTATAGCTAGTTTCAGCTCAGGGAAAATTTCTGATGTGTATGTGTGTATATATCTCCTTGAAAAGAAAGGTTCTAATGGAAAGGCTGGCACAGATGTGACTGCAGCATGTCAGACAGCTCTGTTAGTCTATGCTGAGAGCATTTACATATGAATTATGGCCACCTTCCGATTAAAAATACGATGTACTCTTTAATTTACACACTTTCCCGAGCTTCTCCCTTTATTGCTGGCCAGTGATTTTGTTGAGTCCTTGACAGTGATTTTCCTAGGAACACACACAGTTCTGATGGGCTAAGACAACACCAGAGGCTTCCTTGCAGTGAAGCTCTTCACTTCTGTACTACATATTAGTCAGAAACGTATTATGCAGCTGAAATAGCCTCTCTCTCCAAACATGCAATGGATCTAAAGAGCAAGCACCTCAGAGGGTTGGCTGAGAACCAGAAACTCAGTACATACCATGGCTCTAATAGTACAGCAGTCAAAACGCACTTCTTGAGAGCAGCAGCTTTAAAAGATGTTTTCCCCGTACTGCACAGGGAGTTAAATATCGGCTATGTCACCTGCCTGAAATAAAGTGAATTTAAAACAAACCCATTGTTAAGTTAAAAGGAGGGGGGAAACTAGACAGTGGATTACCCCAATAATGGGAAAAGAGAACAAAGACCCAGGATCCCAGCATCTGGCACTAAATGCACTTTTCTGTAAACTGAATGGCGCTTTCCAAAACTGCTCCAAGCATCATTCCTTTGCCAAGGCAGTAAACAGCTTTTATCAGCAATAATGATGGCATAATCCCAGCTAAAAAGGAAAGTAACATATGGCAGCAGCCCTACAAATACCATCCCAACAAAGTAGGGGGCATTTTTATTACAGCGTCCACTTGCAGAAAACCTGCCAGTCTACTTCTCTCTTCTCTCCTCTCTTTTTTTACAGGTTATCATCTTCGCTGTTTGAGCTGAATGTGGCATTTGGGAGTTTTAAACTAATGAGTTCATTTTTCTAGGAAAAGAAAAAAAAAGGAAAGATTCCCAGAACTGACAGATGACAACCAACCAACACAGATAGTCTTGAGACATGTCCATATGTGCTTTGGGAAAAAAAGGTGTTATAGCATTTCATGGATTATTAAAGTGTTTAGTCCTAAATATTATGGCTCTGTTTCTTTGGTAAAAACTAACTATGTAGGAGGTAAAAATCCAGGTGTGAAATAAATACTGAAACAAAAGCTGCAACGTGTTAGATAGAAACATGCTGGTAACAGATCAATTGTAAGTCAGTGCAAATTTGTTTACAAGATGTATTCAAACAACAAAATTAACTTAATACTATTTGCACTTTCTAGAATGGGCAGGCATCCTCATTTATAGTTCTGAATTTAACGTTCCCAAAGAACTAATTTTTCAGGCCAGGGCTTTATTTATCAATAAAAGTGTGACACCTGATTGGGGGTAAAACACGTTGGTGTGGACTAATGACAGCACTCATCATTTTCATTGATGAGACAGCGGCTCGCTTTTCCCTCCTTTCTCTTATGATTCTCTGCAAACATTATTTCAAAATACTGAAGTTATTCTGATCACAGCTTTAGACCTGTAATCTCACCATGAAACAATTTGAAACATTATGATTCACTAATGAACATGCTAATTATTTTACCCTATACAGTTGCCATGATGTTGTACAATTAAATGTACAGTATCAACCTTTGTTTACTTCATTCAAATATGTTTGCTGATTGGAAACAGAATGAGAGAGTGAAAGAATGCACTAATATTTTTTGACATCTTTACCTATAAATATTTGTTCAGACTGCAGAATGTCTCTAATAGCCCCACTCACTGATGTGCACTGCAGTTTACCACAGTGTCTATATTTCTGTTGTCAGTTTTACTGTATCTCCCTTCATTAAACCTATCAAGTTTTCCTTTTGATCATGCAACCAAGGCCAGAAGACAGATATCTTCCTGGAACAGAGCAGTCTGCCAAGTCTTTCACAAGACCAGCTTTAACCTCCCTATTGATTTTTTCAACACTGCAGCCATTCATTGTTTGTGACATTTGGCTGTCGGCTCTTTAACACCCTTCAACCAAATCAATTTCATATTTTTGTCAATGCCTTGCTAGAGGATGAGCAAAATAGGAAGAGACTTACCATGATTTAGAATGTTGATTTTCTGGAACAGTTTTATCTGTAGTATTTACAAGCCTTATAAAGTTAATTCAACATGTTTATTTAAGCATATGTAATAAATAGGGAGAAAAAAGCTACGAAAGTTTCAAGTTCCCAAAATTTAATGAATGGAAGAAGGTGAATTACTATATTGACGTCAACAAAAATGCTGCAGATTTAGTTTCACTCTGGGTTTTTTTAAAATTAAATAAAATACAAATGAGCCAGGTTTCTGTCCAAGCTCCTGGCCCCTGTGACAGCACAGTATGTCCGCCACAGCCACAAGAACAGACACACAGCCCTCCAGACGTACAGCACACAGGCCGGACCCTGCCACCCTTTACTCAGGTGAGTAATCCTTATTACCAAGAGGAGATCCATTGACTTCTAGAAAATTACTCACCCAATTGCTCATGATGAAGGTGGCAAGATTAGGCCCTAAAGTGTCCTGAAAATGTACAAACCCAGCACTTAGGGAGGGGCAAGGAGGGTCAGCTTCCCCACGAGGTGTCCCACTGATGTTGGCTCATAAGGCGTGGGAATAAAGTGAGCAGGTCGAGGTCCATACCAATCTGTCTAGGGTTACGGCTCTCCCTGAGGCAGGAACCTGGAGATATCTTTTCATGTAAATTTTCAGGCTGCATCATTATTTTCTGGCAGACACTAACTACCTGTCAGGTGCACTGCCCTACCAGGAGCAATCCACTGAAGGAATTGAGTCTGGTCACAGCAGAAAGCACAATGCCCACAAATCTTTGTAGAACTGCACTCTTTGGTCACACGTCTCTCCACACCAAGGACGTTGGGATACCTGGCATAGTTCTCGCTCTGCAGTGGTACAACACACAGTGTAACGTGTTGATCAGCAGCCGGGTGTGTGACACTGAACACAGGGCGTTCGTTAATTCTCATGAAAGAGAACCACAGAGCAAGGACAAAGCAATTCAAAGTTCAGGCCAACACTCTTCCCTTAGCCTCCCCTTCTGTGCCTACGTACCGCAGCTCCCAGCGGGCCATACGTCCTCTGCTTGATCTGGGCACACGGCTCCCCAGGAGGTCAGTGTGAACTGCGCACACAGCTAGAGGGCAATGCATGTTCTAGTGAGTGAAACTCAGCCTCATGCCTAGGGCCAGCACAAGCCCTCTGGGCCACTGGAGTCCCCTTTGCGCCCATAGCGATGAATTTCACCATCCTATAAAAACATCCTGATGCTCAAGAACTGCTGCAGTACTAGGCAAGAAGAGGAGGAGAAGTGGGGGTTAAGGACAGAGCATCAGAATAATGACATCATTTAGAATTCATTTTGCTCAATTTTGCGAGTTAATTTCCAGCATTTTGCATTTTTCTTATAAAGTAATATTTTTTAAGGGAGCAAGCGAGCCTATTCTTGCTAGATGCACATATATGCTGACAACAAACACTGCAAAAGGCCTTGTTAGCACAGATGTAGGTTCTTATCTAAATAATCCAGGTTTTTAGAAATTTCTGAATCTAACTGCCTGCTGAGCCTGACAGCGCCTTCGGAGCCAGCAGGTCCAATCGTGTTGAGAACTTGGGGTCTTTTGGGATAGAAACATTTACTAACAACCTATGGTTTATGGTGCCGTTAATATGAATTTCAAACACACAATGTGTTTATACCATGGCTCAGAACAGCTACAGTAGTTAAAATAATTTTTACACATTTTTATCTGATAGACCAGAACCATTGAAAACACAGATTCATAGCCTGACAGTTTGATCAGCTTCTTTGGAGCCATTAGGAACCCTGGTGTAAATACGTATTTAGGACATTTCTGGGCTGCGTGTTAATGACATGATGGACTGTCACCGTATCTTGCCTGTATACCTGGATTTATGCTATGTTTATTAGGAAGCCTATAGGTACCGTGGGCTTAGTAAATATTTTTATAGAAGCAGTTACTGGGTGAAACGATCTAATTTGATCTTTTGTGCGCATCTCCTAGTGCATCCAGTATTTTCTCCTATCCCAGGGAGGCAAGAAATATGCAATCATGTTATGGGGGATGGGACAAGACTCTCCTGCCAGACCATACTGTGAAGTTCTCTAATGTCCTACCTGTGAAATGGATGTTACACCTTCATCTGCAAAACAGTGCAGACAGCGGGGGAGCAGGGACTGTCCTTTCACATCAATCCCCTCTATTTTTAACTGCTGATAAATTGGAGAGACTTGTATCTAAACTGCCTTGGTTTCAAGGACATGAAGGACAATGATGGCAGAAGCTGACACTTCATTACATCAGAGACAGTGAGGGGAAACAGGAAGCCATGTAGTGCCACTCCTCAAACCCTGAGCTTTCACACACACCCGGGCCCCAGCAAAGTTGGTCATGCGGTGGGATCTAGAGGCTCAAACCTGGGACTGGGAAGCAGGAGCACCCTGGCTCTGTCTCTAGTTTGTGTCAGAGGCAGAGCCAAACCGCATCTCCTCTCTGTCACGTGGGGTGGGCTTAACATTGACCCCAGCAGTTCTGTGCCGACTGTTCATGCAGCACTTTGAGCATGCAAAGCGCTCGATAAACACGAAGTATCAGGACCAAGCAGGTCTGTGCCCAGGGCCAGATGGCTAGTGTTCTTCATGGGGCTGGGCACGTCCTCCCGCAGTGCTGAGTTCACACTATGTTCATGTCATTTCTGGTTCTGCAGGACATGGAGCGAGGTGGTACTGTGTGTGGCAGGACACCAGACCAACACTTTGCTAGAGGACTCACCCGTTTGTGCAGAGTTTAAACGTATTGTAAAGGGGATATTTCTAGCCCCTGGGGCTGAGAAGATACCTTCCAGGCATGAGCCACTCAGGGACTGTCCAACCCAGGCCCTGATTCCATGGTGGAAAAAGACTGGTAGAAATGCATTTGAAAACCCGATTAGTGAAAACCGTTCTAGCTCTCTCAGCGATGTCCCCAGGGGGAACAGGACATAATGTGCTTAAAATAAAAACCATTTTCCAGGCTGGTAACCCGTTGACTAGGTTACTTCTCTTGATACTGGCTTTCTAAAACTAGTTTGCACACATTATGCCCTGCCCTCCCAAGGAACCAAACCAGGAAAGCTGAAGCCATATGTGAAATCAGGCTTTCAATACGGTTTCCTAGCATGGTCTTGTTCAAGCTTAGACTGCGCCTTTGGCCTCAGATAGACCAAACCAACAGCTCCAGGGGCCCCTCCATAAAGCCAAGTAACCAGTAAACTGCAGGTGGGGTGGGCAGGTGAAGCCCACCTCCAGCCTGGTGCCAGAACAGTGGGCTGCAGGGCTGCCCACAATACTCCTGCCCATCAGCTGGAGCACCAGCTGCGCCCTGTCATGCCACCTAGATGGTATATTGGAGCCCCTGGATTCACCACTCTGCTCCCCTTACCTCCCTCCACTTGGGCCTATGCAGGGCTAGCACATGGCATGCAGGGAAGCTGGAGGCACCTTTGCAGCCCCTGCTCCTGTGTCTTCCACTCCCCGCGCCCCCCCCCCCCACACACAACCTATTTGTGGGTTAAGTAGCAGGGAGGTCCCAGCACTGGCCCCCTACACCAGACTGAACATCACTAATGTTGCAGCCACATAAAGTAAAGTTTAAGAGGAAGCAGCAGTGAGGGTGCGCAAGACCTGCAGGCACACTGAGTGGAACATCAGCAGCAGAACCAAATGGTGGAGGAAGTGGTGGTGGAACACGAACATATTCCTGAATGTTCGGGGGCCGTGACAGCTGAGCACAGTCACCATTCATCTCAATGGAATGTTAACTCTGATGCTTATGGTAAGCGTTTAAATGTCAACATTTGTTATTATTTCAGGGCAGATCATTCTATACAGAAACATCCTGCTGTTTTTGCATCTTGGGTGGAGTTTGAGTAGCATGCTACTGACACCTTTCTCCTCAAACACGCTATCTGATTTGGTTTATATCTTTATTAATGGTCTGTGAAAAAAGAAACCAGTGTGTCTATCATGATCACAATGCCAGAATTGAAATGTTTAAGGAAAAACAAGTTTGTTTCTTAAGTTCATGTCACATCTGACCTTGCACAGCTTATCTGTGACTGTAGCTGCCCTACAGATTAGCACAAGGTCTGGGGTGTCCTGAGAGTTGCTTTGAAACCAAGGGGATTAATTTCCTTTGCACTACCGAGTGTAAAGTGAAGCTCGTGAAAGGCAGATAGACCCAACATTAGGTTTAATTTGCACAAATGAATTTGTTTGACTTGCTCATTTTTTCTCGAGGATGAATACTATGCATAAATCTTCCCCTGAGCTATTTGCAGTCTTTTCAACTTTAACCTTGCCATAATTCTAAGATGCACATTCCCCCACAAACATATAAATGCAATGTGACCCACATGGGGTGTGATGATCGGAGGGAGAATACCAGGTTCATGGGATTTAACGAAGAAAAGCATGAATAGCTCGTAGGGCAGATCCTCAGCTGGTGGTAACTGGTGTAGCTCCATTAACTTCAGTGACTATTTACACGACACCGCCCAAGGATCTTCTCCAAAGTGTCTAAGTGGCAGTAGAAATAGTAAGACTTAAGTATCTCAACTTTGCATTTCCAGCACACTCCAATTGATTCCATTGTATTGAAATCCCTACTTGTGAGGCTTTATTTATATATAGACACATGTATATACATCAAAGCTGCTTTTCAGTGACATGACATAGCCAACTAAATTCTTGATTTGATGCATTTCTATTTTAAATAACTATAATTTTTTTTTAAATTGCATCTGGGCTCAGAACTCTTGTGTCAAGTTTCAAATGGAGCAAATTTTTAAGATCAAGTTACAAACAGGACAGATAATAGGAATACTGAGAATTTTAACAGTTCCACATGCTGCTATAATATACTTATCACCTGCATGAAAAACATACAGAATTTCTGCTGCTGCTATGTCAAACAGGAGATTTCTCTTTGTTGCAATATCTCAAGGGGGGCTGGGGGAAACAACAAAATAGGGAGAAAGAGCACGCACTGCTACCTCTGACAGACACCTAGAACTGACAGGGCACCAAGCCGCTGAAGTTCAACCCAGCAACTCCTCCTCCCACTGCCATCAGCACCTGCTGGCCAGGAGCAATACAGCACCGAGAGGAGCAATTGCAATAGGTAACTAACCATTAACATGAGTTAAATTCCTTTCTCCACCTGGACTGTATATCAGGGAATTTATGTTCACATCTGACAGAGGTGGGGAGTCAGGATGCCTGCTACTGGCATTGCCCAGAGATTTGACCTCTGCTTTTCCTCATTCGAATCGGGGTATTTAGAACAGTTTTTAGAATGGAGCGACTAGAATTTTGTGAAGAATACAATACATTAAAATATATATTTCAGGCTCCAGGTTGCACTTTTGCTGCGTCACCAGAACATAAAAAGTTGCCTGGGGCTGTATAAGGGGAGATGAGGAATGCTCCCTTATTGCAAGCTCAGAGTATTCTCGTGTTCCCGCACTGCCACTGGACTGAATCCCTGCATCTGCTGTGTTTTCAGGTGTAATGTGTTTGCTTTGATGATGCCTTGGCCCACAAATAGTCTACAGTTGTTTACCCACTGGAAGAGCTTCAAATATTATATTCTCACATTTTTAAATCAGTGCAGACACCTGAGACAAAAAGTGTCCCAAAAGCTGCCTACAAGAGCTACATGCTGGTCACTCTTCCTTGTCAAGGCTGATTTATTGCCTCCTTGCTGTTCAATTTCACATTTTGTCCTCATCATATCCGTGGCTCATGATCATTCTAGGCTGACCCTTGTAGGGCAGGCAGGGAATATTGATAAAACAATTATCTGTTAGCCGTTCATTTGATTTTCCATTTCAATTACGGATTGCACAAGGCAAAAGGAAAAAGATTGCATCATTGATTTTTCTACCTTACAACAGTAAAGAGTTGCTTTGATGGTTATAAAATGAATGCAACTCAACCATGCTTTTAAAGGTCATATTTTTTGTTTTACTGTACTTTTTTAAAGTCTCAACATATGCAAGTCTACAGGAAAACAGCCTGTATCCTCAGATCAGATAACTAGATACAAAGCTACACAAAGCAAGGAAATACAGGTGAAAAAAAGCTTGCTCTAGTGTATTTGTAATAAATCTGATTCTTCCCCAACAAAATTTTTTTGAATGATTTCACAGCTGTAATTTAGCCGTGTAGCCAAAAGCCTGCCTGCAAATGTTTCTTCTTGCATGCAGCTCAGGAGAACTTAACAAGCCGTTCTTGGGAAAGTGGCCTCCTGCCTGATGAAAAGCTCCATGCGCTGCCTCTCGACTGCAGTATTATTGCACATTAGGAGTTTGTTCAGTTCACGCAATATGCAGAGAGCTGTTACAAAGAGAGACGTATTATCCCTACTAAACATAACTATGCTAAAACTTCACCTATCGGAAAGGATGATAATGTGCTATTGCTAGCCAGTGATCCAGGACGGTCACACTCACACAGAAATGGTGCTGAACCTACTACACTTCATTACGGTTCAGCGCATGGTACAGCTCCAGGGGATTTTCACATGGCCGACCTTAAGAAAAGTTCAGTCTTTGATCAAGGTTTAGTGTTCCTGGAGCAGCAATGGTACAGGAAAGGGTTTCCATTTTCTGTGCCATAAGGCGCCGATGTTGATCTCCTTAAAGCCCTAGAGTTTTCTTCCAAGACTGGATTACGCTCAGCAATTAAGGTAATGAACTAGCTGAGGTAACAAAGCATAATGATCTCTTTTGTCCTTTGAATTCTTATGAACTCCACTCATTCACAATAGTCTGGAATGCAAAGCTTTCTCAAATACTGTGCGGCTTAAAACTATGTATAAATGATTACTTCCATTATGCCTTCATGGGTTTGACATTTTTAATTTAAACACCTGTAATATTTAAGCATACTTTTCAGAACCAAAATACCCACTCAAAGAATGCTAGCTTACATTCTTGTAATATTTTGACATCTTATGAATATTATTTTAATGCCTGAAAAGATAATGTGATGAATCCATTACAAATATATCAAAATATGTGTATGTGGGACTGTTTCTTGCTTTTAATTCCAAAACAGTGGATTTTTTTTTAAATGAGGCACAAGCATCTGCAAGAGCAGTAATATTTTCCTAAGTCAGCGTGTCGTGTTAATAATGGAAGCAGCCGAACTGCATTGTCTCTCCAGGATACACGTAGGCAAATGCAACAGAACTTTTCCTTCAAATGAAGTCCTTCTAGACTACATTGAAATTCGCTTTACAAGCTACACTCTTTTCAGAGCGAAGGGTATTCTTATTATGCAGCTATTTTGCTTTTTTTAAAGGGTTTGTTTAATGTTTTATTTATTTATTTAGAAACATCTGGCTACTATTTTTACATTTTTTCAAATCTTTTGCATGATATAAACCTTCTGCACAGCAAAATCCGCTGCACTCTGATCTTTCATCTTAACACATTTCCAGCCCCAAATTTCACTTCAATCTCACCTCATCTCTCCATACTACATTAACCCCTGGCAATTGCCTTCCAAATGACCCCATTAAGCTGTAATTGCCTCAGCAGGCCTGCACTTTCGCTTGTAATTCTGTACCTCTCATCTCCCAGACGTTCTCTCAGCATCATTTCGTGTTCTGGCTCCCTTCACTGAGCTCAGCTTATGACCTCGCTGCACCATGGCCGAAATGACTACTAAAAGCATAACAGAGACGGAATTCCATTACTTATTTTTAAAAGTTCTCTGGTGCCCTAATGTAATATTCTTTGGGGACTGTTGTCAAGGATACCGAGCACCAGCCATTAAAACCTTTGTTTCCCAAGACATTCCGTCTTTTATTAATAAATAAAGATAAAGAGAAGCTCATCCACCCTCCAGAAACTCAGCGTGTTTGCAAGGGTCTGGTACGACTTCAGTTCCTGTTCTTCTCCCAATATTTAGAGACTGGTCTGAGCCTTAGCAAGGAGCAGTGAAACACAGGCTGAAAGTAGCAGTGTGCTCTATACTGTAAAATCACTACCCAAAAATAAATTAAATCATTCTGCAGATGATTCTGCAAGAGCAGCTCGACACGGTAACTTTCCTTCCTCTGACACATGCTCCTTTCCCATCCGTAATGATAATTAAAGCTGAGATCTGAGTAGCCTTATGTATGGAACAGAACAGATCCAGGGTAAAAAACTAAAACTATCATATTGCACTGTCCAAGCTAACAGTCTATCATGGATAATGGGCATACCCAATGGGGAGGGACAAAACAGTCTGGAAAAAGCCGTCTAATCCTCTAACTGGGTTTGTGGCTCAAGTGTGTTAAGAAGGAATCTCCTGTGTTCATTGCTGTTGAGAGACGGTCAGGAGACATAGATTTTAGATTGAAAATTAATTGGTACTGGATCCAAGCAAGCCTGTGTAGCAAGCAGTAACCTTTTCATTTTATGGTCATGACACTGAACTAGTAAGAGCCCTCTTCTCCCATAAAATATACAAACAGAGGCACGCTGAAAAATGGAGGTAGTTTTTTTCTTTGGCAGGGAAAGGGTTTTACTCTTAATTCATAATAAAACTTAGCGCACAGGCTGAGCATGGTTTTAATGGCAGGGGAGGGATATAAATTCAGAACTGGAAAACCGGTTGCTAGGTTAGAACAAGACAACCAAAATTCTGCTCTAGTCACGTCCTTATACCTGGTCCGTCACTGTGGTACCTAAATGTCACAAGAGCCTGGCTGCAGCCTAACCTCATTGTATGGACCAAGGCCCAATCCTGCCCACTGAAATTGATGGCAAAACTCCCAAAAGCTTCAGTAGTGGCAGGTGCCTGTGGTTGGCTTCTGAGTCCTGAGTCAAGACCTGCTTTTACTGGCCTAGAGGAGTGGGGAAGGAGCGGAGGGTTTCACTGCAGTCTGGGCCAGTGCTGGGTTGATAAAACAACCACCTGACTTTTCCCTTCAGTTCCCATCATTTTTGGATGAGCCGTTTCAGGGCCGGTTGAGGCTAACTTCGCAGGTGGCCACCCAAACCATTTGGTGAGGAACAAGTTTTGTAAAACGGTGACGCCCCAGTCCAGGTTTGTTTAGCTGCCCCGACAACTTGAGTTAAATTAGCAATGAAGTGTTGAGTCTCCAGATTTCCACTGAGTGGCTTTTCTGTTCCAAACAGCTCTGCTGTTAGAAGGGGCTAGCGCGGAGAGTGACATCAGGGGACACTCTACAAGCCATTCCTGGCCCTAGAAGGGTTATGGTGTGTCACTGGAGCTGGACAGGGGTCCACAGGAGAACATTTGCCAGCTTGAAGCACAGCTCCTGCATTCCCAACCAACTGGAGCTAAAAAACTTGCTTCTCCTCATTCCAGTTTATTTAAAAAAAAAAAAAAGGTTTGAGCTACATAAAAAATGGGGGTAAATTCTGCCCTCATTTACAGGACACCATCCCTGAGCCAGCCAGCCAGCCCCATGGGAAAAGCACAGATGTGGGTGGGGGAGGCCAGAATAAATGGGGATAAGAAAGGGATTGCCATTTAGATCGTATTTCTGAAACCCACTTTGAAAGTGCATCCCAACTCCAGGAAGTGACTCTCTAAACACAGCACCAGAGGGCTCCAGGTTTATTATCTCCCTAATTTGCTCAGTTTACATGTGCTACAATCTTAGCTTGGGATCTGAGAGTCAAGCTGGGTTCTTTCTGACTTGCACATCATCGCTAAGAATAATGATTCTGTAATGGGTACTTAGTTGACAATTCTGCTGCTGCGAAATAGAATAGAATCTAGTTCCTTCTGCTTTTGACATGCTGTCTCTGTGTGGTCTCTTTTCTGACCATAACTACAAGTGCACTTCGAGTTCTCACACAAAAGAGGAAGTCACACTAATGTTAGGTGCATGAAACCCTAGTGAATTTGGAATGGAGGCTGAAATCCACCCAACAGGTCGTGTTGGGCTTTAGTGTTGCTGGAATCTAAACTGTTCAGGAGTTTCTGGTTGTTGTTTTTTTAGATCAAGTGTTGCAATATGAAGTTAGCACAGACTATTATCTGAGGCAGGCTATTTTCAGGATCCCCAGTAAAAGCAGAGTTCTAAAAGCTCACCGTATGTAAGTTTATCTTGGTTACACAATGGAGAAATGCTGAATCTAAAGGAAAGAATTATTTTATGCACGTAACATTCCTGCAAACTGATACTGTGTAAACATGAATGTGTATTACAGTAAAATTGGGTGTCATAGTCAAAGTAGATTCAATGTTTTTCTGCAGGCTAGTGCAGCCACAATAGGCTAGAACTGAGTGAAGTTGTCAAACACGCTTATGTTTGACTTCAGTATGACAGCCCAGCCTTGGTGCATTAAAATGGAGGAATCTCTGTAAAAGGTTCCCCCCACCCAGCCCCTCTGGCATGAGATCCTTCTAGGCTCCTTAGCAAAGCAGGTAGTTAGTCTAATCAGTTAACTGCTTTGGGCCGCCAGAGGAAAGGAAAACCAATATTTAAATATTACATGAAACCAGGTAGTGGAAGATTTCTGCGGGCTTGATGTCTGGGCTTGGTCTGTTTCTCTAGCTGTGTCTGAGCTGAATATTACAGTGAACAGCACAGCTCATTCTGTATTTATTCTAAGCACTAGGCAGGAAATTTCCATTTCATGCATCACTCACGTTTCGCAGTGATTCCACGAAGTCAGTGCTTACACTTAACATAAAAGCAAGAGAAACTCTAATTGGTTTGTTGTTGCTATTGTTTGAAAATTCAGTTTAGGCTCATTGGGCTCCAATTTTGTTTGCATTTCAGTGAAGCTTGTGTTACTGTAGTCAAAAGCAAAGTCACGGGGCTGCATCAGAAGTCAGTTCAAGGAGTTTTTTTTAAAAAAAAAAGCCTCCAGTCTCATCACATTGTGCCCATGTGTCCAGTAAAGACGATGCCACTGCTATGGGCACCAGGGGAAGACACATCAACAAGTCCTAACAAAAAAGCTCCAGAGCCATTACACCGAGTTATTCCCTCCTCTGAACTTCTCGCTGCATCCTGGCCTTCTGTCTCTGTCCTGTTCTGATGATAAGTCTTGGGGACCATCTTTACTGGATGTCTTGCACAACACTGAACACATTGTTGGTACTTAAATAAAGATAATGGAGTCTCCCGACAAGTTCAGTGGATGAGCTACAGTCTCTTATTGTGGGTTCTGAGATGAGATCACTGCAGTCCTGTTCACAAGGGCCACAAGTGAAGACAACTGCAGACGAATACGCATTGCTTTTAGCTTTACGCCTCTCACGGCCTCTCGAAATCTTTCAGTCCCAGGAGGAAGAGCTGCCACCATAGGAGCCTGTCCTGGGCTAAGAGCTCCCAGGTAAGGCGTTCATCATTGCAAGGAAGTTGGCCTTGAGAGTATCCTTGTAAATGTTTTCTTGGTCCACCCCGAAAATGAGTTCCAGCCTGCAATTCTCCATACAAGATGGCCTTCGGTAATCTACTCTCGGACATTTGGACCACACGACTGCACCATCTCAGATGCACTCTCACTATAGAAGCTTCAATGCCTGCGATGTTGCCACACTCAAGGACCTTGGTGTTTGGAACCAAATCTTGCCATTTAATTCCCATTATCCACTGTAGACATCATGGGTGGAATTGGCCCAAATGTTTTATGGACCATCGATAAGTGGTCCACGTATTGCAACTGTAGGAGTGTAGTGAAGATGATGGAGCAGTAAACATAAATTTCTGTTTGCAGTCTGACACCATGCTCATTTCAGAGGTGATGCTGAAGTTTTCCAAAGGCATCATTGGCTGCACCAATGCACTTCGTAATGTTGTCAATCATTGCATTTCATGAAACAACATGCCTAGGTAGCAAAATTTGTCAACAGCTTTGAGTGGAACATCGTCAATGGACACAACTGGAGTATTTGCAGTACTTCCCGGTTGAGGCTGGACCAGGACTTTTGTCTTCTGTAGGCTGGTTGTTCCGTAGCCAAAATGCTTTGCCGCATGCACAAAGCAGTCAGTGAGCAACTGAATGGTCTTGAGGTTATAGGCCAATAAAGCACAATCATCAGCAAACAGTAATCTGTGAATAATTGTCTTCATAACTTTTGTCTTAGCACACAGGCAATGCATATTCAAGACCCCTCCATCCATATGGTACTGCATATAAATGCTATAATCAATGTCTCTGAATGAATCTATTAGAACAGCTGCAAACATGATGCTAATAATGTTAAAGCAAGAACACAGCCTTGTTTGACTCCATTGGTGACAACAAAAGGAACTGAGAAGCAGCCTTGCGGAAGGACATGAACCTGCATTCCTGCATGAAAAGATTAAATAATGCTGAAAAGCTTACTGGGGCAACTGAACTTGCAGAGGACTGTCTACAGGCCATTTCATTTTCAGAGTCAAAGGCCTTAGAAAGAGTGACAAAAACTACATACAAGTCTTGATTCCGCTCATGACATTTCTCCTGAATTTGCCAGAGTGCAAAGATCATGTCTGAAGTACCATGCCCAGGACAGTAGCCACATTGGGCTTTCAGGCAGTATCTTCCCTGAAAGTTGAATAGCTAGCCAGTTTATCCTGACATGAGCGAGTATCTTTCCTGCAGTGGCAAGGACCGAGACGCCACAATAGTTATCGCAAGAAGCACAACAGCCTTTTCTTTTGTAAAGGTGAATAATGTGGTGATCTTTACATTCCTGTGGCACAGACTCCTGTTCCCAAAACCTTAAGTGGAGGCTGGTGAGCTTTCTGATCAGTTCCTGCCCCCACATTTGAAGATCTCTGCAGGAATACCATCTGGACCCGCTGCTTTGCCATTTGCTTGACAGCTTTCCATACTTCAGATGTCGACAGAATTGAGAGTTGGTCTTGAATTGGATGTTGTTCAGGATCATCAAGGACTGATGCTGACATGGTGGATGGGAAGTTCAGAACTTGACTGAAGTGTTCAGACCATCTTTTCAGTATTTGTCCATGATCAGTCAGCACCGGTGACTTATCTGCATTCCAGATAGGGGTGGTACCAACTGAACTCTGGGCCATATGGAGTCTTCAGCTCATCAGAAAACCGTTTGGAATCTTTTTGGTCTGCTGGTGATTGAAGCTTCTTGGCTTTCATTTTCCACCTCCTTCATGTAATGCAGCTTAGCTCGTACATTACACTTTGTACATGAACAAGCCATGTTTTTAATAGATGACTTTTTATTGCTTACCTATAATGTCTGAAGAGCACTACATGGATGTCAGGAGTAGCTTTATCTCAGCATCATTTTTGTCAAATGTCAACTAATAATTGGCTCATAGTACAACATTGTAATGTGCTTCCTCAGCGTATGCTCACCATTAGCTTAAATAGAACTGAAATGCTGCGTAGGCCTTGCTTGGCCCTCTGCACAGGAGTGAATTTCACCCTCTCTCAATAACGTTCTATAGCCTTAGCCACTGGCGTAAGCTGCTAGCATGCAGCCAAAAATCACCCTCAGAAATGCCATAAGTACACCAGTGAAAATTACAAAGACAATGTAGCTCCTTGTCGTTGGCCCTGCAGTACTTCTAGTTCATCAACCAAAGGTTCTTCTGGGTCATTAACTAAACCTGAATTAGAGGGAGACACTACCACCATATCCAGTTGTACTGGGACACTGTCCATCAAAAGTAGCATCTCCTAAGAAAAGCACGGTATCACTGCTACAGCAGATGCAAACCTGAAGAAACGAGTCACATTTCTGACACTCTCAAATCCCCTTAGTCTCTTCTCCAAGAGAAGAATTAAGCCAGTTAACTCCATGCCCCCATTTATTTCTCACCTAAATGTGGAGAAGGGCAAAGTCTCTGACCTCTCAGAGTGAGGGAGGCCATGGTGTAGTAAGGGTCCAGTCACCACATCTAATGGAAGAGGGGAAGGAAGCAGTAGTCAAGCAACCAAATTCTGAATGGGCATTTTGTGATTGCTAGGGAACACTGGCATGCCATCAAGAAGCAAAGGAAAAGAATGGTGTGGGAATGGGGTGGGGGTGGTTTTTTCCTGTAAGTCCATATCAATACAACTGACACTGCAGGACATGGTGGCCACACAAATCAAGTACAAAACAAATAACCAATCTCCATGGGCCTAGAAGAACACTGTGGATCTCATCTGCACAGTGATGTTGCCAGTCAAGCAGGCCTTTAGAAGAAAAAACAGGAGTTCCCAAAGCTTTCAAAGAAAATCTTCAACTTGGGAAAAATTTCAATTTATTTCAAAGACTTCCCCATCTGTGAAAATATTTCTGAGAGACATTTTAAGTGCCAGCTGCAGGAATGGGCCGCAATTATGCACGGCAAATCTTCACTGTTCTGTGACTTTCCCATTTCAATAGGACAGCCATAGGACAATTCCTGTGTGCACCATGGGAACTGTGCAACAGTCCCACAGCTGGTATTTTACTTAGGGGGAGATGTGAGGAATGACAGCTTGATAGGGTAAAAGACTCAGGCCTTGGAAAGTGTTCTCTGGGTCTAAAAAGTCTCCTGGTAACCTTGCTTGCGCTTCCATCTGTCTGGTAACAGTGCTGCCTGTTGGATCCCCTACTATATTCTGACTCTAGAACCAATGGAATGGTTGAAAAGAAGGAATGCATGCTGGGTACACTGCTTGGTTTAAGTGTCACAGAATTACTTCTATCCCCATAGAGATACTGGAACCAGAGCCACAAAAACAAAGTGATGGAGGCCATATCAACATGCACATACCCACCAGCCATGCATGCACACACACACTCTCCATCCCCCCCACCAATACCCCCACATCTTCCAAACCAGGCACATGACAAAATATAACTTCTAGATACATAATGCAATTCCAG
The DNA here is from genome assembly GCA_033296515.1 of Macrochelys suwanniensis. NCBI lineage: Eukaryota > Metazoa > Chordata > Testudines > Chelydridae > Macrochelys > Macrochelys suwanniensis. The sequence continues at coordinate 1,715,679 of CM065790.1, forward strand.
CAGAAACTATTGAAACACAAAATGCACACTGACACACAAATACCACTAGCAGCAAAAGTTTTGAGAGGCCTGTCCCAATTTCAGAGTGCTAAGGAGAATCTAGATTGGTGCTTGGGGATTTTCTAACCAACACCTGAAAGGGGCAGCACCATCTAGGAAAACTCTCCATGGGAAGATTCTTCCATTCAAAGTCCTCTGGAGTCTTTTATCATACTGAGAATTGAAGTCAGCAGTGGCCAGCTCCGGGCCTGCTCTGCTGGCTTTCCCGACAGTCTAGGCTGGGACAGGACAAAGCTCGGTACAGAACTAGAGGCATTGTTCTAAGCAGAGGGACTTGGTCTCCACATTAACTTCATTAGACACAGTCTTACATTTTACATTGAACCCCAGAGGATGGCCCTGACGTGGGGACCATGAGTGAGCAACTTCAACACCTGCAGAGGCAGAAAGTGGTGGGCTTTGTCTCTGTGTAGAAAGTAACTGGAGATGAACCTTTCCCCCACTCTCCGCACTAGGAAAACAATTGTTCATTGAGCTAGATGGTACATAGAACATCACACACCTGTGCTCAGCTGGATGTGCCGGACAGTGCGTCCTCAGCTGGACACAGGAGGATGGTGATTCACCGGCAGAGGCACAGGGTGGATTTAAAATGGAGTCTGGACAGGGCCTTCAGAAAGGGACATTCACAGCACCGTGAGGACCCTTCCACCCCCAGGCTGGGCACTGGGATGGCTTTCTCCTTCACACTAAGGTAGATGTGATGAATGAGCATGAAGAAAAGCTGGGAGTAACCCCAGACAATAGCATCTGCAGTACTTTCCCTGTTCTTCTAGCTCAGTGTTTGGTTTCCAGTGATGTTAAGTTGCGTAGGAAGGTTTACCTACCGACCTAGATGCTCAGGTACCATGGAGTGCTATGGAATGCCTGTCAGTAAGCAAAGTAAAATAAATATCCATGCATGGAGAAGGCATTTCCTGTCCCTCTGTGGTTCTGCTCCTCGCTCTCTGGTGGGACCCAGAGCATTATATTGGGCCATTGCTAACCTGCCCCGAGGGCTGGCTCCTGTGGGAACCGCAGGGTTTCTTCCCATCACACCCCCGTGCGTGAGAGAGGCAGCGTGATGGTTTGGGTAGCAGTGGCATCAGGATGCTGCTGACACTCAGTTCTGTGTCCACCTTTCATCAGGCACGGATGGTGCGGTGCAGGAATTGGGGCTCGGATGAGAGCGAGCTGCCTGGAGCTTGGCCCTGATAAGACAGAGGGAACGCAAGCTGGGGCTCACAGGGCTGGTGACTGTCTCCTTGGTCCATGCCTGACTTCTACGACCTTGGGCTCCCATTTAATCCTGAGCGACCTGTGGATGCCCAGAAAGCAGCAGTGGCCACTGGTGCTTTATTCTCAGCTGCAGCTGGCACGGAGGTTCTGACCATTGCTGTAGGACGTGGGCTCAGTTCCCCAGCCCTCTGTGACCTCCACATTGCACCTCTGCAATGCGCTCTGAAACGACCCCTGACCACCAGCAACCAGCCCCTCCCCAACAGAGGGCCTGGGTAAGCAGACCTTGCCCCGTGGTGCGCCCGCTGCAGGTTGGCACACAGCTGCTGGCAGGCCCTGGATTTGAATAGGGTGAGGCTGATGCAGGCGTCCTCCGCAAGAGGCCCACAACTCTAGACCTGGCTCCCCAGCTGCTTCCCCAGCGCCTGCCCAAGTGTGGTGGTTTCTTAGAGGAGTTCATTAGTTTGCACATGTTCGCTCTGGTTTAGCTGGGGCTGCAGTTCTCTCATGGAGGTCACAGTGGGCACGGAAATAATGAATTTGAACGAAGTCCATGAAATCTTAGAAATGGCTGAAAAAACACGAGATTAGGCCCCCAGACTGAGTGGCCATGCCACCTAGCGCACAGGGTCACAGCACCATTCAGGTTTGGCCTGTCCATCCCTCTGTAAGTGGAGCCAGAGGGGCAGATGGGCCAAACCTGAGTGGTGCTGTGACCCTGTGCGCCAGGTTGCACCCCTGGAGCGGGAAGCTTGGCCCAGGAGCTGCCACTGCAGAGTGAGTGTGGGAGTCCAGGCCTCACTTTTCAGTTCCCGCACTGGACTCCGTGTACATTGGTGGAGTGAAAACGACATTCGTTGGTGTTCTTTCCATGGCTACATTTTTTCCCCCAGACCTTTGCCATGAAATACACTAAAAATGTCCATGCCTAAATTGTAGCCTTACCCAAGGCCCTGATGTTTGTATTGTAAATGCACGTGTGAGTGGACCAACAGGAACATCTTCAAATGCACAGATAAATAAAATCAATATTTTACATCATACCCCTGATGAACCCTTGCTCTAAAGAGGAATTTTCTAAAGCAGTTAATTTATATTATATAGGAAACACATTTGATGATTTCTGCTCCTCAAATATAGTTTCTAACTAGTAGCCCACTTGTGCAAATCTTCAGTCAGTTTTCCTTTCCAGTCTTCCATTTTCATTACCGGCAGATGTAAGTGTTGTTAATTTCAATGCAGTGACAAATACAGGCTAATTTTGTAATACCCCCAATTAGATAATCTCCCTTCAGCCCCGGTGTATCAATCCCTTGAGTGCAAACCTGAATAAAGCACAGACAAGTTCGAATATTAAAAATGTCTCCTAAAAGATAAATAGTTAAAAACAAGCTGGAAGGAAATTCTTCAGCTAATAAAAGACTCCAAGACACCCTAGAACAGTTCCTCTCAATTGCCCCGTCCAGTGCAGTATTACTCCGTAGTAGAAACAAACAATGAGTACTAAATGCATCTGAAGGCCCATATTATAGACGTTTCATGTGAAACAACATATCCTTTTTGTAGGCAAAAATGATACAAAGCAGAAGCTGACGATAAATTTTTCCTTTCAGTTTTAATCAGGCTTCCCGTTGTAAAAGCGCAGCAGACAGTGACGCGAGACACTGCCTCCCAACTTCAGCTCACCTTTGCAGTCCCACAAGGGACACCATGTCAAGATTGTTCAGCTTTTTTGATGAGTGCTGCGTGGGTAACTAATGTGTAAATGCAGATACGTTGAGAAAGCAGTTTTGACAGTGATGTATTGCAACTGGTTCCAGATGTCGGCAAGGGATGCTTGGCCAGGCACCTGGGGCTCGGCTGCCACACAGCAGCGCCAGCTCCGACCCAGTCTGCAAATAGATCACAAGGCTTTAACTCTCCAATTATAATCGTATTAAACAACCATCGCTTGAGCTTCTGCTTCTCCTCTTCCAGGACAACTACAAAATAGTTCTGTGGTGTTGCTCACATTTTAATTTTAATGAAGGGAAGATAAGCTGCAACGTGAAGCTTAGCGTTAAACCCAACAGTTTGGCTGTCAATGGAAAACTTAAAAGCAAGCTGTTGAACCAGCCAAAATTAACCTTATATTAATGTTTAACTTGTGTTATATCCTTACACCCAAACTTGCAGATTACACACGCTGAATGTTTAATTAAACATCCCCTAATTACTAAAGTAAATGTTGAGGTTGCTCAACAAATTGTACACTTCCTATGGAAGACTACTAACCGGTAGTGGATCTGCTTTTGACATTAGAGCGACCTGCTGGAGCACGCTGTTTTCAAGGAGGTCTGAGTGTGGATTCTTCTCCTTTCCTAATTGACTGTATAATCCGCTAGAAATACATTTGCTAAATACACAAGTTACCAAACTGCAATCTGTACCCATTGTACCAAGAACGGAGTGATGCAAAATCACCTGAGCTCTCCCCAGTTACACCCACACAGTCAGGCACAGTTCTGCCTGGTATGAGCACCTTGCACTGAGCACCTTGCAGGATTGCTTCCAAAAGAAAGAAGAAAGGGGTTAAAGAAAAACAGAACCTGGTATTGAAAGCATAAAGCTTAATTAGCTTGATAACAACAGTACTGGGTGCACAATCAATGCTAATGAGCTGCAGGAAGATCTGACCAAAGGAATAACTATGCGGGGTACACATTATATTCCAAAGGACAGCATTTTACCTAGAAAACTGATAAAGTTGCACTTCTTCCATGGGAGATGTTTGTAGCTCAGCTCCAACATAAACGTTTGGTCTAAAGGGAATTTTTTCAAACAACCTGTCTGTCTCCCTCCTCTTTCAATACAGAACTCCCAGCTCCAATCAAACCGGCTCTCAAGGGATCACCCACAGCTACACTCGCTCCATGTGTTTTCGACACCAGGCATTCTCTCACTGATCAAGATAGGTGTAGGAAGCAAGCTTGCTGCTTATCCGGGAACAACGAGGGAGACCTATGTTGCTGATTTTCTCTATCACATCAAAGGGTTCAGGGCACTTTTAATAAAAAAGCAAACAGAAATGGGGAATGCTCGTTAGAATTATGCAGCAACTCTGCTTTCCCACAACTACAATGCACACTCCCTTTCCTCCCACCCTGTATTCCCAGCTCCGTACTGGGTTTGAAGCCTCAGTGATCAATAACCTCTTACTATGAGTAAACTGTTTAGACCAAACACACCAGCTTAGGCTATAGTTAATGTCACTTGATATATTGATGGGGGGGAGAGACAGACTGACCAGTCTCTGTTACTTTTCCAGTTGGATCATCAAGTTTATTTCTAACCTTGCATTTAAATGATCAACCTGTAAAATTTTATTACTAGCACAGACTACACTAATGAATGGTGCCAGATAGCACAAGAGCCGTAAACTATTACTTTCCTTCTGCTTATAGGGCCTCTGTTATGACAAATCTTTATTAGCCATTTGTGGCATGTACTTCACTCTAGGTAACATAAACCAGTTGGGTAGGGTTGTTTTTTTCCCAATCTTATGCAACTGGAAGACTTGAGCTTCTCCTGTCAGATCTTGTCCTAGCTACAAATCAGCGTAGGTGTTTGGGGCATTTTGATTGACCAAGGACGTTTTTACAATAAAGCGCTCTGTGTTTTGGGACTGCGGATGGGAGCCTAGGGACCTCTCGCTCCATGAGGCAAGAACCAGCCAATAACACCCCCCCCACACACACACACACCGTACACTGGCCAGTATGCAGGGGAAGTGATGTAAATACCTCACAAACGGGAACAGAACCTGCTGCAAAAGCCATGGTAATGTGCCCCTGGATCTGGGGTGAGCAGCTCTACTGAGCACTCCGTTCCTAGTCTGAGTAGGAATAATCTGGGTCCGTAGCAAGGGGCAGGGGAGACGCACACATAAACATGTGGCCCATGGCCCTACTTCACAAGCCCTGCCCTGTGATGCCTTTCTGTGTCGCCTGCCGGGGAGGGGCTGTGGAATGGCATCTCCGTGGGCCAGCCAGGATCTGGGTGGCCACCTGCTGCCAGGTCCTGGTTTGCTGGAGTGCACTTGCATGCTCCTTTCTCCAGAAGTCGGCCCATTATCTTTTCATGCATTTGGGGTTTTTTAACTGGACTTTTCAGTGTCTGCACTGCACAGCTCTCCCCCTCGTGCCACGCTGAACGGCAACCAAGTGAAAATGACTCAGATCTGAAAAGAGAGAGAATTGCTGCCATCCCTGAGATTGGTACTACCTCTGTTTGGACCCAAACTTGCACTAAGCCAGTCTGAGAGGACATTGCTTTTATCCTAATGGTGCCTCTGTTGTCACTGTACCAAATGCCACTAGTGATCCAACCTCAGAATACAGCACATGTCCAGGAGAGCAAGCCAACATCTCCAGCACTACTAGATGTGTATTGTAAAGCAACACTGGCACCATCATTCAGAGCCCAATGGTATAATAACCTGCTTTCCTTCCCCTTTCCACAGACCCAACACCCATTATGGCTGCATTACAAGAGTAAGGGACCCAAGGGCGGGTCTGCACAGTGTTATTCCTCTCCTCCCCTCCCCAAGTTCCTGGTTCCTCACTCCCCAGCAGCAGCAGCATGTGCTCCTAGGCTGTGTTTTATGGCCTTCACCAACTACACAGAGCATCACAAAGTAAACACACCTGGACAGCAGGATGGACCTATGCTGGTGTTAAGGGAATACTGCAAACACTGTACCACTCTCACTCCTAATTAAACTACAGGTTAAGAGCACGAGCAGAAAATGTTCAAAATGTCTGAGAAAATCATTAAACACGTTGAAATTTAGGCCTCAAAAAGACAAGGCGTAAATGAAACTAGGAAACACATTTAGAGGCTACGTTGGGAAGCCCTTTTTTCATGCAGAGAATGTGGAATGGCCTAGCAGGAAGTTTAGTGAGGCAGAAACACCGAGATCATTCAAGCAACAATTAGATACCATCATGTGGGGAACAGAGTACTTAAAAGGGAATGCACCCTGATGCTCCAATGGGCTTTTACTCAATTTAACAACATTTCTTATGGTCTCACATACTTTGGCAGCCTTTCTTCCAAGGCTGGGCAGTGAGTTGTGAAGAACTTTCTCCGTTACTAATATTTTAGAAAACAATTCCCCAGCCGGTGCCAAAATGGGGCACAGTCAAACCTCCTGTTGTAAAGGGAAGCAGCATGCAGAAGTACGTTATTCCTTCACAGCTGCACTTTCCCCACTCTGCCGTCTATGAGGTTCATTTATTTGCTACACATTAAAATCCAGATACGAAGCGGTTTACCACCGAGAAGCGAGCAGACCCTTCACCAAAGCATTGCTTGGCACAGCCTTGTAGTGAAATCTGTTCTGCTGCTGCTTTACCCATTTGGATGTATTGGTGAAACAGGCTGGTTTTAGCTGGCCCTATGGGAGAGCAGCAGCATGGTGTGCCGCCAGTAGGAGACTGGGATTTGAGACCAACCACCGAACACCCAATCTCACAGGCCAGTGAGAGAAGGCATATCACAGTGGGGACATATTTAACCGCTGAGAAGCTACCAAACATACCCTCCCTAGGAGGACTGTCCTCTCAAATCAGTGCACGATACAGGAGCAATTTCAGGTTCCTCTGAAGCATCAGGCATTGCTGGAAGAACAATGCTGATCCAGATGCACCAAGAATATGGAAGCTCCTAAGTTCCTACCACAAAAAAGCTCCTACATCTCATTGGCACAATGTACATACTTGCCTTGAACTAACCAATATTTCATTATTTGCATGTGAGCATCTACACATGAAAAAGATGAAGAAAAAGGAAATCACTCTAGATGTATAGGGTTTTGGAGACACTGAGAAGGCCTGATTGCTTATCACAAAAACCAAAACATGCATATTGGGACATGGGCATTAAGAATATGCTGCTTAAAATGTGCTCTTTATCTCAGAGACAGCATGAGTGTATATCATGTGATGGAGCAGTTGCTATGGTAATGCTCTTTATTGAATAGCAGACTAAATAAGTACATGAAACCCATTTACTGAATAACATACACAAGTGCATGAAGCCCACATAACATGCAGTAACTGCTGCTGCTTGCCCAGAGCCACCTACAGACCTCAAAAATACCCTAAGTGCTGAACTTTTTCCCCCCTTTTTGTTGCGGATATGTTTATTTCCCAGAGCTGAACTGCCTGGTTTCATAGCTGAGCCTGGTTCATTTTCACAGCAAGGCACCCATCGCCCCGTAGCTGAGGGAGGCCGTAGGCATGCAGAGAAGAGATTGACAGTAGAGCAGATGTGTGTAAATGCATGTGGAAAACTTCACAGCTACTGGTCTTTTCTTTGTTAAATAGGGCATCAGTCAGAATGCTCGCCTCTCTACAGCTGGCGCTGGCTTGTCTGTATCTGTATACTCTCCCCAGCAGTCTGAGTTGTGGGCTTGGATAATTGCTAAGCCTGAAAATGAATCTGATAGAAACAACTTTATTTTGTTTGGCCAAACAAAATCTTTTCAAAGCACTATAGAATGATTTTACAAATAGAAACGGCAGACAGATTGTCATAGAGATGACCCCAGCACATAGTCATGTGAGTAAGATGAGCCTGATCAGAACCTAAGGTTTGCAGAATCAGAACTATAGCCAGTAACTTTCCAGATTATTTGAGAAACAAAGTCTCCCAGTGCATAGCTGGAGCCATGTGTGGTTGAGGCTGAGAAGATAAGAGAATCGAGACCAGAAATTGACTAGCCTCTGCCTGAGCAGCTTTGAATCCTGATGACAAAGCATCTCTCTTCACTAGTATTTTGATTCCGTGGTGATGGGTGCACCATGAGCATCCAGACAGACACGCAGGGATTTTCTGAACAGGTGTGCTACAAGAAAATGGCTCATTATCAGGGAATTTACAGTAAAGTTCACCTGCTCGCTATAGAAAATAATTGGTACTAGTACTAATAAAGCACTGGAAACATACAGATGAGGGTTACTGGAGAAAGAGACTAACAAATTTATTTCAGCATAAGTTTTCGCAGACTACAGTCCACTTCTTCAGATGTATAAATATCTTCTTACTGTATGTTCCATTCTATGCATCCGAAGAAGTGGACTGTAGTCCACGAAAGCTTATGCTGAAATAAATTCGTTAGTCTCTAAGGTGCCACAAGTACTTCTTTTCCTTTTGCTGACACAGACTAACACAGCTGCTACTCTGAATCCTGGAGAAAGAGAGGGACAAAAAAAGAATGAAGGAACCATAGAAAATAATCTCATGTGAATGAGTTTTCCCTTGAACATCAGATTCATATGGTTTCCCCAGCCCTGGGTTTTATACTGTAGGAGTCTCTTCTACACCGCAGGGGAATCTGGGAAGTGTGCAACGCAGCGTTGGAAGGAACAGCAACTCAGGCAGAAGTTATTCTCCTTCAGCTACTGCAAGGGAGACTCTCTTGTGCGCCCAGTGCCAACCACTCACACTAACCATACAACTGTACTAATTGTGTCTGGACTGCGTGAAGCCATTTCCTTTAAAAACACTGCACCTCTACAGTAGGCCATGGGGAAAAAAAAATCACACTGCAAAGATCTCCATGACACAGGAAGAGTGCACAAGGGGAACAACACTAAGTTTGCTTTCTGCCATCATTTACAAAGCCCATTTGCAAATATTACATTCTTATTTCACTTATTTAGGGAAAATTAAACAATTCTTCATAGCTCAGTTTAAAAATAACTCCACTATTAATGCAGGCCCTTTATTTAATCACTGGCTAATTTACTCCTGACAGAAAGTAAATTCCACTATTTTCTGTGAGGCTTTATGAAATTGCCATCATTTTTAATTAATTCTTAATTAAAATATATTACACCACAGCTTCTACCCATCTCTCTTGATATTCTAACATAATCAATTCAAGACCATTTACATATCATTAATTAAAAGCCTTCCTCTCTCATCCTTAAAATCATAATGAGGCTCTATTTCTCATTAGCAGCCTTTAAGGGATAAAATAACAATACAGACAAGAACAAATGGTAATTTCAAAAACCTCTTTTCTACCCTTAAAGCTTTTCAGAGTGGACAGTGAGGTTTTCCAAAGTTCTCCAGTTTAGCAGTTTCTGAACATCTTGCAAGATTTTTGATCCATTACATCACAGCCCCATATTTTCCACTAATACAAGCTACAGTAATGGAATGAATGGACTTTTCTTTTCTTTTTTAATTTCACTCTTTGAACACGATATCTAATGACCTGGACAGGAAACAGAAACAGGAGAGCCAGAGTTTGAGACTATGGGAAATAAAGCAGATTTCTATATTAATGCAAGGACAGTTCCCACCCTGTACACTAAAATCCATTTGTCATGGGGTACTCAAATCAGAACAACAACATTTTGCCACAGGAGTCCACTTTGGGCATTGACCACAGGGTACATCTAATAAACTCAAAACTATGTGAACCAGATTGTTTTAGCCATGAAGGCAAAAAGCCATAGCAAGACAGATTTTCTTCTGCTTGTTTGTTTTTGACAGAAGCCATGATACCCAAAATCGTTTTCCATAGCTGCACACAAAAAGGTTTCAAATCTCAAGTCTTCAAATATGCATACGGGAAAATGATAGATAGAAAGTCAAATGTATATGCATTATTGTTTTCTAGTACCTGCCAGCGTCAGGATGAAATATACCACATTCATGTTTGTAAGTATGGGCTGAAACAGGGCAGATAGTGTTAAGTTCCAATAATTAAACTCTAGAGTCAAGAAATGTTTTACACATTTGTAAATGAGCTGTGATATATGCTGCTGGTATAAAGAATCACCATTTATTGGTAACGAAAGGTAAAAATTAACCACCTAGTCAATGATTTTTTCCTCATCTAGAAGCTTAAAACGGCACACAGTTCAGGGAAGATTTATTGTAACTCATGACTTTTAACCTACTATTTTCAATATTTTGGCTGAAGTTAGGAAATTAATACAACCTCCATTCTGTTTTTTATTATTATTAGTGTAAAATAAAATTTCACTGCATATCTTTTGCCTTGAGCAGCTGAGAGGGAGGCTTCCTTTTTAATACTAAAAAGAAGCTGAATCAAACCTTAGTTTATTACATTTTTTAAATACAGTTTATTATTCACAATTATTTCCAGGCAACCCCGACCAGAGAATGGAAGCAGAACTAGTATTAGAGAGGGGAAAAAAACAGCACCAAAAAATCAGATCTGTGTCTTGAAAATTTTATGCAGAGTTATTGTCACCCACATTAACTATATCTAGGTGCTGCATATCAGGCAAATCAGATTTATATCACTGTCTTCTGCCAATTGCAGGTGCTCCACCACAACTTGTCAAGACAGCCTGTCTGAGTCTTCACACGTCAGATAGAATCACAGCACTTGGTGTTTTGGTCTGTTGACAGCAATTTATTTTGATGTGTTGTCACAATATGGAATTCTTCGATGCTCTGCACCATGGTGCCAGCCAGTCCTACTGTACTTTTCTACTGCCAGATGCTACAGGTTTGGAGAGGGAAAAAACACTGACAATTTAAAAAAAAAAAGATTTTGTAAGTATTGTGAAGATGCCATGGTTAAAACGTGTTTTGCAAGACATACTCAGATACGATGGAATCCCAGATCCTGCATACCACTGACTTTACAGCAGAGCAGGGATTGCCAATCCAAACTGTTAGAACAATTCATGTCCTTCAAGAAGCTGATATGTGATCTCGAAGAGAGAAATTTTTTTTTTTAATAGGAAAATTCAAACACAGTTCCCTTCTCCTGGGGCTAATTCTGCTCATTCCCACTAATACTCAAGACTATTCAAAAAATTTTTAGCAGTACCACGTCCATTTATTTATTTACGTAATGATAGTTTTGTAGATGATAAAGCCAGAATGTGATCTACTCTGAACTCCTGCAGCACACAGGCCATAGGAATTCCCTGAATTATTTCCTGTTTGAACTAGAACACACCTTTTAGAAAAACATCCAGTTTTGATTTAAAAATTGCATGTGACAGAGAATCCACCCCAATCTTTTGTAAATTGTTCCAATGGTTAGTTACCCTTATTGTTAACAATTTGCTCCTTATTTCAAGTCTGAATTTGTCTAGTTTCAACTTCTAGCTATTAGATCTTGTTATATCCTTTATCTGCTAGACTGAAGAGCCCATTATCAAATTTTTGTTCCCCAAAGAGGTTCTTATACACTATGATCAAGTCACCCCTTAACCCTCTCTTTGTTAAGCTCAAGTCTCTCACTATAAGACAGGTTTTCTAATCCTTTAATCAGTCTCATGGCTCTTCTCTGAACCCTCTCCAATTTATCACCACCCTGCTTGAATTATGGACACTGGAAAGTTGCACAAATGCCTCATACAGAGGTAATATAACCTCCCTGCTCCTACTTCAGATTCCCATTTATATATCCAAGGATCGAATTAGGCCTTGTGGTCACTGTATCACACTGGAATCTCACGTTCAGCTGATTATCCACCATGTCTCTAAGGGCTGGTCCACACTAACCCCCCAGTTCGAACTAAGATATGCAACTTCAGCTACGTGAATAACGTAGCTGAAGTCAAAGTATCTTAGTTCGAACTACAAGGTACTTACCGCGGGTCCACACGCGGCAGGCAGGCCCCCCCGTCGACTCCGCGTACTCCTCTCGCGGAGCAGGAGTACCGGGGTCGACGGCGAGCACTTTGGGGATCGATTTATCGCGTCTAGACAAGACGCGATAAAATCGATCCCAGATCGATTGCTTACCGCCGAACCAGGAGGTAAGTATAGACGTACCCTAAGTCTTTTTCAGAGTCACTGTTCCCTGGGTTAGAGTCTCGCATCCTGTAAGTAAGGCCCACAGTCCTTGTTCCTAGTTGTACAACTTTACATTTAGCCATATTAAAACACACACTGTTTGCATGTGACGAGCTTACCAAGTGATCCATATTGCTCTATATCAGCAGCCTGTCCTTTTCATTATTTACTACTCCCCCAACCTTTGTGTGATCTGCATACTTTATCAGTATGATTTTATGTTTTCTTCCAAGTCATTGATAAAAATATTAAAGAGCATAGGGCCAAGAACCAATCCCTGTGGGACCCCCCCGGGAATACACCCACTTGATGATGATTCTCCACTTACAATTATACCTTGAGACATGTCAGATATTAAAAGGATTAAAAACTGACTGTGTGACAGGTTAATTTTGTATTGATACCGCAGGACATTCTGATTAAAACCTAGAACAAGTCAAATGCCTTACATAAGTCTAAGTATATTACATCAACACTTACCTTTATCAACCAAATTTGTAATCTTATCAAAGAAAAGATCAAGTTAGATCCTGTCAACCTATTTTCCATAAACTCACATTGCTTGGCATTAGTTATATCACCTTCCTTTAGTTCATCAATCAAAACTCATATCAGCCACTACATTATCTAGCCCAGGATCGATGTCAGGTTGACAAGCCTACCCAGGTCATCACATTACCTTTTAGAATACTGGCAATTCATTAGCTTTCTTCCAGTCTTTTGGACTCTGCCCAGTGTTCCATAAGCTATTGAAAAATCAACCTTCATGGTCCAGAGAGCTCCTCAGCCAGCTCTTTTTAAACTTTTGGATGCAAGTTCTCTGGAGCTGCTGCTTAAATATGTCTACTTTTAGTAGCTGCTGTTTAATATCCTCCTGAGTTACCATTGGAGTGGAAAAAGTTTAATTATCATCGGATGAAATGATATCTGGGTTTTTCCCCAAATACAGAACAGAAATAATTATTCAACACTTCTACCTTTTCTGAATTAGTATTGCCAATTCTATTATTTCTATCTAGTAATCAGCCAGTACCATTGTTCAGATAATTTTTGTTTCTAATATACTTCAACTCATTCTTGTCCTTAACTCTGCTGGCCACTGATTTTGCCTTATGTCCTTTTGCTTCCCTTAGCAATTTTCTACAACATCAAGCTTATTTTTTTAACTTTTTTTTTGCTGAAAACTGCACTTTGGTGAATTTCACATTGAAAAAACCCCCACATTACACTATGTGATACAATGTCTTGTGAATCATATAACCTGATGAGACAAGATGGAATGGGATAAAAGACATAAAAGGTTAAAAAGGAAGCTATGAAGCAAGAACAATTAAGGTGATTTGGAGAAAGAACAAAAGTCTTTTAAACAATTGTTCATTTTGTTATTTGATTTGCATATATGTTTGTTTACAATATAGTTGAGACATTTCATCTTAGTCACTGAAGGGGATTTTGCCAGCAATACAAAGCTCTATTCAACACTATATATTGTGACAGACCCAGACAAGTGGGGTACAGAAGTCTGATAGAAGGCAAATATACTGGCCATTGGATGAATAGTTTTCTGTTCCCTGAGTGACCAGAGCAGGGGCAGCACTAGAACAAGCAGGAACTTTCTGGAACCAATTTAAGGCAGGCAGGCTAATTAGGACACCTGGAGCCAATTAAGAAGAACCTGCTAGAATCAATTAAGACAGGCAGGCTAATCAGGGCACCTGGGTTTAAAAAGGAGCTCCCTTCAGTTTGTGGTGTTGCGTGCGAGGAGCTGGGAGCAAGAGGCACACAAGGAGTTGAGAGTGAGAAGAGTTGAAGGACTGAGGAGTACAAGTATCAGCAGACCATCAGGAGGAAGGTCCTGCAGTAAGCATAAAGAAGGTGTTGGGCGGAGGCTGTGGGGAAGTAGCCCAGGGAGTTGTAGCTGTCACGCAGCTGTTACAGGAAACCCTATAGACAACTGCAATCCACAGGGCCCTGGGCTGGAACCCGGAGTAGAGGGCGGGCCCGGGTTCCCCCCAAACCTCCCAACTCCTGATCAGACACACGAGGAATTTGACTGTGGGTTCTACCAGAGGGGAAGATCTCTGAGGCGATCAAAATCCGCCAATAAGCGCAGGACTCACCAAGGTAGAGGAGGAACTTTGTCACAATATATATAAAACAATAGGTCTCCAGAAATTAGGATGGAATCCAGAGACTAGCTGTCCTATACACGCAGGGTCCGAAAACCATCAGGACCTAACCCTACATGGTGTAGCCAATGTGGTAAGAAAGACTCGAGTCCAAATGGCTTCTTCTAATCTTTTGTTAGATGCTTGTGGGACAAGACCCTTGCCACTCAATTGTAGTAATGTGAGTGGGAGGGCTGCATGTTCCATTTCTTCAGCAGTCTCCAGGCGGTTGTGTTGATGAGGAGTATCGTCTCTCGGGCTGAAGCCCCTTACCTCATCATCTTTGGAGTGGGAAGGAGGGGCATGTTAAGCAGAGGTGGAAAAAGTGCTCCTGTTACTACATGCTATGGGCCTCTCTTAAGCTTCTTCCTCTCCCATTCAGTTTCCTGGGCAGCAGGCTGAGCACTAGAAGCCTTCTCCGGCTTCCAGAGGTGCAGCTGCATCACTCAAAGGCGTGCAGAGAAAACTGAAGTTTTTGTCAATTCACCACTAATTTCAAAACCCTGTTAAGACTGCACCATGTAACTGCGGAATCAAAATAACTTCCAATGGTCCCTTCAAAAATTCACCCAACCAAGGAGCAAAATGCTTTTGTTTCTCCATCATGAAATATTGGCACCTTAAATCATTCTAGCTTTGGATTGTGATTTTAATTACAAAAGGCAAATGAGCTTTCTTTATTGTGGAGGATTGGTACAGGCCTACCATTAAAGACCAAAAAACAGTTAAACATAAATTTATCCTGTTCTTGAAACTTTATTTTGGGCTTTTGTCAACTGTCCCTGAACTTAGCAACATTCTGACTTCAGAATTTCTCTTGGCCCCACTTCATTCATCCCTCCCTTGCACAGGGCCCTGCTGGGCCCATCTCCTTCCCACTTATGTTAAAAAAGAACAAGTTAAAAATCACTTAGATAAATTACATGCCTGCAAGTCACCAGGACCTGATGAAATGCATCCTAGAATACTCAAGGAGCTAATAGAGGAGGTATCTGAGCCTCTAGCTATTATCTTTGGTAAATCATGGGAGACAGGAGAGATTCCAGAAGACTGGAAAAGGGCAAATATAGTGCCCATCTATAAAAAGGGAAATAAAAACAACCCAGGAAACTACAGACCAGTTAGTTTAACTTCTGTGCCAGGGGAAAATAATGGAGCAAGTAATTAAGGAAATCATCTGCAAACACTTGGAAGGTGGTAAGGTGATAGGGAATAACCAGCATGGATTTGTAAAGAACAAATCATGTCAAACCAATCTGATAGCTTTCTTTGATAGGATAACGAGTCTTGTGGATAAGGGAGAAGCAGTGGATGTGGTATACCTAGACTTTAGTAAGGCATTTGATATGGTCTCGCATGATATTCTTATCAATAAACTAGGGAAATACAACTTAGATGGGGCTACTATAAGGTGGGTGCGCAACTGGCTGGATAACCGTACTCAGAGAGTAGTTATTAATGGTTCCCAATCCTGCTGGAAAGGTATAACGAGTGGGGTTCCGCAAGGGTCTGTTTTGGGACAGGCTCTGTTCAATATCTTCATCAACGACTTGGATATTGGCATAGAAAGTACGCTTATTAAGTTTGCAGATGATACCAAACTGGGAGGGATTGCAACTGCTTTGAAGAATAGGGTCATAATTCAAAATGATCTGGACAAATTGGAGAAATGGTCAGAGGTAAACAGGATGAAGTTTAATAAGGACAAATGCAAAGTGCTCCACTTAGGTAGGAACAATCCATTTCACACATACAGAATGGGAGGAGACTGTCTAGGAAGGAGTACGGCAGAAAGGGATCTAGGGGTTATAGTGGACCACAAGCTAAATATGAGTCAACAGTGTGATGCTGTTGCAAAAAAAGCAAACATGATTCTGGGCTGCATTAACAGGTGTGTGGTGAGCAAGACACGAGAAGTCATTCTTCCGCTCTACTCTGCGCTGGTTAGGCCTCAACTGGAGTATTGTGTCCAGTTCTGGGCACCGCATTTCAAGAAAGATGTGGAGAAATTGGAGAGGGTCCAGAGAAGAGCAACAAGAATGATTAAGGATCTAGAGAACGTGACCTATGAAGGAAGGCTGAAGGAATTGGGTTTGTTTAGTTTGGAAAAGAGAAGACTGAGAGGGGACATGATAGCGGTCTTCAGGTACCTAAAAGGGTGTCATAAGGAGGAGGGAGAAAACTTGTTCATCTTAGCATCTGAGGATAGAACAAGAAGCAATGGGCTTAAACTGCAGCAAGGGAGGTTTAGGTTGGACATTAGGAAAAAGTTCCTCACTGTCAGGGTGGTTAAACACTGGAATAAACTGCCCAGGGCGGTTGTGGAATCTCCATCTCTGGAGATATTTAAGAGTAGGTTAGATAAATGTCTATCAGGGATGGTCTAGACAGTAATTGGTCCTGCCATGAGGGCAGGGGGCTGGACTCGATGACCTCTCGAGGTCCCTTCCAGCCCTAGAATCTATGAATCTATGAAAAACTGTGCATGAGGAGATACTGAGGAGAGAATCAAACCTGTCAGAAGTTTAAAATGAAACAAAA
Source organism: Macrochelys suwanniensis (assembly GCA_033296515.1). NCBI lineage: Eukaryota > Metazoa > Chordata > Testudines > Chelydridae > Macrochelys > Macrochelys suwanniensis. The sequence continues at coordinate 1,732,505 of CM065790.1, forward strand.
AGAGGTAAGTAAAAGCAGGGAATTCTTTTCAAGGACTTCTTGATTAGAAACAACCACATTCCTCTTCAAACCTTTGAGAAGCCAGGTTGCCTTTTTCAACAAGGTGTCTCTGTGGATATTTGCCCTGTTTTGTTGTGGGACTCCTGACACACCTAACTAAAATAAAATAAAATAAAACAAAACAAAACAGTGCATTTGTACTGCCAGGCAATAACCTTCACATTTTACTCTTCATTCATAATGAAAATGAAGGGCACATGACTTGCATGCTAGGTGGCTTTCAAGACCATATGCAAGCAATTGTAGGAAACCTGGAAGTAACCACTGCCATCATAAAGAGACTGTCTAAATGTGTGCAGGACTTCAACAAAAATAATAGACTCTGCAGACTGTGTATGATCTCAGCATCATATATAGAGGCCAGTTGGCCAGGAAAGAAATTCCTGTATTGTACTACTACCATGTGAAAATCTGTTTGCAATTATTTTTCAGTCAGAAACTTGATATCTTTATTGTATCACTGTTATTCCATGTTTATACTGCAAGAAAAAATAACTAATGCAATTTGATACTGTACAAAAGCACATTGCTAGCAGAAAAGAAAGCTGTAATTTTACAATCAACCCTTGAGAAACAAACTGGATATGCTGAAGTATTAATTCCAGGAGAAGTGCGTTCATAGTCACAGACATGGGGCAAAAAACAGAGTCAATAAGCAAGGCATTCTTATACAAAAAATAACGGTTAGTGCCATTTGATATGCTCCAGTGGAACGAGGCTAGATAGAGCAAAGAATGAGCAGATTGAGCAAAGAGCGAGTACAGCTGAAAAGAAACGACATCAGCTATTTACCTCCCAGTCAACCTGCAGTCCCCCACTTATCCAGACGCAAGAAGCAAGCTCAGAATCACTAGAAATGTGATTTTGTTTTTCAAAGAGTTTCCTAGGGCCATATTCAAAACTTCTTTACCAGGTAAGCTTCCCACTGAAATCAGAGGGAATTTTACAAGGTGTAATACAAAAATCTTACCAAAGGGAATGGGATGTTAGCAGGTGAATTTTCACCTTTTTACTCTCCATGGGAGAATCCTGTTAAATTGCCCTTCTAGCTCCTTAATGAATGGAGCGTCAGGTTCAAAATCAGAGCAATTTACCTGACTTTTAAATCAGGCTCCCCACCATCACCACCTTTTGTAAGAAAGTCATTCTGACCTAAAAGGAGGAATTGTTGAGGGCCATGTTCTGACCTTTTGCCCTGAAGTGCTTTGAATGAGGCAGTGGATATTTTAGTCGGCTTGCGAGGGCCTTGTCTCACTGGGTATGCTGTCCCTTTGGCTTCTAAACTGCACTAATGTTATTCAGTGATAGCTGTAGTTTAGTTATGAAGGTAACAGCAGCATTTCACCTACTACAGCACAAGAAGCAGTTCCGCAGAGTCTTCAAGCTACTCCCTAACTTAACCAGGGTCTATCCTCCAGGTGCAATGGGGAAGCCAGAATAACTTCTCAGGAGATGAGCTCCTCCCCAGCCCGCCCCAAAACACCTGCTCCTACTGGCCCCGCTTCCAGCTGCTGCTGCTTTTAGTCCATTGGGAAGAAGAGAGACAGACACAGCATGGGACAAGAGGGAAAAGCAGCGAGGGGAGAGAAAGGAAGAGAAGAGAGCAGGGAAATAAGAAAGGATCCATGGTTAGTCTAGTTTTTAAATCACTTTTTAAACACAGCTTTAAATGTTGCTATTGTGTTTGTGTGAGTGTAAGTGTGAAGGCCTGTGTATGTAAGTGACACAACTGCACATGCACAAACAACACAAAGCAGAGTTTGCTTTGAAGGCGCCACCTGGGCAACCTGCTATTTGATCCTCAAATCCAAGTGATCACTATAGAGTCAATGACACAGACACCAATTAACACATGCCACTCCAATTTGCTTTTCAGTGCCACACTTTATTAAACACTTTCAAATATAACTGAAAAATGTTGTTGCACAATTAAGCCCAATACAATATTATACTTTAAAACAAAACCTATAACAGTTCTGCACTCTATTAGCATTGTTAGATACTATGTAATGTAGAAAGTAATTCAAAGCTAAAACTATGGTATTGTAACCACTTGGGCGCCAATTGCAGCAGCAATAGAGCTATATTAAAAAATGTAATACAGTGTATGTGCCTTAGCATTTCACCCCCAAACAACATATTACCAGCTCCACAAAATAACCACTGACTTTCTTGTGCTTTTTAGCTGCAGTCTGTAGAATTGTGCACATTCTAAGGTGAGTAATTCTCGTATGTATATGCAGAGACGCTCTGTCCCAGTTCCTCACTGGCAGATGCGCCTTAGAATAGGGAGATATGTGCTTGTGCAGAGAGGTAACTCTATTGCTCTCTAATTACCATTCAATGGGACCCTTAGATGCAAAGCCCACTTATGTATGCCTACTTGATTTACATACATATGTGCATCGTACACACACACACAAACTACAGTGGATTGGGTTTCCTGAAATCAAGCTTTATAACTGCTGATAAGTGTGAGATTTTCAAAAGCTGAGCACTTTAGGAGCACAAGCACCATGGAAAGTCAATAGGATTTTAATTCCTAAATTTTCTAGGCATTTTTGAAAATCCCACTCTATAGGTGAAGTTGACTGTGTATAATTTCCCACCATTCTTAGCGTTTCAGAGCAGTTGGGTAAATGGTAAAATCTGACAGCCCCATCAACTCCTTCTATCACATAACTCCCTCACAGATATAAATTCTGTACAAAGCAGGAACTCTGGGAGTATTCAGCATGAGAAAGGGTGGCAGAATTTGGCTCTACATAGCTCTAAAAGAGAGTTCTAATGTTGATACAAAATAATCTAGCATTCTGATGCTGATGGGTTTCTCCCGCATATAGAATTCACAGCTGTGAGTGAGAACTGGACCAGCTGAGGGATAAGGTACTTTGAATGAGAGAAAGAGGGGCAGACTCTGACCCATAGTGGATTGAGGAGCCTCTGGCCTTCTCATGGTCTTAGATTTGTATGTGATTGACTAGTACCAGGGACTGAAGATGAACTCTTCCTGTCTCCTTCTTTTGTATTTAAAACACCTTATTCGGTACCAAAATGTCATAGTTGCACTCATCATTCTCCAGAGTTAAGCATAGTGTGTGGTTGCAACATGAATATATCTTTCTGTTGTCTCCCTGGAGACGATATTCTGTCGCTGTAATGGATAACTGAATCACAGAGTGTGTGTACTAAAGCACTGTGAAAACCCAACCAAATATCAGCTATAAAACAATACTGAAACCTATTCCCCTCTCATTGTGCTTAGGCAACCTCAGCTGAGACTAATGCAGGCCTACATGGGCATAGTCATAACAAAACAGACCACTTAAGTGCATAAATCCTATTGGCTAAGCACAATACACTGCACTATATCCAGTGAAACCTCGATTGATGAAACATAACTGGGACATGACATTCATGGGGATACTTGAGGGTTCAGATAAATGGGCAGGCACTGCAAGAGTGTTTCCACGCTGCACTCTCTATGCAATGTACTATCTGGCAAATCCTTCTTCCCTTCCTACCCACCACAGCAAGCTAAGCACTAAGTAAGTGGGACTGGTGTAGGGGAGACAAGTGGGATGATGCTGGTGAGGAACAGAATCCTTCAACCCAGGCTACTCCACGTCAGCTGCCATCTCAGAACTCTATTAGCATCTGCAGACCAAGCACCTTGGAGGGGAAGCAGTCACTGGATCCATCAGTCATTCCCCTCCCTACCCTCCTTCTTTCTCCTTGGCGGTGTAGAAGATGACCCCCCGCTGGAACCCTGCCCTGCCTCCTACCATCCTCCTATAGAGGAACCACGCTGGTTCCACAGCATCCAAAGCCCTTTGTGACTATGGAGGAAGCTGCAGGATTTGTTCCCAAATGCAGGAAGACTCTGGAATCTTGAAGTTTTGGATACAGATTTTGGAGGATGTACCTGTCCCTCAGTAATGCACTGGGGTTCAGATAGACAAGCTCCCAATGGATGCACCAAACTCTCCATGTCTGGAAGATGCAGTGACCCTCCATGTTAGCACTGCACCAGTTCCGCACTAAGCAGACAATGCTCCATGTAATGCTTTTCATAGCCACATGCCATTCAACCTGAATGTAGGAGTCAGTCATAATTAATGCTAAATAGTGTGATATGGGTTTCTCCTTTGATTTAAAACCACAACAGAGCTATAAAGAAGGGCTTAAAACTAACACTTTGCCACACTTGAAAAATTCATTTCAGTCGTGTGTCTTCCAGAGTCTGAAGATTCTGGGCGGTATTTAAATACAAGACACTCTGGTGGGAATGGGAATAAACTCTACTTGCTAATGCTGCCCAACTTGTTTGTGTTGTCACTGCAGAAAATATGGTTGTTTATTCTTCTGCCCACCACCGTATACATCCCTGTTTAATCTACTGAAGTCATGAGCGGCTCTGATAGAGCAGACGCAAACAAGGAGGGTGAGTCCAGCCTGTCCCTGGTCTAGCCATACCTCTGTTTATCACACCAATGTCTTGTATCTCTGATACCACAAACCTCGGATTTTCAATTATACAAAACCCTCCTGATCCCCAAACTGAAGCTGGACATTCCAGTGCTAAAGCCCCCACACCCATGCAATTTACTGAGGCAACGAAGCACCCAGTCTGTAAAAGGAATGGTCTGGAAGGGCTGATAACCCTACGAAGAAATCCTCCTGTGGCTCAAGATGACTGCTCTGCAGAGAAGTACAGAATACAATAGTCTGTAGAGGCTTTTCTCCCCCAGTGATAACTCAACTCTCTCATCCAGGCTCCTTGTCCTTCTGCTCAGCCCAGTGCTGTATTTTGTTCAGCACTGTTTACCACTATGTGTTCTCTTTTTCTGAAGCACAAGGCAAGCAGTAATTGCTACGAACTTCACACTTTGCTACAGAAGTTGAAGTCACCGCTATACCTTAGGAAGTCACCTCCCCTCTTTATTGGTATTAAAGGGAGTTCTGTGTGTCTAGGGGAAAGGAACTAGACCTCTAGGTGTTTGGAAAATGGAGATATATAATTATAATACTGTCTGTAAGCTGGTGGGATGAGTTAACAGAAACAAAATACAGCAACAACCAGGAGTCTCTCTCCATCGGGACAGAATCCTTATAAATACAAACCGAACAAGCAAAAAGAGTAACAAACAAACTAGCTTCTGTTTTTTTGGGGTAAAGACTAGTCACTGCAGAACATCAGAGATCAAAGTGACAAAACTCAGAGGCAAAAACTGGGTGACATTACATAGTCCTCACCTTTACTGATTCTTCCCACTACACGAAGTGGCCCATGTTTAAATGTGTTGGGGTTAGGGTGACCAGACAGCAAGTGTGAAAAACTGGGACGGGGGTGGGAGGTTATAGGTGCCTATCTAAGACGAAGTCCCAAATATCAGGACTGTCCCTATAAAATCAGGACATTTGATCACCCTAATTGGGGTGAAGCAATGGCTAATGGGAGCACTGCATTTTTAATTCTGCCCTGCCCTCTCCAAAACCAAGCATCTATTTGCTTTTTAAAATTGGTCAAGTTTTCTCCCTCTGGGCTTCCTGAGACAAGCCATGTCACCTTTTGTTTTTTTTACTAGGGTTACATTATTTGTATGCATTATGACCCAGGAAGTGCTCAGCTAACATGAGACTTTTAAGCATCAAATAGTGGCACATCCATGTATGCCCTTAACAACTCTCTCTACACACACAATCCTCCCCAGAAAGCAGATATTTACTCACACATCAAGATAAGAAACCCTACAGAATTTTGAGTTTTTAAATCTATTGGTCTTTTCAAAAACTAAATACTGATGGAACTCTAGAGAAAATTAAATAAATGCTACTGTGTAAATAATGAGGACTTCTGATAAGCTCATAACTACAGTATAAAGAGTAAATTCACATTAACTTTATAATTTAAGGCTAAGAATGGTCTTTAAAACTTTTTCATTACATTATATTTAATATATGAATTCATCTGTACATTAAACTGTCTAGATCTATTGGGTACCTATAGGTTGGGATGCAGATTTATGACAGAAGGCAGTTAAAAGATTTTTCAATAGAAATTATTAAATAAAGGGACCAAAGCAGGAAGTGTGTGAATTGGATCTGGATAACAGCTAGGAATAGCCTTTGGCCGGAGAGCAGCAGACACACCCCAAACACTGATCACTAATACATAGCCAAATCCTGCTCACCTCCCCAGCGTGAGTTCATCTCATTGACTTCAATGGGAGAGCAGAACTGTTCCATTGGTTCTGGGGTAAAGCAAACAGGATTGGGCCCACTGGAGGAAGCTGTGGAGCAATAACCAGAAGATGGTAGAAATAAGTAGTCCCAAGAAAGAGAGAGGCATTCCATCCAGCACCTACTCTTGCTAGGGTTGCCAACCCTCCAGGATTGTCCTGGAGTCTCCAGGAATTAAAGATTAATCTTGAATTAAAGATGATGTCATGTGATAAAACCTCCAGGAATACATCCAACCAAAATTGGCAACCCTGCGGCGTGAATCCCACAAAAGGCATTTGTTGATAAAACTGCATTTTGCTGTTACAAATGCCAAACTGAAACAGCCCCAAATCCACGTTTGGGACCACATTCTGTCTCCCAGACTCCACATGCACGGATCACCAGCAGGAGAGCCCCACACGCAGGGAGGACAGAATGGAAGAGACAAAAATCTGTCATGCAGAACCCGCAGCAGAACTTTGACCTTTCCCTTTTTGTAATGTATATTAAATATTCAATTGAGGCAGCTGGAATGTGTTCTGAAATCTGGGGGTTGGGCTCTTTACTGTCCATTAATTTTATTATCTGCTACAAACTTTACATAGTAGAATTGTGCTTTTAAGAACTATTCTTAAAAATCTGAGCCTCTGTTAACCTTCTCTCCATGGCATACAGTACATATATTTGAGAGAAAGGAATAAGGCCCAGCCTGCATTAGATCAGAGGGGAAACTCTGCTGTAATGAATAAAGCAAATGATAGATCTTTTAACCATGCCCATATACTAAACAGTGTGAAATCACAGAATCATAGAAGATTAGGATTGGAAGAGACCTCAGGAGGTCATCTAGTCCAACCCCCTGCTCAAAGCAGGACCAACACCAACTAAGTCATCCCAGCCAGGGCTTTGTCAAGTCGAGCCTTAAAAACCTCTAAGGATGGAGATTCCACCACCTCACTAGGTAACCCATACCAGTGCTTCACCACCCTCCTAAGTGAAATAGTGTTTCCTAATATTCAACCTAGATCTCCCTCACTGCAATTTGATACCATTGCTCCTCATTCTGTCGTCTGCCACCACTGAGAACAGCCGAGCACCATCCTCTTTGGAACCCCCTTCAGGTAGATGAAGGCTGCTATCAAATTCCCCCTCACTCTTCTCTTCTGCAGACTAAATAACCCCAGTTCTCTCAGCCTCTCCTCATAAGTCATGTGCCCCAGCCCCCTGATCATTTTTGTTGCCCTCCGCTGCTCTCTCTCCAATTTGTCCACATCCCTTTGTAGTGGGGACTGGACACAATACTCCAGATGTGGCCTCACCAGTGTTGAATAGAGGGGAATAATCACTTCCCTCGATCTGCTGGCAAAGCTCCTATTAATGCAGCCCAATATGCTGTTAGCCTTCTTGGCAACAAGGGCATACTGCTGACTCATCTCCAGCTTCTCATCCACTGTAATCCCCAAGTCCTTTTCTGCAGAACTGCTGCCCAGCCATTTGGTCCCTCGTCTGTAGCGGTGCATGGGATTCTTCCTTCCTAAGTGCAGGACTCTGCACTTGTCCTTGTTGAACCTCATCAGATTTCTTTTGGCCTAATCCTCTAATTTGCCTAGGTCACTCTGGACCCTATCCCTACCCTCCATTGTATCTATCTCTCCCCGCAGTTTAGTGTCATCTGCAAACCTGCTGAGGGTGCAGTCCACACCATCCTCCAGATCATTAAATGAAGATATTGAACAAAACCGGCCCCAGCACCGACCTCTGGGGCACTCCGCTTGATACCGGCTGCCAACTAGACATCGAGCCGTTGATCACTACCCATTGAGCCTGACCATCTAGCCAGCTTTCTAGCCACCTTATAGTCCATTCATCCAGCCCATACTTCTTTAACTTGCTGGCAAGAATACAGCCTCAAAATATGCACAGACCTCTCACCCCTACAGCATGGTACGGCTGGGCACACTGGGCAAATAACAGGCAGCACATCACAAGCACGTGCATTGCCTCCATGAGCAGAGAAGAGACACAGCATGACACACAAATACACTGTACCCAACGTGCTCTGACTGAATGTACAAAACACTGATTGACAATGTCCAATCACATGTACTTAGCTCAATCCCTAAAGAACCTTGATTTTCCATAACCACTTCTATTCCAAGCAATCTCTTTATTCCAGAGCTGGGCCAGTAGAGGGCGGGAGGACTCTGAGTTACTACAGAGGATGCTTTCCCAGGTGTGTGTCTGGAGGGTCTTGCCCACTTGCTCATTGTCTAACTGATCACCATATTGGGGGGCAGGAAGGAATTTCCCCCCAGATCAGATTGGATTTCTTCACCTTCCTCTGCAGCGTGGGACATGGGTCACGTTGCTGGTTTGAACTAAAGTAAATGACAGATTCTTTGTAAAATGAAGTCTTTAAATCAAGACTTCAGTAACTCAGCCAGAAGTTATGGGCCTACTACAGGAGTGGGTGGGTGAGTCTGCGATGTGCAGGAGATCAGACAAGATAATCATAATGGTCCCTTCTGACTTTAACATCTATGAAACTCTGGGGTGAATAGCTACAGGCTTATATATCAGCCTAGGGCCTGATAATTACTTATGCTTACGAGGAATTACAGTTAGACACAGAAAATACAATGGTAGGGGGATACAATAGTTATTTATTAACCCTGACCCCAAAGAGCCCTGTTATATTCCCACATCACCAGCCTATTACCAGGGCAGATCCTTGAGCTGGAAATCTCTTTACAGCTCACTCTCCTGCTTTTGAGCTTGCACACCCTCTGGTGCTTGGTGATGAGGTGGCTTAATGCACGCTGGAAATGCAGAATTTAACGCACCTTAGAATAAATCAAGTACTTCTCTTTAAAAAATCCAACAAAAACATTTTTCATTCAGCTGCTTCAAAAACAAAGTTTCTGCCTAAATTCTCTTTCTTCCGACCCATTCTGCAGTATAGGAAACAGCGAGTGATCATCCCTGTGAACAAGAAAGTCAGCTGTTAATGAACACAAAGCTGATCCAACTGCTGACTCCCAAGGCTGGAGTCAGGATCTTAAATCCAGTCTGCAAGACACAAGAGTGAAGAGTGCCTGGATGGCTAATGCCAGTTTGGCTGACACAGGCCCCTGAAGAAGTTTTGAGATTCTGCTTCAAGACTTAAATGGGACTTAAGCGGTGCCTAGTCCTTGCTTTAGCTGTGAGCACAGAAGTAAATTTCATCCACAATGCACAGCTTGAAAAGAAGGAAAGAACATCATGGAGAGCACCATGCTAGCAAAAACTAATGAAATGATTCAAAATAAAGAGGAGAGAGGCTACATTCATTCATATGGGAAGGGGATGTATTGATATTTTAAAACAAAACCACGAAATCTGTGTTGCTATGCATACAGTTTGATGTTGACTATGGTAGTAAAAATGAAAGGAATTCTGGATTCATGTCATTAAATTGGAAAGATAAAGTGCCTCTAAGTCATTCTCAAACAAAAAAATCTTTCTAAATAAATATTTAGAAATAATTTTGACTGATTCTGGAAACTAGCCTGTTGTAGGGGTGTGGTTTTTTTGTTTTTTTTTAATAGTTCTGTTGATTCTGGCTTCTAAAAGAGAAATTCATCAGGAGGAATGCTGGAAGTGCGTTTTACAATTACATATAAAACACACTAACAATCTTTTAAAACTCCACCCAGTAGAGTTGCCATCAGTGTAGTTTATAATCCTAGCTTTGAACAGCTTTTCTGACTGCAAGCTGTCTGGGTAATTACTAAGCTGTCTGAGAATTACTATTGAACTCTGTCCCTTTTTATCTCACTGACTGACTACTATTTGTTATTAGCCCAAGTAATAATAATATATTAACAAACATGCTTAATATACAGAAATATATGTTTGCATTTAAACTGCACTGCACTCTGCACTCTTAAGTGTAGAAAACTACTGTGAACAGACTGAATAGTCACCCAGAAAACAGGCTATCATCTTCACAAAGGCCCAGCAAAGGGACATATACTCACTCTTCAGTAATTCCCACAAATAAAAATTTACACTGAATGGCAAGTGGGTATGACATCCCAAGAAGTGCAGTTATATGGGAAACCTGTACCTTCCAGGTGGGTTGAGGCACTTTCAGTATTGCTGTGTGCCTCAGTATACTCATGGCGTGTGGGCATCCAGAGTAACCAGACCCTTGTGGTACTCTTTAAGCATGCATATATAGTTGAGTTTTTCTTACCTGCTTCAACAGACAACTTATCTTAAGCAGAAGACTAGCTAATGTCCCTACAGGGCAGGGCCGGCTTTAGGAAGTGCGGGGCCCGATTCGAACAGTTTCGACAGGGCCCCTCCGCCAAAATGCTGCCGAACACAGCGGCAGCGATTGAGCTGCCACTGAAGTGCCACTGAAGACACGGACATTGTGGGGCCCTCTTAGGCACAGGGGGGAAAAGCCGGCCCTGCTACAGGGGAGTCAATAATTGAGGATCAGAACAATCCTAAACGGGATCACAGAGATATAGCGCCTCCATACAGTTAGGGATTATAAAGGGTATAATTCTCCAAACAATTGTTCTTTAATTCCAAGAGATCTCTGCAATGCATGGGACAGGAGTTCTAGGAGACATAGCTATTTCAGGTTTTTATTAAATATCTGAAGCTTTTATCGATTGTAACATCCAATACTCTCAGAAAACTTCTTTTAAAAGAAGTATTCTGCCTAGTGTTGTTTGTTTTTGGCTATAGGCAATGTACTCTAGAGCCTTTACAACACCACTCACTGTTGACGGTGAGGAGCAATTCTATACACCAGCAGGCCTCCTCACAGCACATTTCCACTCACTGTGCTTCACATGCTTGTCATTTCTCTCCCATCAAATGGAGAGAGGAGCAGAAAGCAGACTCTCAAGAGCAACAGGCTTAGTGCACTATCCCTGAGGTGTTAAGCCACCCTGCTTATTGTAAATAGCTGGATTACTAGGTTTCAGAGATAGAAGATCCATTTCTTGTCATAAAAGATGATCTAAATACAAAGGTTAGAACATATTAGCTGGAGTGATGATTTCAGACTACAGCTATTAATATGCCAAGCAGAAAAGAAAGTAGGTTCACAAAGCAAAGGTCCAGCCCTGCTGTACTAACTCATGGTGCTGGACCCTTCTGGGGGTGGGAGTTGGGGGGAGGATATCCTTCCATTGATAATTTATAAGATCTGCAATTCTGCTGATATTATTCAATGTCAAAATTACTGTTACAGCTTGTACTCATGTGTTTCACTGACATCATCAGATGAAACTCAAAGGTCCCCTGAGGACGGATATATCAATGGAACTGCTACAATTACTCTACTGACATTGTAATAACTCTGGACATCATGAAAGGTCCATGCTCACTTTCTCTTGGAAAGAGACATTACCAATGAACCTTTAAGCAATCCTCTCATTCAAAGGTATCAATAATTCATGCTGTCTCCAAGTAACGCTCTCCCTGCCCCAAAATATCTTTTAAAAGACTAGTGCAAATGTCCCATTTCCTCTGAATGGGATTCTGCATAGGAAAAATACTGTGCATTAATGGTTCTAAGATGACACTATGGCAGTACAAATCTAAGGCATGGGACATGCTTCTATTATCACAATGCTTCCTTCGGAGCCTGTACATACTGGGAGTTCATGCGCCAACATCCTGTGGGGATCTAGCACTTAGCAGAAAGAGCATTTTCCTGACCTAGAGTAGTAAGAACACACCAATGTTCAGAGTTGTCAGCTCTTATTCCAAATACAAAGAATCTTTGATCACTGTTTGTTCATTATATAAGTAATGTATATGATGTTTTAAAAAATACACTTTGTTTAAAATACAAAATACACTGTATTTCATGTATCTAACAAATGCTATACTGCAACTGAGTTGACAGTTATTTGGTCCAAACTAATCAACAAATACTAGTTAAGCCAAAGAGAAGCTAGTGCAGCCCAGGGAACACGTGCTGCAGATTTTCTGCATCTTTATGTAAAAGCTTTGTGTTATTAATATCGATTTCAGCTAAAAATAATTCCTATGGGGGGAAGGTGTCACATAAGGAGCTTCACCTTACTTGTTATTCTGTTATTTGCATCATTTTAATAGGATTTTTCTATTAATCTGTTACAAACCATGACATTTTATATTTTCACCATGACCAAGCCATGAAATTTGCCAACTTTATCCATGATTTACACTTGGTCATAGATATAAGGTCTGTTATGCTTTTTTAACTAAATAACTACTGAAGCTTCCCCTTTGGACAGAATGAAGAATTTGCCTATAATTAAAGCAGGAATTGTTAACTGCTGGCAGTAAAAGTTTACAGCATTGTTTGACAGTTGCAAAGATAAGCCAGTAAAAATCCTGGGATGCCGTGCCTACCTGTGCTTCCCACATATCCTAACAATAGGGTTATATCTCTCAGCATCATGAAATCAATCTCAGATTAGGTAATGAAATATGCACCAGCCTTTTCCCAGAACCTTTGACAAATCACACACAATCCTAAATCTTCATAAATCACGATTAAAGACAAGTATATCATCACCAACGCATATATCTTCCCATGCCTGACCCAGAGACTAATGAGAAAAGGCCTAGACTATCTCATCTGATTAATTAATTCAAAATGTCTGCTGTTATTCAAATGTGAGGCTGGTATTATTTGAATAACACTTGACAGCAGTGCCTGAAGATATCATTTCTGATTTGTGAAGCTGCTGCAGCATAACTGATGATAGTTTATGAAAATGTTCCATTGAAGCTGCTTTTCTTGGCACAACTGTGAAAGATTTTCTGGAGAGGGTTGGGGTTTTTTAATCAGTAGTTGATGTTCCCAATGTTGTCAAATATTTCCAAAATCTGTAAGATCTTGGAAGCATTTTTTCTGAACTCTTGCTTGAATATTAGCTTCTCCTTTCTCCAGGAATTATTTATCCAACTTGATATGTTTTTCTTTTTGTAGCAGAGGCCAAAAACATCCAAATGTGACCTTTCCCACACTGACCTGACCCCCCATCTAGTGCAAATGACAAAGTCTCTTCCCTTTCACATAAAGGGAGGGACTCAGGAGATTAGACTGATCCAAGTGGAGTCACCTCACTTCAGATCCATGCTCATTCCTTTATTCTTAGCGACCTGTTGGGGTTTTTGTTTGGGTTTTTTTTTGGGGGGGGGGTTCAGAAGGGTGGAGGGGTGTAATATCATCCTCTTCCCGCTCATCAGTAAAAGGTGCATTATAACAATAACCTTGAAGCAGATAAAGCTGACAGTCACTTCCAAGAATGGCAACGTCCCTGGGTGTCTAGTCACTGGATGATGTTTCGTAAATAGAAAGTTTGCGCCCTTCCTTCCTCCCTCCCCACACCTCTGGAATTTGTCTAAGTAGGGATATTTTCATGTAGTCAAACTTTCAGTCATCTGAGACATCACCAGGGCTTCTCCTTGGATATAGGGAATCATCCCTGGCATAATTCCAACACTGCTGTGAGCCTCCCCTTGAAATAGCCCCAGGTCCAATTAATATAGTAATTTCACTTATTTATATGGTCACACTGGGAGTAGGTCTATGGACAAGTTTACCTCTTTCTTTCAATACTGCAGTTTCTTTTTTCAGATACCAATATCACTCATGTATCAAAATGAAGTGCAAGCAATGGTGTAAGGTATTCTGTCTCAAAGGTCAAAAACATATAAACTAAGATATGCCATTTCCTATGGATTGTCACAGAAATCAAGGCACCTGGGAAATTAATCGAGAGAACAAAGAATAAAAGCATACTCCTTACAGGTGCTTCAGCTCACCCCAAAATGCCAGTTACCCAAGGAAATCACAGTCTCTCTCACTTTAACTGGGGAAAAGCTTGAAAACAAGACAGCTTGTGTTTACTAACTCATAACTCTCAAAAGAGTGTCCTACTTCAATAAGGATTATTCAGCTACATGGAGGGATATGTTTCAATTAGAAGTAGTAATAAAAATAAAAGGGGGTTTGCTTAATGTACGTTTTTAATACATAAAAACTAAAACTTTACATCAAGAGTCTAAGGGGGGAAAGTGGGCAAATGTGAACTTCACAAACCCAGAGCAAATCCACTGAAATTGCACCATCAGTCTTAAACCTCCAAAGGACTTAAACCCACAACAGGATCCAACCTTTAGGAGGTGCTGACTACCCACAACTCCTAACAATTTTAATAGGAGTTAAAGGTGCCCAGCACCTGAGCATGGAACCTACAATGACACAGGAGTGGTGTACTGCAGTGCATGGGGCTTCTGAAGGAACTCTTATCAATAATCATTTTATGTTAATCTTAAATTCGGTATTTGCTCATCTTTATTTTAACAGGCATTTTGATTTTAAAACATCTTTATTTTGTCTTTCTATAAGCTAATCACAGCAGGGATTTCATTAGCTACAGACTGTACCGCAAATATGCCTGGCCAGTTATACACAATTTTTATTTTATTAGTCAAATATGAAACTTGATACCATGCTCATAACACTTTTCAAACTGTGATATTCTACAGCAATGTAGCCACAAGCACTAACAGAAGAGGATGTGAAATGTATGGCCTAAAACGAATATAAATCAATCATTATGACAGAAGTAGCACTTATTTGAGAGTCAGAAGTGAACAAAATATTCTGTGTCAGCAAAATGTCTCCTGTCAAAACCTGCTCTTTAAAATTTCACTACAATGTGCTGAGACAAATGTCCTTTGCAACTCTGTATAGAGAGGCATGTTCTAAATCTTCATAATTCAAACCTCCTCTGTTTTCAGACAAAGAAGAAAGCTATAAACGGTTATATATTCCTGTTGATGAAATAAACACAGTGCTTCTAACCACACCAAGTGCTAAATGCCACCATCTCTTCCATCCAACACTCAGAGGACAAATTGCATCTTTGAATTACCTACCCAAGTAAATCCATGAAAGACATGTCAAGAGGTTTATCCCTTTTGTTCCTCTTATGAGTGAATATTAATGCTCATGAAGGTTAAGAGGACATCAAAATGAAAGTATATGTTTATGTGTAGATCACTTAGCATTCTGGCAAGTAACAGGACAAGCTCCTTGCACTGCACTGAGGATTATCTGAGCTGTGACCCACAGGTCTATGGAACAAGGACCAGAAGAGATGTATTTATGCCTCCTGCATTTCATGTGCCCTGTTGTGACTTTTTAAAAGTTATGTATGGGAGTCTCTCACCCCCCACCTCCCCCCACACACACACCATGAATCCTCTTGCTGCATAAAAGGCTGGCAGATGTATTGGCTGCATCATGTTCTGCTAGGAGAATGTCCACATCATGCCATGTTGTGCATGGCTGGCCACTGCTGTACTCCCAACACATGGCACATCCTTTTCTCTCCCTTCTGTAAACCCAGTAGAATTGCTGCCCCCTTCTTCCCCTCTGAACCCATGACTCCCTAAGCTCTTGCCCTAGAAGGCCCCCTTGCCTTCTGTTAAATGACAAACATTCGGGAAAGGTTACATCTCATAGCTACATTGTTTGGGCTAGTTTCCTCCCTTTCTTTTTCCCCTCTGAGTGCCTGACAAGTCTCCTAAGATATGCTCCAAAGACAGATATCACATGATTTCACTGAGAGCTGCATTATGTCACTTTTCAGTGTAAATTACATTAAAAAAGAGGACATGCAGCTAAATCAGATCAAAATCCTTCTCTAGTTGGGTTGACATTGCAAGTTTAACACCTTTTAAGTGACTGCATTGTTTGTATGTGCTGCCATAGTTTTAACATACACAGGATGCTAGATTTAAAACTTTAAAAGGTGAAAGATTCCAGTTTGTGTTACACAATCTCTTTCATTTTGAAGACTGCAGAAAAAATGTATCTGGGTCTGTCAAGTATGTTCCGAGTGTCTGGACTGGGGTGAAATTGGCAAGAGTTACATAGTTACCTCCACAAAGGAAAAGCCAGCATTGTTCAACCCTCTGTTCTAAATTGGACACAGTCTGCCATGTAGTCTAAAAATGCAATATGAAAAGGGCTGAGATCTACTGTAATTTTTCAACAAAACAAACCACAAATAACTGGGAAGGGCAGCAGTAAAACAAAGCACTGACTACAAAATAACAATGGGTCTCTGATTCAGTGCTCTATTTCTGCTAATGTTATAAAAATAAATGGTTAGGTTGAGAATTAAAAAATGCCTACAAACTGCAAATAGGTATGTTGTTTTTTTGCAAAACAAAATCATTTTTTCATAGCTAGTTTCTCCAAAATATGATAAACTCTTTTTCCTTGTGTTGTGCCTTAAGACATCATGTGCTTTTATCCCTTAGCAAAATATGAACCAGCTACTAGGCTGACAATGCCAAGAACCATGACAAAATGGATTATTAATGAGAAACTGATCTCCAGAACTCTATTAATTTATGTCTTCCTGTCGGATCCCAAAGATGTATCAGCCTTCTCACTCAAAGAAAAAAATGCCAACATTGTACTTTGTTTTAAAGTTCTTAGATGAAGAATTCATTATCCAAAGCACAGTTGTGTTATTTCAGTCTTCCTGTAGAATAAAGATTCTTTATCAGATAGCTGAGAAAGCTGCTGACAAGTGTGAGGATCTTGCAAAATATATTTACATCAAAAATTCAATGAGGAAACTTAGGTTTTTAACCTTTTTCCCCCCTCTTCAGCAATACTCCTTTATGCATTCTGACCCATCAACATATTGAAAATGAAGGCCTTGAAATTCCACATGTAAAAAACGGAGAAGTACTAATGTGATGATTTTTATAAAAAAATTATTAATTACACTAATTATTCTGATGCAAAGGAAAAATGAACCATGTAGGATATCTTTGTTAAGCACAAATAGCAAACAGACATAAAATATCCTTAAGCCTTTGGGGGAAAAAAATCTATCTAATCTGTGCTTATCATAATATTTATGAAATAAAAAACAGAGGAAAAATTGCTGTAATGTACTCTGGGTGACCTCTGCTTTCGAGAAAGAATGAAAACAGGCTTTTGCTTTTCAATCCCCATCAAAGTGGAGTTAAAGGAGGGACAGCATTCCCTTGCTCACTGCCATTAATCATTGCTTTCTTCAAGCAAGTGCGTATTAATTTCTGTCATCCCAAACATCATCGAGTATTGTTACAGCACCGTTCACTCCTCATTCACCACCAGTTGTTACCAGTTTCCCTACACCGAGCAAAGACAGGGTGAATCGTGTGGATTTCAGTGTTAGAGGCCTTTATCCCTGGGGTGCTGACACCAATTAAGCCATTTCAAGAAGAAATGAGAACAGGCGCAACCCTTCTATGTAACAAGAGCTTGCACCTAGCATTGGCAGGTTGCCATTTTCTGTTGCCTCACACTACAAAACACTCTGCCACATCCTTTGGAATTATACAGCATGTTTACATTTAATCTTAGCAGTATTTTAGCTAATTTTTTTAGATCTGAAATGAAAAACTCAGTGTGGCAGATTCTGCAATCTGAGTATTTAAAGGCAACCCAGAATAATATTCCAAGATCTCAAAAAAAGCCTTAGGAAAAGGTTTATAAACTAAAAGGATATTTTCCCTATTACAATATTTTTAAAAAGTCAATTAAAATTAGTATGAGAGAGAGAGTGTAATGCAGAATGAGATGTGTTCCTTTGCTTAATACTAGCGATAGATAGATAGATAGATAGATAGGACAAGTGACTACAGTTCTACATTGCAATATAATAGATTTCCTATATATGAAAATTAACTGGGTACGCCAACATCAATAACACAGTTCAAGTCTGGTTAGTAATAAGCATCCTTACACTGTTACATCTGCATCTGTTTCCTTTGGGGGTTTGCGGGAACTATAAAATTTCACATTTCATAAAAGTTACCTCAATCCCTAAAAATCAACACATTTAATGAGTTTAATTAATATCATTTGGTGCATTACTAAACAGCATGTAAAGATTTATCAAACTTGCTGGCAATATTGTTGATTTTTTCTGACCGCTTTAGATCTAATCATTCTCCTTGTTTTAGACATTTACATCTGCTTTTAAGTTTTTATGGTTGCCTGTTGGCAGGCAGCAAAGTGGAGCTGTCGATGCTGCTGCAGAATAATGCAAGGTTTGTTATGAATTAAATATTAGAAACCTTAACGCAGCGGCCAATAAGAATTATTTGCCTTATTAAAGCAGCAGAAGACGCTGATTAAATTTTCATTGCATTGCAGTCTTTTTCCCATTTCTGCTTTCAATTCATCATTCTAATGTATGAAAGGCTTGCCGAATAATGGCATGGGGACTTAATTTCTGGAATGCAAATATGGCAAAGAAAATACCATAAATACCCTCCCAGAAAACATTAAACAGTCAGTTCTAATTAAGTGAATACTAACTAAGTAAATATTCTCTTAAAGGAAAAAAAATAATTCAAGATGTCAAGAATTCCAAGAAGACAAGCACTAGAAACTCACGCACACACAAATTATAGTGCAGCTTCGATTATTTGAATGTCATGGGGGCACTGAATACGTTTGGATCATCAAGGGTTTAGGCATTCAAAGAAATGTCCATGATAATTAATAAATAGAGAACATAATAATGGGAGTGTACTGTGTTATGTTCTGGAGGTAGATATTCTGTAGTAAACTACAGCTTTTATGATCAGTTATGCTGCTTAGCATATTTGTATATTTTCTTTAAAAAATAAAATTATTAACACTGCTGGGCTTACTGGCATGGTACCAATTTTTCATAACAGTCTTCTAAAAAAAGAAAAATTCTCACAAGAAAAAAAAACCCTAAAGGATATGTGGAAAATTAAGCTCAGCTGGAAAACCTGCTGGCACTTTTAAAATCTGTACTGTTTATTACTGCAAATATATTTAGGGAAAATAGTCCAAAATCCTGTAATCGTGTGTCCTATCCTGAAGGTTGTTCATGTTTCTGCCTTAATGTGCATCAGGAAGAAAATGAACTTCAAGTATCCATTTCCCCTAGAGAAAATCTCTTCTCTGAAACTCTGCAACTAATGAAATGGGGATCTATAAATAGCAACATCATTACCATGAGAGCTCTTGCTTTGTACCAGTCTCTGCATCTGACCCTCTTTACACTAATAACTACTAGACTTCAATATAATTCCTCCATAGGATGATCAATATTAGGACAGTTAAAATGTGATGTACATTTAAACTACAGAATATATTTACTTACCAAGCTTGCTAAAACATAAGAACATACAATGCTACCTTGTATTGTCTTTCTCTTCTCACACTTAGGGAGTTTCTTATGGTCTTAAGTGAGATGAGTGCTGCTCTATAACTTCTCTCTCATGTTATAGAGACATGCATTGTGACAAGACAAAAGCCATAATACACCTGAAATTTTCCCTACTGAAATCTCTCCCGATGACCCTCATTAAAATGGTTACTCCATGCCAAATATCCACTGTAGTAAACTCTTCTTTAAACTGTTGAATACAGTAAGTGAGCATTTAATCAGTAAATGTAATGATTTGGAAACATGTTTTACTCCTATTCAAAATACAGTATTTTCAATTGCAATAGATCATATTTCAAAAAGTTGACCAATATTTTATTTCACTGTTGGTTGTAAATTAAACCATGCTAAAAGATAATGCAGTTCAAGGATCTAGAAAAAACAGGAACTATTTATTAGGTGTCTATGGAATACTCTACCACTGTGTATAATTTATTGATACTGAGATATTTATGTTGCCCTTCATTAAAGGTAAATATTCAGTTACATTTGCATCTCCCACATACAAAGAGCTCAATTGTTCTGCTAATTTCATATCTCTTAAAATAAATATGATAAAACGTTCCAGTGGGTGGATGAGTTTAAAGGCTTTTATTCTCTGTGACAAAATTATTGATGACAACATATCATAAATGGCACTTACTCCATATACACATGTCACAAGAAAATGTAAAATATTAGAACAGTTATGCATGCAGGAACATTTACTTTTTAAATGAAAATATAACATTCCAATATTAAACACCACGTGGCTGATTCAAGAAAATGTATCCGGAGCCAAAGAGGACATCAAATTTCACACATGCTTAATTTGATATTCTCTTTGCTTGCAGGTACGATATATATAGTAAAATTTGATTGACTTTATTTAAACTACAAAACATCCAATCCGCCAGCAGGCTAATGACAAATGGGGCAACCAAACAAAGCTTTTTGCTGTGCTGTCTGACTTCTATATATACCCAAAGATACCTTTTCTAGCAGCTTTCTTTTCTATTTGTTATCTCACAATTTCAATTATTAAATATCAAAACAGCATGGAGTTAAGTATTTTATGGCAAAATCAACTATCAAAGTATGTAAAATGTATTGAAAACTGTATTCATATATGTAAAAGATACTGTACTTGTTCTGCTGGACTGTATTAGCATTTTGTTTTTTACGGGCACTATTGCCGAAAAGAAAATATGTTTTAAATTTATTCTCTGGATAAGGGATTCTCATTACAATCTTTTCTAATCATTCAGAGAGACCTCAGAACTTAAAAAAGGGTTATTGCAGATATTAAGGGGTGTGTGTGTTTTAATGGGATTAATATAAAACACATAATATTTGAAGGCAAGGATTTAAGAGAAATAGGCTGTCAGTAAAGCTTGTAAAATATAATCAACACTGCATTTAAATATCAGGAAGCAAAGGCTGCAGTTTAGAAAAAATAGGGTTTAACTTTTGGTAAACATGAAGATGTGTGGGTAGGCAGTGGTGTTTACACTTGGGTTAAAAAAGTATTTGTTAATCCAAAATCCGGTGGTAGCTAAACTTTTGGTTGTATTTGTAAATAAAACTGCAATTATTTCTTCAGCTGTGGTTTGCGCCTTCACATGACAGTGATATGGAGCAAAATATGCGAGGCAGGCAAAAGCGTACATGGGATTTAGAGAGTTTGAGAGTTAAATAACGCAGATTTGTAAATGGCAGGATACTCTCAGCAACGACGCGGTTCTTGCTCTGAGGCAACCGATCGAGCAGAGCTGCTCAGCGGCACTTGACAACAGCAGTGCTCCCACAATTGTAACCCTCAAATCCAATCAATCCTTGCTCTTTGCATTTCAAGCAGCTCCTGGCTGCCACTGCCTGAAGATAACTATTTTACCACCTCTGTCATGCCTAATTAACAAGTCAGATGTACAATTTAGAAATTTTGCAATTAACCTGCTAAAATATTGCTGGAGGATGCTAATTGTTATGCCAGTTGCCATAAAAGCTCATTTGCATAACGTATGTGTGAAAAACAATTATGAGCGGCGTTCACAGACGCGGTCCACAAACTGCTCCTAGCTACGGATGAGAGGGCCACAAAAACACTTAATTCATTGCCCACAAAATTATGTTCCCCCTTTTCTTAAACAGCATCTGTTTTGTGAAGCTATATTCATAGAAAATCCCCAAATCAACAATTAGAAGCATATGTAAATGTGCGATTACAGTTCTTTTTCTTTCATTGACAACTTCCCCTTTCCCGTGCATGAAGAGCAGGGAAGGGGATGATAAATGCTTCACTGTTCCAATTCCCTTGCACCACACATAGGAAGTACATTTGGCAGTGCCAGTGAGACTGCCAGCCCACCAGCCAGGAGGCAGCCATTCTCCTCTGCTCTATCTAGTCCTTGCAGCAGGATCACTGGGGGCCACTTGCACAACAAAGAAGCTAAAGTCAATTGTTTCTTCAGTGAATAGGCTTCTGTTCTTCAGCATATATTTACTGAGGCATTTAGGGCAGATTTTTACCATTAAATTGAAGTCTGTAGAACATGGTTGTTGTACAAATATTTACATTAGTGCTGACCACTGCCTTATTGCTGCACTTGGAGAGAACAATATTCCCAACCCTACCAGACTTGTTTCAAAAGCCCCATTTTTAAGTTCTCATGAGAAAAAAAATTAAGTATTGTTTTTATATACATAACAAGTGCATTATTTATATAAATCAGTGACTAAAAGTATATTACTGTCATTTAACCCGCTCATGCTACATTATTTGGAACTGAAAAAGAAATACCCTTCCAAAGGCCATTCTAATTTGCAATTATCTAATAAGTTAACATTCAGCACACTTAAAAACAGGGGCTTTTTTGTGCAGAGGAGGGCGGGTGAGGATTGTGGTGGTGTTTTCTAAAGTAGGGAACTTGTTTATATTTTTGCAAGTGTCCAGAGCCCATTAAACAGAAATACACTAAATACAGGCAGTGTCGACTTTTATCTCCAACCCAATGCAATGACATCACGTCATTACACACACACCACAATGCTGCCTACTCCTTTCCAAAATATGAGAGATTTCAAAGTTACATAACAATCATGGTGATTAAACAGCAGCTGTTATGATAATCAGTCAGTAACAGGAAATTGATTTGTTTAGTGCTAGCAACTACAATATTATTAGACTCTCAGTATATTGAAGGAAGAAATATTTCCTTTATTGAACACAAAATGCCATAAATTTAAGTAAACCAAAATTAGTTCATGTAATACACTGACATCCAAGTATTTATGTATATAGAGCCTATCATTTAATTTTCAGACATTCAATTTCTATACTTGGTCACAGTCAAAAGGTCAAGAACCAACAAGTCAATAAGTTCCCAAGGATCATATTGATATCACGTCACTGCCCCAACAAATGGAGAGGAAGTAAGAAATAATTCTCAGCAACTCACTGAGGGTGAAATTTACCCCAGTGCAGCAGGCTCACTCACAGAAGGCCTATGCCAGGGGTTCTCAGACTGGGGGGTCGGGACCGCTCAGGGGGTCACGAGGTTATTACATGGGGGGGGTCGCGAGCTGTTAGCCTCCACCCCAGACCCCGCTTTGCCTCCACATTTATAATGGTGTTAAATATATAAAAAAGTGTTTTAATTTATTAGGGGGGTCGCCCTCAGAGGCTTGCTATGTGAAAGGGGTCACCAATACAAAAGTTTGAGAACCACTGGCCTATGCACTAGTTGAGCCTTTAACATTGGACTTAATGGTGCCAAAGGACTTGTACGGGTTCACTGCACTGGGACAAATTTCACTGAACAGCCAAATCCTTCTCACCCTGATCTCTTGACAAAACTCACATTGACTTCTGAGGGGTAAGGATTTCACCCTTAGGGCGCTACCTGCAGTCACTACCAAAACCAAAACCTGAGACATTCTACTTTAAAAAAAAAAAAAAAAAGAGAGAGAGAGATTGCAACAAAGGAAAGAAATAGGAGGTAGAAAAATTGATAGTTCCTACTCTATTTGAATAACAAGTGAAAACTAAAAATACTTCCACTGCATGTTATTACCAACTGTATCACTGGGTTTTATAGTGACAGGACTGTGCTATAATTTTTGAGAAAACCTCCGCATAAAGCTCCATAAACCCAGCCACTCCTGTAATGTATCACCTTATCTAGTGCACAATCATTTCCACAACTTTTCATGTTAGTATAATTTGTTCAAAAATGGTAATAAATATATCCTTGAAGTCAAATAAGAATCATTACACAATCTAGTGTAACTTGTTATTACTAGTGACAGTCACTCCTGCAACCGGCATCTAACTTATGAGAAAATAAGCAAACATCTCAGTGTTATTTAGTGCAATTACAAATATTCACTAAACGCATGAAAAGCTTCTTTAATCAACAAACATTTATAATCAGTACTTTAAATATCCTGCCAATTGTGTAATGGTATCTGTGAACAATCACCAGCAAAGTAAAACACCAATCATTGTTTATCGTGGACAATGGTTGTATTTTTAAAATCGTTACATAAAAATAAATATAAAATCAGGACCCTGTTTTCATTCTGCTACAGGACTGATTCAAAATACGATCATCCCCAATTAACATACAGAAAAGCAAATCCTCTAACGAAAGCTTAATCTAGTTATCCTTCAGTAGGTGGGACATCATTTAGGAATACTATAATTTAAGTAATAATGGCCACTAGAAATTGATTTTATTGCTATTTCCTATATTTCTTCATACATAACATATCATAGCAATTTTAACGATACTTAGCATCTGCATAACATTTTACAACTTCAACATATAGTACAAACATTTGTTGATTAATCCTCACAATGATCCTCAGTAGGAAAATAATATCCCCATTTTATAGATAGATCAGCTGAGACACAAACGGTGAAACCCTGGCCCCACTGAAGTCAGTGGCAAAACTTCCATTAACTTCAGTTTTGTCTCTAACTTCAGTGGGAACAAGATTGGGCTTCAAATTATTAAAATCCAAAACTTTCAAGCTCCCAGTCCTGTATACTCTATATACTAGATTACATTCCCTTTCAGTGCCCCATAGTCTGTGTTATTAAGGATATAGTTAAGATAGGTCTGTTAATGTGTTCATTATTTAGCATTTTTATTCAAGAGGTTGTAACATGAAAGTGAACGTTTGCTGATTCTTGGTACATTAGGTTACTTCTTATGAAAAAATTTGGTTTTGTGGTTTCAGAAGCTATTCTGTTTCCCATCTAACTCCAAAATGGTTTCATTTTGTTAATGGAAGTTTTCAGGTTGTGAATTCCTAATGAAGATTTATTTGTTCAACTAGTTCAGACGGTGGTGGGGATTAAAAATAACCAATTATTTCATTTACAAAAGCAGTAAATGGGCCAATATGGTAACCACATTTCACAAAAAATGTAATAAGGATTCTTAATCAATAGAGAGAGGTCTTTATTCTCCCCTCTATGGGCATGCTTGTAGCTACTATTTATATTACTGGAAGTTACCCATGAGCACAGACACCATGGTGTGCATGCCAGTTGCAATGACTTGATATTCTATACGGCTCTGAAGAAGTCACTATGGTTTATTGTGTCTTATGTTATGATGTTAAAAATTCCCCAGTAGTGTTAGAAATCAGCTGCCAGAACTAGGGAGCCGCACATTGAGAGGCACTGGGGCTTCTTTTTTAATTATTGGGGCTCATCACAAGTATGATCATTCTAAAACTACCCCGATTGGCTTTAAGATAATGATCTATGAAGGAGATGTGTACAGTGGAGACATACAAACCCTGCATTACTTCTGTGATATTTTTGTATATTTCCATAAGAAAGGAGAAACTGAACAACACAACTATATTTATGAGACACCAGAGTCTGAAGTAAAGCCACAAGAGCCAGGACATTTTGAGCTAAATCAGAGACTATCTTTGACTCATCCCACAGTGTCATAATATTGCAGGGGTCTCAGCACAGTTATCTTACGACTCATATATACTCTAATAAATAGGTTCAATGGGTTGAGTTAAGGGCAGAGTTTAAGCATTAACTCAGAATTTCCTTGTTTTTATGGATTTAAGTCAAACCCTTAATGTTACTTCAAATATAGTTTTCTGGCAGTTGAATAAAATCTATGGCCAGTGTTACAACTTCTTCCTTCCCAAATGATCCCAAATATATCTCCAATTTAAATAAGACATAATGGAACACTCTACAACTGAGTTGGGATGATAAAAGCTCAGGGCCTGATTCCCCAGGTATCCACACCTACCACTGACTTCAGCTGTTCAGCACCTCTGAAATCAGGCCTTTGTTGTGCTAAAACTGGCAAGAACATCAGTCCAGTTATAGTTAGCACTGATCAGAGTTTACAATACAAAGTTGTAAGGTATATCTGAAATAATGCCACAAAAATCATATGACACAAAGAATTCTAATACTTTTCTTTTGTTAAGGTACAGTAACTGAGAATACAATGAAATTCTTCATGTTCAGTATCTCCCATTAGATCAATTAATATTCAAAGAAAGCCTTTAACATGAAGTTTAAATAATCATAGAAAGAGAAAAAGAATCACCAATGTTCTAGAAGCTTCTCTAGACCTTTCAATCAATTTTATTTATATGCAAAACCAAGAGAAACTCAGAAAAAACAAAGCTCCTCCTGATGCTAAAGCTCTCAATTTACTGACAGGCAAATGGCTTCATGCTGCCACTTAATCTCATTTCTTGCATAATGCCCTCTAATTAGCATATCAAAGTGAATTAATACTTCTAGGGCATTAGCAATGGGAAAATCTGCTCCAGGCTTCACAATAGCAGTTAAGCAAGAGCCAAGAAATCCTCAAAAACACCACAAACCACTTTGCATTGCAAAACTGTTCAATTTATTTATCCTCTCTCTCTAAACACTTTTACCGCACACTGTTTTACTACTGTTCACCAAACAAAATGATAATTGCCAAAGTTACCAGCATCTGTAATGCCTGTTTAGAATCCTAATTTAGATTATGTAGTGGAACATCTCTAGATACTTTCATTTGCTCTGTCATATATGTAAACATATATTGCAAAATTGTTACTCTTTTCAGTCTTTTTAAATTCAGAGTAATATTATTTAATCCATTTTTGTACCTACAATAAATAAATAAAAATCAAATCATACTTG
This sequence comes from Macrochelys suwanniensis, assembly GCA_033296515.1. Taxonomy (NCBI): domain Eukaryota; kingdom Metazoa; phylum Chordata; order Testudines; family Chelydridae; genus Macrochelys; species Macrochelys suwanniensis. The sequence goes on from CM065790.1 coordinate 1,759,241, forward strand.
AAAAGCCACCTGCTGGACAATGCAGACTAAGAGATTAGTTTTAAAGTTGATGCATAACATAAATATAACAAAAGGTTTTGACCTGTAAACACGATAGAGAAACTCCCAAAATGATTGATTTGTAGTATTATATGACCCATGTTATTCAGTGATTCTGATATTGGTACAACAATTTCACATGACTGTGTAACTTGAAATAGGATTTCTCTTTAAAAACAGAATTTAAATAAAAAACACTAAGATGAAATAAGAAAAATAAATCCATAATGTTTTTGTTTATATGCTTCTGTGCAAAATGTTGTTTCAGCTCTCTTTAGCAACAAATATGCATTGCAATAGCTGTTGCATTAAATAACTATTTTTTCTTTAAAAAAAAATCAGTCTACTTTCAATAACAGATTATTTAGTTTGTAAAATGTGTGTTATAATTTATAACCAAAGACTGAAGAGATCAGAATCTTATATTCATAATCTCTGAACTAATTTATCACTCATCTCCAGATGACTCTGTAAAAATTGGGCTACAAAGGAAAAAAGAACAGAAAACAACTCCAAAACAAACAAAATAAAAAACAAACAAGTAAGCATAATCTAAACCTTTGGATAGAGCTTAAGCGCTCATGTAAAGCTAATGACAAGATGAGGAGGAAAATGTCAAGTTCAGTGGTGTTTGCTATGTTTCTACTTGCAGCTTATAAACAATAAGAATAAAGTTTTGGAAGTCACAAATTAAAATACTACAGCTATTTAGCTAGCATTTTCCCCCTTTCTAAAGAATATGCATAGCCCCTATTGAAAAATATAAATAGTATTCAAGCACCCGGAGCTTCATTTCCCTTCATATGTAACTCCCTTGTTTACTTAGGTTGTAAAGATAACACAGTGGAATAGCTCTAATGTCCAGCTGAAAAGCGTAATTCATCAGTTTGGTTGATGTACTACTCTAACTTTATAAAAGCAGGAACTATAGGAGCTGACACAAACTTTAATAATTTATATTAAATATTGATGTGAATTATTTACTCCATTCATACTTAAAGACATGAATTGCCTACCAGAGAAAAGCAAATGTGACAAAAGGTCAACATGATGGTGAAAAAAGGCAGGCTGTGTCAGGCATGTGTTATCTGAACCATGCTGATCACCTTGATAAGCGAATAGCATTAAACATGACTGCTGAGAAAACAAACAAAGCATTCTTCTCATGGTGTCAATTCACAGAATACAAACAACTACATCTAATTCCATCAATTATACAAGAAAAGAAAAACTCAAGTCCCTATTTATTTTGTCTAGTTAGTTAGTATACAAACTTATTATTCATTCTTATTTTACTTAAAAATATTCACTCACAGAACTGTAAAACAGTTTTAAAAAATCAGAATAAATATAAGATAAACAATCTCTCTTTATTGCATTATATATTAGTAATATATATTGCATGTGTATTTAAACCTTTTATTACATTTGAAGCAATTTCATATTTTAATTCTGCATATACTTGTCTAAGGTAGATTGCAATATACATTAATGTTTCACACAAATTAATATTTAAATTGAATCAGGATAGCATAATATCCAAATCATGGAAGTGTGTATCTTTCACCGAAAGCTGTACAAACCTGGTTGACAAATCTATTAAATTTGTAAAATACGGGATGGCCTTGGATGCCTCGGATCACTACCTACTATTATATTTATTTATACCAAATCAAAAATAAATTATTTAAATTACTGTGATGATAAAATAAACCTGGTGGTAGCTCACAATAATTTTAAAATATTTACAAATGTGCAAGTTTGTTTAATATTCAAGAACAAAATGAAACCCTCTAAAAATGAAGCAGAAAATAAAAGTATTACCTGCTCATTCTGAGTTAGTATTGAAAAATAGGTCTAATTTTATTCTGGGGGGTGGGGGGAGGGAGGGGAGATGGTCTGGAAACAGATCCTGGTAATCAAGTGAAAGCTTGTGTGTTATTTAAACATATGAAGGAGCTCTAAAATGGCTTGGCGTAAAGGTAGTATGCAGTAACAAGTCCTCTAAGACAAAATGTCAGATGTATTGTTGGAGGGGGGGAAATCACAAAAGCCGTTCTTTTTCTTGGCCAAAATAAATAAAATAGACAAATAAATAAATAAATCTCACACTGGCTAAAGAACCACCATGGAAATGGCATTTTGTCTCTATGTAGGTTTGAAACGGATGACAAAATGGCAATCAGATACTTAATTCAATTTAATTTTTACTAGTAGAACATTTATGAGGCAAAGTGATACCATTACCATTAAGGTGGTGTAAGTGGCGTAACATACTATTGGATATAATGAACTGGAATATGTTTAATAATAAATACTTCTTAAAATATATCATTTAAGAATTTTGTGATATTTTAGTTGATTCCTTAAAATTCTGAATATTAAAAAGAAAAAAATTCCACGCGAAAATAAAGATGTAGATTTTTAATCCACATTGTTAATTTTCTAATCTAGTCAAAGTAAATTACAAATTATACTAAATAGCTTGATAAGAGCATGAGGACTGCATATTCCTATTTTTTTAAATATCTCAATTGAATAACATTGCAATTTCATATTTTAAAAACAGCTAACAGATAAATTATAATAATGTTATTATACCGTTCCACATTTATCTTTTAACATTTAATTAGGGATTGTTTTATTTTATTGCAAATTATTGGCATTATGAGATAGTTTTCAAATACTGAAAAGTTAAAATGAATTTAATGTAAGAAAGCAATCTTGCAATTCAGTTAAAAAGATCCAAATTGAGGGAGGGGTTGATATTTTCAAATTCTTACCGAAAGAGGGGGAAAATATGAGGCCTTTCCAATGCTGGTTATATAATGGCCACTTTGGTTGATATACTGTGAAATCCTTAGAGGTGTTCCTGAAAACCTCCAAAGAATTGGGCCATGTAAGAGTTTTGCTGTGGAGTGAGGGCATCAGATAGCCCTTTAATCATCAGAATGGCGATGGATGGCTAGTTACAGTTGTAGCAATAAAAATAAAGGTTTCAGCTTACATGGCGAACAGCAAGAAATTAATCTCATTGTTAACTTCGCTATTCATCTGTTTTCCATATCTAAAAATCTTTTCATCCTCTGAAACAAAACTCTGCATGAAGGCAGAACATTTTTAATCATCATTTTTTCCCTCTCTCTTTAGACATAAAAAATAGTTCAACCAGCCCAACCAGCCAAGCAGGCCTTTCTCTTCCCCTGCGGACACCTCCTGCAGTCGAGAAGTTCATTAAGTTTTATGATCTTCCCAAGTCAGTCCTGCTTATAAGCCTCAGAAAGGCCACAAATCTGGCAAACCATCATGTATGCCATTAGGCATTACTAGTAAATGAATGCTATTTAGGGTTTGTGGTGACAGTAAATTAGGGTTTGGTTGGCAGCTGTCATAGTTTGGATTTTTTTAACGTAATTTTTAAAAACAACATAAAAAGGCAAGAGACTATGCTGGTACAGATCATATATCAATAAGCTCAATGATATGGAATTCCACTGGGAAATAACTGCAATTCCCTAACCATTTTTAAGAACATCAGAATTAATATATTTTCAGTTATATTTGCATATGTAAATATAGTACTTCATATATAGAAATGTATTAAAGTGTAAGGATTATCAGATTCTGAATCTAACCTCTTCTTAACAGTAAACAGTGTACATACAAAACAACATACATATATCAGCCTATAATATCGATAGGAGGACAGAAAGATTGATACAAAGGTATGCAACAGATGTGGCTCCACATTAAGCATACAACTTAAGATTCTGGAGTGACATCTATTAGAACAGATACAGATAAAACTGTAACATAACACAGCCACTAGACAGACCCATTTTTCTTATCTTCCTATTTTACTAGAGGGGCTTCAGTAAAACTTTGGGGCTCAATTTTCTTTGTATTAATTAAATAAATAAGTGGCAGTCATCTTTATGAAAATCTGCTACCCGGTGGCTGCCTTTAGGAATGCACATACCGATATACGTTTATTTGTTTGTTTGCTTTGTTTTAAAGTTGATTTATACAGAACACAGTATTTTTTAAAATGTCAAAATAAATGTCAGATTAGATTTTGTAATTAATTACTTTGAACATGATAAATATCTCACTGAAAAACTTTCTTCTACTTCTAAATAAGGCAAAGTGAAAAATCTTTAATAAACATAATGCATCTACTAACCCTTGAGGAAATGTATTTTGATAGCCACAAGCATCTCATATGGTTAATTCACCTGAAATGGGGCTTTCCCTAAACATTCTCTTTCTACCAGTCTAGCAAAATCCTCACTAGCTATGCTGAACAATAATAATCCACCAGCAAAGTATTAAAAATGAATGCAATTAAATATAAAAAGGTCTGCACAGTTGCATTACTTAATTCCTTATTTCTGAAAAGACTTGACTGAAATTACACTTCATGCAGAGGCTAGATTCTTTCTGTCTCCTTAAACTAGGTAGGGATAAACCATGACAGTAATTTCCGTTACTAACACCAAGGTAAACTTTTCCTCAGATTATAAATAATTAAGTATTGAGGCACAATCCAATTGCATCTTGATTAAATTATTTTGAGCAAAAGGCAGTGAAGACCAAGGGGGGAGAACCCCTACTTTAATTGCATCCCAAACTGTTTACCCTACAAATTCAGAATTATTTGGCAACAGAAGAGTATTTGCACTTTTTTCTCATTGAAAAGATCAGAGAAAATATGCTAGAAATTACTTTCACGTTTTCTTTGCTTTGGTAACACTTACTAATGTCTATACAGTCATTTAATCTCAACTGGGAGATCCTGAGTGAATATCCCCCTATGGGAACAGTTTGGAGGGGGGTGGATTTACCTCCATCAATCACTCAGTGCATAATCCTATCCCTTCCCAGTTGTTGGGGCTGGCAGGATCTCGCCTTTGGCCAGACGGACGCCTTCACTCTTTGTTGGCTCTTAGCTATTTTACAAAAGAGATAACTTGCAAACTCGGCTCCACAAGTCAAGACACAAAAGCAAGATCTCAATTTACAAATTATCACTGAAATCCCCAGAAACATCTGAAATCACAAAATCTCTTCCCTTGTCAGTTTCCTTCTCGCTTCTGAAACAGCAATGGCCTTACCAAGCATCCACTGCCAGTAATCCCTGTCTCTGAAAAGACTTGTTTTTAATTCTCAACTCACCTCTGACATGTGGTTGACTATACTTTCCTTTCAAAGCAGTGAGGCTAAGCCCTGTGCAAATAAGTGGTCGCAGGACCTATGCCTTCTTTATTGAAATCTGCCCGCTGCAAAATGTCTAAACATCAAAGGCAGGTTGCTTGGTTAGCTCTGGAGCTGGCTGGGCAAAAAGTTTAGAAAAAGACAAGAAAACAAATATGAACCAAAAGCGGGGGAGGGGAATTAACTGTGATCAAGGCACAAAGGGTGTATGTGTGTGGCTTAGGGAGGGGGGAAATCATTCCCCTTATCCAGAGCAATATAATGCAATATAAAGCAGAATCAATCTTAATATTCACAACACAGTCAATACCCCAGTGCTTAGCTGTCAGCAGAAACTGAAGTGGAGTCCTGATAGCAAGGAAACCTTTGGACATTAAGCAGCATAATTTACTGAGAACTATGCACTTTTAGGTTTCTTAGTTAAGATTCACTGTGATTTAATGTTTGATGTCTTATTCTGTAGCCATATGTAATTTTTTTGTCTTCAGACTGCAATTGAGAACTATAATTTTCAAGAGTAACTAAACAGCTAGTATAGATTTTTTTTAAAGTTAGCCAGACCTTAATAATGCTCTTGCTTCTCATAATATTACATACAATACTTTTCAAAATCCTCCCTTCTAAAAAGTGACTAATTTTTCTTCACTTAAAGTCAGTGGGGTCAAAGGACATACACAAAACTGCTATAAAGTTTCAATGTGTCTTAACAATATATCTTAACAAAATTAGTTTGTCAACACTTTTGGGAAGAAAAATTCTGGTGTTTAAAATATTATTGCACCCAAAAAAATTAAGACTTTGCTGTGTTCCCTACAAACAAATGTTGGCAGAAAGCACTCGGCCACTTTTACACTTTTAACTTCACTCTATACAGTCTAGTTGTTAATGCTCTTGTAACCTCAGCATCAACAGCATTTTGCTGTTTTCTCTTACAGTGTGATGCATCCATACAGAATTGTATATTTAGACATGTTAATGCTTACAAAGTTTACTTATCCCTTTAACATGTTCTGTATTATATGAAGAAATATTTTTGTATAGCACATATATATGATTAATGGTTGTACAGCACTTGAAAGATGAAAAGTGCTATATAAATGGTGTGTTTGTTATAAGAGAAATATTATATATCTAGGTTAAACCCCTAACACACTTTTAACCTGAATGTGTAGAACAAGCTCAAGAACTAGAATTCTAAATACACTGTTAAAATGGGTATTACATTTTGTTACCAGTTACCTGAAATGCTCTTTTCAAAATCTTCATTATAAGATATATAACTTAACTGTAATATATAAAAGTATATGCTACTAACTTGCTTCTACCCTTTTTTATTCCATATTATTGAAATACATTTTCTAGAAAACTTATGGAGTGTTTTTTGCCTAAGTTTTTTGTCTACAGATATATGGATATGAATAGCAATATCTACAGACAGAAACACTCATGTACATATATAACCCTCACAATGTAAATGTACACAAAAATAAATGTATTATATACAACAATGTATATACAACAATGTATATCCGTAGGTATGTGAACATGTGTGGACATATTTATACACATATACACAAACATTATTTAGCATTTCTTAAGACTAGTTAATTTCCTACATAACGTACTAGTTTGAATCTGTCACCTGAATGTGTCCAATAACATATATTCTGCTAATTGCACAGAGAAACAATAAGGTGGCCCGAGTCAAACAGAAAGTTGCCGGCTATGCTGTTCCCTTGCTCTCTACTCTGCATTGCAATTGGCTTCTCCAATCTCACATTGCTCCTTTAAGAAATTGACATACAAACAAGACAGAGAGAGGGGGAGAGAGCCTGGTTGCTCGGTGTTACTTCCCTGATTGCAGCCAGAGGGGGAATTTACTCTGTGGACGGTGACACACGATCATTTTCATCTACATTTCATTTTACATCGGGATTATGAATTGTAAAATTTGCTCCAGATTTATTACATTCTCCCCCTCCCCTTCCCTCCCAAGATCAGAAGCAGGAAAGGAGGCAATGATCAAAGATGGCTGCGGTGCCTAAAGCAGCTCCCAGGCTCGCAGAATCTAAGCTTCGCGAAGTATTGCAATGTTTACCTATTTGGAGTTCGATTTAAAGCCACCTAACTCCTGGTCTCTTACCTGTTTTCTCTTTGATTTCACACAGGACACTGAAAAGAGCAGGCTTCATTCTGTGGCAGTTCAGTGCATGCTTTCTGAAAAACAGATAGGAAAAAACAAATGTATTAGCAAAAGCTATTTGATAATATGGCGTCTTTCCACAATAAAATGATTTAATTGTGTCTCTGCATTTTACTGTTCGTATATTCCATGCAAAGTAATAGGAAATAAAGTTAATTACAAGTGACAAGGAATCTTTGGCTACAGCTTTTGGCTGCGAGTGGGGGAGGTACATATTTGCCCTGTAGGCTACCAGGCAACATAATCATATTGTGTGCAAAGTAGCAAACATTAAGAAGAAATGTGAGGATATTTAAATTCAGGGACAAGAGGAGCAAATAAAAGGGAGTTTCAAATTCCTTCTCTCGTTTATCACCAAGGCAGGGACTTGGTTACAAGCAAAAGATCCAGGTAGCCCAGCCTGCCTGCCACTTGCAGACTTGTGACACTCACAGAAGTTTGGTTTTAAAGCCATGTCTAAAAGGTTTCTCTTCATCTGTTTATTTTTAAGTCAAATTAGCTTTATGTAAATTCCCTGGTATACTAAGTGTATAAATCAAAGCCTGTCTCGAGTACTTTCCATTCCTCTACATTAGAACTGATTTGTTAATGGGGAGAACTTCCAGAGTTCATATTCTTTGTTTTGTATTTACTGTGATTTCAAACACTGAGGGTTTTCTCCCTGAGGCAATATCTTGTCAGCTTTGTAATTCATCTGCCACCACTTCAGGGGCAGGAGAGAAGGAAAGAAAAAAAGTTACACTTCTTAACAAGAAATCAAAGTCTCCCGAAGAACAAATATTGCGGGATGGTGATTTTTAAATGAGTGTCAGCCAGATAAGTGTCTACAGACAGAAATGAAAATGGGAATGTATGAGCAACAGCCTTCCACGCATAGGTGTAAATAAAATGGAACAGAAAAAAATGGTACAAGCATCACATATTTATATTTTACAAATAATTAATAGCAACTTTGATTTTGCCTTTGCTGCTTGAAATTTCTCCTACAGTATTAAGTTGCTCTAATTGTAAGACGCCTGGTCTCTGCAGAGGAGCAGGAGGGAGAGAAACAAAAACCACACACACAAAAAGACAAGGTTTAATTAGACGAAACCAACTTTGCTTGTGCCTCATCCAGGCTTTGGTCAGTGATGGTCATGATCTGATGGAGGATGTCTCCGATGTCCTGCTTTCTGCCGTCGCCGTCTGCCCCTTCATGTCCATGGGGAGGAGGCAGAGCCATCCCCCCCTGCACCGAGTGGCCAGCCAGGTTCACGCCGGCCAGAGTCTGCAACATCCTGGACTGATCATCCATACCTCCTACCGCAGCCCAATCAATGCACTTTCAGAGATAGCAGCAGGAGAAACGGCAAAAACAGCCTCACAATCAGAGGAAGGAGGTTTGTGCTTAGAAAAGAAAATGCAAATAAATCTCTGGCTCTTGTAGTCAATTTCAGTTCCTGTTCGTTGTTATTTTGCTCTCGCAAATTAAAAAAAAATATATCAGTATTTAGTATTTCACCGGATCTCAGTTGTTTATTCCACTCTCTTCTTTCCAATGCAGTAAATCACTCCCTTCTTTAGTTACAATCTTCTTTCATCATAATAATGATATTTGTGGCTTAAATAAATGAGTTGATGAGGTTTCTTTGCAATTTTCTTTCCCTCGTACAATCTTTCTCCAAAGCTTTTTTCTCTCTCTCTTCTTTTTTATTTTTATTGTTGCTTTTTATGTCTTTCCTCCACTTGTCCAAAAAAAAAAATCTTCTTCGCAAAAAAAGACAAATTAAAAAAAACACACAAAAAACTTGCTTTCAAATCCTTAAAAAGTTAAGAGGGTGGCAAACAGCAAAAACCACAACAAACCAAGCAAACACCCCCATCCCCAAATTGCAACATTAAAAAAAGCCCAAGAAAACAAACACAGATGAAAAAAAATAATTGCCCTCCCCCCCAAAAAAATAACAAATGATCCCAAGTCTGTACAATGGGGGCAAAATTGCAGCTATCAAAAGTTTGAACTTGTGCAAAGAAAAGAGCGGAAATAAAGGGGAAAGAACTGTAAAAAAATTAATTACACACTCTCTGCAAAGCAATGTGCAAAAATATCAGCCAGCTGGAATTTATGAGCCCAGCAGCCCAGTGACTGTGTGTGTTTTATGTTGTTTGATGGCCGCTTTGGTGAGGGATTGACAGTCTGCCAATGCCACTCACTCACCCTGCAGACGTGTCACCCTGTGAAGGAGGAGAGAGGCAGAGAGAGAGCGCGAGCGAGGGGACGTGGGAGCCAGGCGGAGCCACGCCCCCTACCCTCCCCTTCCCCCTCCCCTTCTGAGAGAGAGACCGGGGGAGCGAGGCTGAGGCGCTCCCCCTGCTGCTCCTGAGAGAGACCTGGGCACCCAGCCGGAGCCACGCCCCCTCCCGCCCCCGCCCCTCAGAGAACCCTGGCGGAGACCACGCCCCTCTACTCCCCTGCCCACTAACCTCTCCCTCCCACAACCCCCCCTCCTCCGTTTCACTGATTCCCCCGATCCCCGCACACTGACCCTCCCTCCCACCGTCCTGTCACCCCCCCCACAGACCATCTCTCCCACCCTCCCCGTGTCCTGTCACCCCCCCACAGACCCTCCCTCCCACCGTCCTGTCACCCCCCCACAGACCATCTCTCCCACCCTCCCCGTGTCCTGTCACCCCCCCACAGACCCTCCCTCCCACCGTCCTGTCACCCCCTCACATTTACCCTCCCCGTGTCCTGTCACCCCCCCACAGACCATCTCTCCCACCCTCCCCGTGTCCTGTCACCCCTCCACAGACCATCTCTCCCACCCTCCCCGTGTCCTGTCACCCCCCCACAGACCCTCCCTCCCACCGTCCTGTCACCCCCCCACAGACCCTCCCTCCCACCGTCCTGTCACCCCCCCACAGACCATCTCTCCCACCCTCCCCATGTCCTGTCACCCCCCCACAGACCCTCCCTCCCACCGTCCTGTCACCCCCTCACATTTACCCTCCCCGTGTCCTGTCACCCCCCCACAGACCATCTCTCCCACCCCTCCCAGTGTCCTGTCACCCCCACCCCCCCACTCTGACCCTGCCTCCCACCCTCCCCGTGTCCTGTCACCCCCCCACAGACCCTCCCTCCCACCGTCCTGTCACCCCCCCACAGACCATCTCTCCCACCCTCCCCGTGTCCTGTCACCCCCCCACAGACCCTCCCTCCCACCGTCCTGTCACCCCCTCACATTTACCCTCCCCGTGTCCTGTCACCCCCCCACAGACCATCTCTCCCACCCCTCCCAGTGTCCTGTCACCCCTGCCCCCCCACACTGACCCTGCCTCCCACCCTCCCTGTGTCCTGTCACCCCCCCACAGACCCTCCCTCCCACCATCCTGTCACCCCCTCACATTTACCCTCCCCGTGTCCTGTCACCCCCCCACAGACCATCTCTCCCACCCCTCCCAGTGTCCTGTCACCCCCGCCCCCCCACACTGACCCTGCCTCCCACCCTCCCCGTGTCCTGTCACCCCCCCACAGACCATCTCTCCCACCCCTCCCAGTGTCCTGTCACCCCCACCCCCCCACTCTGACCCTGCCTCCCACCCTCCCCGTGTCCTGTCACCCCCCCCCACAGACCCTCCCTCCCACCGTCCTGTCACCCCCTCACATTTACCCTCCCCGTGTCCTGTCACCCCCCCACAGACCATCTCTCCCACCCCTCCCAGTGTCCTGTCACCCCCGCCCCCCCACACTGACCCTGCCTCCCACCCTCCCCGTGTCCTGTCACCCCCCCCACAGACCCTCCCTCCCACCGTCCTGTCACCCCCTCACATTTACCCTCCCCGTGTCCTGTCACCCCCCCACAGACCATCTCTCCCACCCCTCCCAGTGTCCTGTCACCCCCGCCCCCCCACACTGACCCTGCCTCCCACCCTCCCCGTGTCCTGTCACCCCCCCGACAGACCCTCCCTCCCACCATCCTGTCACCCCCTCACATTTACCCTCCCCATATCCTGTCACCCCCCCCACAGACCATCTCTCCCACCCCTCCCAGTGTCCTGTCACCCCTGCCCCCCCACACTGACCCTGCCTCCCACCCTCCCTGTGTCCTGTCACCCCCCCACAGACCCTCCCTCCCACCATCCTGTCACCCCCTCACATTTACCCTCCCCGTGTCCTGTCACCCCCCCACAGACCATCTCTCCCACCCCTCCCAGTGTCCTGTCACCCCCGCCCCCCCACACTGACCCTGCCTCCCACCCTCCCCGTGTCCTGTCACCCCCCCGACAGACCCTCCCTCCCACCATCCTGTCACCCCCTCACATTTACCCTCCCCATATCCTGTCACCCCCCCCACAGACCATCTCTCCCACCCCTCCCAGTGTCCTGTCACCCCTGCCCCCCCACACTGACCCTGCCTCCCACCCTCCCTGTGTCCTGTCACCCCCCCACAGACCCTCCCTCCCACCATCCTGTCACCCCCTCACATTTACCCTCCCCGTGTCCTGTCACCCCCACCACAGACCATCTCTCCCACCCCTCCCCATGTCCTGTCACCCCCCAACCCTCCCACACTGATCCTCCCTACCCCCATGTCCTGTCACCTCCCCACTACTGCCCCATACTGACCATCCCTCCCTCCCCCTCCCAGTGTCTCGTCACCTCCCCAGCCCTCCCACACACTAACCCTCATCCCCCTCCCAGTGTCCTGTCACCTCCCCAACCCTCCCCCACACTGACCATCCTTCCCTCCCTCACTTTAACCATCCCTGCCTGCCCCACCAGCCCTCCCCCACACTGCCCATCCCTCCAGCCCCTCCCCCATGTCCTGTCACCTCCCCCACACTGACCATTCGTCCCTCCCCACACCACAGTGACCTGTCACCGGCACCGCCCCGCAACTCTCCCCTATACTGACCATCCCCACCCCCCCAGATACCGCCCCATAGTGTTATCTCCCTCCCCTCTCCAAGGTTCCCCCCGCCCTCTCTCAGGTAAATCGCACCCAGTCCTCACCACGCCCCTTTCCAAACGCCCCGCCCATATCAGGCGGCAGACCCCGCCCTTCGTAGGCCCCGCCCTTTGGGGCGTGGCCTCCGTCGCGGCATCTGGTCTCCCGCTGGGCAGGTCCAACTAAAGCTGCTCCCGGGGTCACCCCTGCAGCGCAGCCGCGGCCAGCGGGGCCCGAGCCGCTCCGAGCACTCGGAGGGTGAGGCCTTTCCAACAAGCGGCGAATTCGCCGCCCAATCAGAGCAGGACTGAGAGAGCACACTGCCAATCAGAACGCGCGGGGCGGGGCCCATTCCGCCGCGGGCTCGAGCCCAGCCCCTTCCCTGCGAAACTTGGGATTGGAGTGTTCGAACAGTCATGTGGCAGGGGGTGAAGGACGCTGCTGTCCCGCCCTCTCTGTTACTATGGCAACAGTTGAGCTGTGGGGGCGGCGGTCTGGCTGCTCTCTATCCCCGCCGCAGCTGCTGCCCGCCTTGCCATGAGGGCGTCGCCTGCTCCCCCCTCACTCCCCATCATTGGGGCTCAGCCTCGGGCCAGTGGGGTGCCCGGCTCCCCCTCAGCCCCCATCGTTCAGGCTCGGACAGTGGGGTGCCTGGCTCCCCCCTCAGCCCCCATCGTTCAGGCTCGGACAGTGGGGTGCCCGGCTCCCCCCTCACTCCCCATCGTTCAGGCTCGGACAGTGGGGTGCCTGGCTCCCCCCTCAGCCCCCATCGTTCAGGCTCGGACAGTGGGGTGCCTGGCTCCCCCCTCAGCCCCCATCGTTCAGGCTCGGACAGTGGGGTGCCTGGCTCCCACTCAACCCCACATTGTTGGGGCTCGGGATGCCCGGCTCCATCTCACCACCCCCATCCTTGGGGCTCTGGCCAGTGGGATGCCCCCCCCCATCCTTGGGGCTCAGGACCCATAGGGTGGCTGGCTCCCCCTTTCCCTCACTAGTGATGAATTAGGGTTAGTTGCAGACCCTGTGGGTGTCACAGGTGCCCTTGGCCCTCCTACCCCTCCTTTTCTGGCTCCCCAGTCTCTCCCTGCTTGGCCTAACCCTTGGCCGTACCAAGAGATCTGGCCAATTTTGTTTCCTTATTGGGACTAGCTCTGAAAATTGTCCCCACTAGCCTGAAAATCCCACTAATGCCTGGAAATGGGCTTTGTGCCATAGACCTTGACCTCACAGATGCTCATAATAGGTCTGCTGGGGCTAGGGTGACCAGATGTCCTGATTTTATAGGGACAGTCCTGATATTTGGGGCTTTGTCTTATAGAGGCACCTTTACCCCCTGTCCCGGTTTTTCACACTTGCTGTCTGGTCACCTTAGCTGGGGCCATGTGGCCCCACTGACATAGAAGGGGTGCTCTACCAAAACATTACTCTGCCTTTTCTCTGTCCTTGGCAAATACAATAGTGCCAGTTCAAAATGCAGGTGCAAAGGATCATTTTTCCTAGATTGTCACTTTGATCATGTCACCCCTTTCAATCCCTCCATTGATTCTCTATCAAATCAAACATAAGCTACTGGTCTTCATGGCTTATCCCCATCCTACCCATCATTTCTCATTCACTATCAAGATGTCAACTCCATCTTTCTCATTGACACCAGCCTCCATTGTCCACTTGTTAAATTTTAAAACAAGCACCTTTGTGCCTTTGCCAGTGCTGCCCCTCACCCTTGGGAGGATCTCCCTGCAAACATCCGCCAAGCTCTACCTCATTAACCTCCTAAAACCCACCTTCGCCACGATGCCTCCAAAAAAATGGACAGTAGTTAGCTCACTGGTGTTCTGAAACCAGTCAGTCATATTGACCATTAGTGTCTCACTGTTTCCTTGTATTCCCCTATGTGTCTCTATACATCTGTTGTTTCTTGTCTAGTGCTTTACTCTTGGGGACAGGGACCACCTTTTATTGTGTTTGTACAGCACCAAGCACAACAGGGTTGTGGTCCATGACTAGGGATCATTGCTGCTATGGTAATACAAATAAAAAATATGTGCCAACTGCTCATGTACAGATTATAATAATTACAATTTGTTGCAATTGTTCATTATCTTTTCTTAAATACAACTTCTTTTCTTCTATACCATATGTAATGTGTTTTTCAGTTACGTTCAACTATGTGGAAAGTTTGAAGGGAGTAGCAAACCATATCTGAAGTGAGGGATCCAAATCTTTTGATGACCTATAACTCGAAAAGTTGGGCTAGATAAACTGGCTTTTGGCCTGCAAATTGCTGGGTTAATTGTGAAGGCCAACCTACTTTCTACAATGTATGAAGAAAATGAGTCAAAGTTACAAGAGGCATAAAAGTGGATTTGCAATGTAACCTGCTTGCTCCCTCAACTATGGAGAGGCTGTATGTGTGTCAGGGTTGTTAAAAAATCAGCCGGTATTTACATCATGTCACACAGGGTGTCTGTAGTAAAGCTGGGAATAGAACCCAGATCTCTTCTCAGAAACCTATTTAAAATTTGTAACTACCTCACTTTTCTTTATAAAAATTAATCTGAAAGGAGTTTTATAAAAATGAATATCCTTTATTACTTGTAGTGTATTTTTCATTTGTTTGATTATATTAGATACCATTTGTGATACTTTTAAATTTCGTTTTTCTATTTAAATAATTTTATTTGAATGTTGCAGCAGTTGTATAGCATATTTACTTCTAATAATTAAAATTGTAGTTGAAAAATATTTTGTTTACTATTATTAATGCCACTTTTAAAATATTACACAGAAAATATATTCCAGTGCACATTAGTAAATAAATTATGCTTGTAATTTCTAGTGCATTTTTAATTATAAATTCATCCACGTCTCCCTTTATTTATGATAGTGATTCTCTGTATTGCAATACAGTATATATTATCAGAGACACTTAATTATGGATTCTTGGACATTGCCTTTGACAAAATACACCAGGAATCTGATTTAAAAAAAAATATTTTAAGTATTATTATCAGCAACTAATGTAAGTATTGGCACTTGAAGTGTGAACTGACCCATAACCGCAGCATTCTGTATGTAGAATCAGTGAGGCACAATAGTTTGTTACAGTTTGTTGTGCACTTCAAGTGTGTCAGAACGGATCCCACTGAAAAGCAAATTATTCCCAGGAATGCCCATTTCTTCTACTTAAAGGCTGGCAGGCAGAACTTAAGTAGTTATCACCTGTGAAATAGTTTCTCAAAGAAAGTGATGGAAGCTGTCACTTGGGACATTTAAAACTAGTCTGGACAAAGCCCTGGAGAATAGACTGTAATTCATGGTATAATTATGTGCACTGGAAGAAGTACAGAGGTTCTAACTCATACAGCACACAAAAACCCACCAGCTCATTGGGATGGGTCTCCCTGAGCTCATTGAGTCCTGTGCACTGATCCCCATACTGGCTCTACGTACATTTTTATTGCCAATTGAAGATATTAGTCCTAATAAAGCTATCAAATATTCAGGGCCAACTTGATCAGCAAATACATCTTCACTCATTATACAGTCAGGCCTGGTCTACACTTAAAATGTTTTGTAGGTATAACTATATTGATTAGGAGTGTGAAACCACCCCTAACTGAAAAAGCTATGCCAGCAAAAGCCCTAGTGTTGACACATTAAAATACAGTAGAACCTCAGAGTTATGAACACCAGTTACAAACTGGTCAACCAATGACAGACCTTATTTGGAATCAGAAGTACACAATCAGGCAGCAGCAGAGAAAAATATAGTACGGTTCTATGTTAAACGTAAACTACTAAAAAAATAAAGGGAAAGTTTTTTAAAAAGATTTGACCAGGTAACAAAACTGTTTCTGTACTTGTTTCATTTAAATTAAGATACCATTTTTTTTCTGCATGGTAAAATTTCAAAGCTGTATTAAGTCAATTTCAGTTGTAAACTTTTGAAAGAACAACCATAACGTTTTGTTCAGAATTTAGGAACATTTCACAGCTATGAACAACCTCCATTCCCAAGGTGTTCCAAACTCTGAGGTTCTACTGCAGTCCTTTTGCTGGTATAGCTTATTTTGGTTGAGGAACTGATACAAACAATACTAGCAAAATAAATCTTTTGGCTGAATAAGTTGTGTCTTCACTTGCTCTACCAGCAATCCCTTTCTAGAGCAGACAAGGGGTCTGGCATCTGCACTTCTCTGAAACAACAGAGCACATGAAAACCAAAGTGAAGGATGTAAAATGAGTTTGGATTGGCCTGATCTCCTCTAGAGAATCTGACCATGTTCAAGACACATTGCAAAACCATCCTCTTTTACAAAATAACTCCAGATTAATGTGGGACAGAAAGTAAGAAAGGAATAACAAAAGTACATAATGAGTACATCCTCTTTTATGACGACAGGGACAACAGAAAATTAATAAAGTGCATGCAGAATCTCACAGTGCATATTTAATTTACATGGGAAGTAATGACCAGTTATGATGATAGGTACTATAGAAAACCCCAGCAAGATTCTTACACCTTCCCCTGAAGCATCTGATCGTGGTCGCTGTTGGAGGCAAGGTACTGAATCAGATGGACCCCAGGTCCGATGCGGGATGGCAATTCCTGTGTTCCTAAGACAGATAGGTATTGAAAACCCTGCAAAATGAAATCTGTATCCTGTTTCCAAGGAGCATGCACGATCACTCTAGTGACACCATTTTCTTGGCTGTGTTTGTTGGTTCTTTCTTATGCCCAAACTATTCATTCACTTTCTTATGTTTGCAAATTATGACAGCTGGCACTTTCCACAGAGTCACCCATGTTCTCTCTAGATTCCGTCCCTCTGTCTAGTCTGTGGGACACTAGCCCGTGTGAGATAAAAGTACTTCCAAAGGTATTTCGGCACCTAAAGGTGCAGATAATCGCCTACCGGGATGTACACACCCACCTACCCACGTAGGGCAGCAAACTCCCGCAGGCACCTCTGTGACCCCCCGTCGGTGCTAGCTGCCAATCTAGACACCCAAACACGCGGGGCGATTCCCCCCAGCGGCGGCGGGGCTAACCAGGGGGTTATTACTGCCTATTCCCCCGCACCAGCCGGCAGGGACTGAGGGCCCGGCTGGCGGCTCGGCTCGTTGAGCGCGCGCTGGCCGGGCCCCCAGCACAGGCCGCAGCGGCTCCCCGCGGCGGCGCCGACACCGCGCGCTACAAGCGCAAGCTGCGCGCAGCCGCCTTCCCGGGCGCATGCCCACGGCACAACACCCCACCCCTCCCGCCGGCATTTGCACATGCTTTCCTGGCCTCCGTCACTTCCGGCGGGAGGTTGTGTTTCCGGGTTAACGCGTCCATACCGCTAGCTGGTGTCAGCGGCGTCTGAGCGGCCCCGGAAGCGGCCCCGCCGGCGGGGGCAGGAAGCGGGACCCGGCCCCCCAGGAGTTGCAGCGCCCGCGAGGCCTGTAAGTGGGGAAGGGTCCCGGGTCCTAGCTGCGCCGCGCGCCCGCCCGCCCCGAGCACGGCGGGCCCCGCTCCCTGGACTCAGGCCGGCTGCCCCGGGGATGGAGCCCCGGTGCCGGGATGAGCTCGGCTCTGTCTGGGGCAGGCCGCGTCCCACAGCCCGAGCCCGGCGGCTGCGGCTCGCCTCCTCCTGGACCCTCCCTGGGAAGAGCTGGCTCGCAGGTCACCGGATCCCGCTCCCCTCCGGCATTGAGCGCAGAACCCAGGAGTCCGGGGCCCTAGTCTCCGTCTGCCCCCCACCCCCTCGAACAGCTAGAGCCCAGCTGGAAGCCTTGGAGCCCAGGGTCCTCGCACACAGCTCTCCTCCCCCAAGCGTCAGACACCAGCCCCCTCCCAGAGCGGGACTGAGCCCAAGAGCCCCGGCTCCCACCCCGCTCCCTTGTCCCGCTCTGACCAGTCCCTTTGCTAAGGGCATTTGACACCTCGTTGAAGGCAGAAAAAGAAATGTGATAAAGAGAACTAGATAGTTGGTACAAACCTTCTCTTTCTCCTTATCTCTCATCAGAGATTTGTTCGCGGAGATTATTGTACACTCCCACATTTCTGACTTTATCTTCACAGTATGATGCAAAATATTTGTAAATATCTTATTGAGTTTCATGTTTCATTACAATTAAACGGAGTGAAAATGAACAAAGAATAGCTAATGATACATTAGCATGGTTTTAGTGCACGAGTTCTGTTGCTAATTCACAAAATTCTGTAATGGACAGTGGGTCTTCACTTGTGTGAGTTAGTGAGATTCTTCTGTATAATCATTCATTCATTTCTCTGAATAAAAGTCTTGCTAAATTCATGGGCTACAGGAAACCATTATTCTACCTTTATGATATTTGAGAGATGTATGTGAATATATCAGTCCTGTACATATACAAATTAGTACTGTTTATATAGAGAACTTTATGTACCTTTAGGGTAGGCAAAATATACTTAAAACACACCAATCTTTTTGCAAGGACTTCATTGTAATTGCACAAATAAGTATAGTAGAGATAATGGACAAGAAGCTATAGCTGGGGTAAACAGTATAGATCAAGAAGCGACAAAGAGTCCTGTGGCACCTTATACAGACGTATTGGAGCATAAGCTTTCGTGGGTGAATACCTACTTTGTCTGATGCATGCAATGGAAATACATCAAGTGGGCTTCTACGAAGTGATTTGAAAGGAGAAAACGTGGTGATCTGGTGGGGCATATGGCAAAAGGCCTGGACTCAGGCACACTATAGAAATTGAGATACTGTTGAGAGGCTTTGGTTCAAATACTTAGTTTCTGGTTCCCATAAGCAAGTACAATAGACCTGATGTTCTGGGATAATACAGTAAGTTACATTTCCTCTCTTCTGCTATTACCATCTCATATTAACATCACTTTCCTGCTGCGTGAGCTTCTTTGGTTTGGATCCCCAGACTCCAAGATGTGCTACTCTGGTTGTATAGTGTGACCATTTAAAGTGATTCCACTCTGCCTTATTTGCTGGTTCATTGCATTGTTTTCTGACTCACATGAGAAGTGTTGCCAGCCAACTGCAGTGCTCATATACTGTAGGAATTCCAGTGTGGGAGAGGGAGTGGTATATTTTGTGATTGAGATAAAGGTAAGGTTTGATATAAGTGCTGTTAAACTCATCCCTGTTGTAGTCTACACCAGGAATAACAGTCTGGATGCCCCGAATGGTTCATCTTGTCGTTTAGTTTTAAAACAGTGGTCAAGTAAACTCTTTTCAGTTTAGCTTACCTTTTACTTGGGTCCTGTCTATACACAGACTGGAACCAAAATAACTACATTGGTTGTAATTAAAACCTCCCATTATTTTAGTGCAAATCTGTGTGTTGACACTTCTTTCGAATTGAGTGTACTATTTTGATGTAGTCCAAAATAAGAGTCTATACACAGATTTTCTCTGAAATAACGAAAGGTGTGAATTACAACCATCTTAGTTATTTCAGTTCTAGTTGGTGTGTAGACCAGCCTGTGTTTGCTTTGAGTCACTACTTCTCATAGCCACACACCATCTGTTGATTTCCCTAGCTCAGTGGTTCTCAAACTTTTGTACTGGTGCCCCCTTTCACATAGCCTCTGAGTGCAACCCCCCTCATAAATTAAAAACACTTTTTTATATATTTAACACCATTATAAATGCAGGATGCAAAACGGGGTTTGGGATAGGGGGATGATAGCTCGTGACCCCCCATGTAATATCCTCGTAACTTCGAGGGATCCTGACCCCCAGTTCGAGAACCCCTGCCCTACCTGTTTATTTCAGCTGTGTGCCTGTCTGCTCTAGGTTTCACTTTTAATAGTTCGGTTCTCTTGGAATTTGTTTGTATAGGAGTATGAGTGGCCCTTACAATAAAGATCTCATCACTAAGGTGTTTGTCAGAAGGATCTGTTTGTTATTTTCAATAAATCAGACTTTCCAAAACCAGAAATTCTGGGGTGTAAGAACAAGATAAATGCCCAAGGGCCCGTGATACCTTAAATAACTGAAACAAGTTTTTTTAAAAAAATCAACACTGTGTTCAGTGCAGAAAAGCAAAAAGTCTTCACAGCCTTCCCCCATGTCTGCTGATGCAAAGAACTCCTATTATCACCTTTTCGTAACGGCAGTAAATTTGCTGTGCTACATTTTACTAATACTAGTTCTTTCAGTCTGTCTTGTCTATATAGTCCATGTATCAGAGGTGAGTCTAATCCAGCCCTTTGATATTCTGCATTTTAATATTTCCCCAGTGTCTCTGCTGGCAAGCTTTCTCAAAACAAGGAATATACTAAAAAGGCCTCCATATTTGCTAGGAACTGTCTTTACTGGTGCTGGTCTGTGGTATATTTTTGTTCACATCTTGTGCTTGGTGCAATGTTGTCCGTAAGCCCAATTTTTTCACTACAGAATTAATCAAATGAAGCACGTCCATAACCTGTTTCCATGATGTGTTTTGAGAGGAAGTCCTGTCCAAAGTTAGTTCACAATTTAAAAAAAACGGAGACATGCTTTGTGCACTGACCCTTCAGAAGCCTTGCACTAATATCTCAGAAGTCGAGGAAGATGTAGGAAAAAAGAGACTGCTAGGGAGCTGTGAAAATTAAAAGGAGAAAGAAGAGATAGCTACAGTTAAACAATTCTGAATCTGTCTGGTTACATTTGATGTAAAGCCCAAAGAGCAATTCTCTAAATAGTCATTTTCTTTGTGAATATGCAAACAAGTCATAAAGGGACGCAAGGACCTCCACCCCCAATGTGATGAGAGAGAAATATGATTATGGTCTGTCTTGTCCAAAGTTTATTCAGTTTATTTATTTTTGTTTAATATAAATGGGTACACATTTTGATTTCTAAAATACTTGCTTTGGAATGAACCCCTGTTTTATAAGTAAATACTGTGGAATATAAAAATGAAGAAAATAAATCCTGAGCTGCTGTTCAAGATCTAATTTTGGATGACAGCAGTTCTAGCTTTGGAAGTAGAAATGATACAGGAAAACAGGATTAGGACCAGAAAGAGAAATTGGCAGGTAACTTTTTTTTTTTTTTTTTTTTTTTTTTTAAGGGAGGGAGAGAAAATCAGCATTTGGAACAAAGTGTGGTGATAGAAAAATGTTGAGATTAAATTCTGGTAATATACCTTGCCTACATACTGTGGTTTTTATCTTCTCTTTACCTTTAAGTGTATGCAGTGCAGTTAGTTTTATTCATAGCTAGATTTACAGTATTTGGAATAGGAATCTACATTTATGAATACGCTTTTACTGTTGATGTAGACAAAATGAACTATATATATCTAAAACACATTTTAAAGGTAATGTCCCTCTCAGTTCTCTAGGATCACAATTTTTAGTATTGAAATATGATACTGTGGTGACAGAGACCTAGCCATAAAACTATGACTGATAGGGAGCAGTTATTTTGTGGTTGAAAACTAGTTAAATATTCCAAATGCAATTTACTTCCAGATATAAGGTATCTCGACCAAAGAAAAATTGGTAAACAGTTCTTAATGTGATCCTGCCAATATCTGGCAATTAAGTTTGTCTCCTTAGTTTTGTTAGAAAGGGCCGTAGGCAGATGAGCAATACAAGCCACAATCCTACAGTGAGATCTTTAGGGGGGTTCGCCTAGTCAGGTGAACCCAGTTGCAGGTCATTGTCAAGGACTAGTGAGGTATGGTTTGCATTTTTCCTGAACAAAGTCTACAAATTGAGTCCCTTGTCAATTCTTCAAAGAAAACTGTGATAGCAATCTAAACATTTTTAGATCTAATTTTATTTTTTTCAGTGATGTACAGGCAAAGAGAAAAATGTACTACTATGGAGTCTCCTTTTTTTGGCAAGTGTATGTTAAAGACTGAAGTGTGTACTATGTAAATGTGTACAAGTGATGGTGTTGGTAACACAAATACCTTCCCACCTCACCCCAGCCCGAGCCCAAATGTCTACACTACAATTAAACATCCCCTTAGCCTGAGCCCTGCGAGCCCGAGTCAGTTGGCACAATCCAGCCATGGGTTTTTAATGGCTTGTAGTCATACCTATAGAGCTGAAGACCAGAAAGGACTACCAGATCATCTAGTCCAGCGGTTCTCAAACTGGGTTGGGACCCCAAAGTGGGTCGGGACCTTATTTTAATGGGGTCGCCAGGGCTGGCATTAGACTTGGTAGGGCCTGGGGCTGAAGCCAAAGCCTGAGAGCTTCAGCCCTGGGTGGCGGTGCTCAGGTTACAGGCCCCTCACCTGGGGCTGAAGCCCTTTGCTTTTGGCCCCCTTGCCTGGGGCGGTGGGGTTTAGGCAGGCTCAGCCTTTCCCCTCCTTCCCCTTCCCCCCCCACCCAGGTTGTGTAGTATTTTTTGTTGTCAGAAGTGGGTCGCGGTGCAATTAAGTTTGAGAACCCCATATCTAGTCTGACCTACTGTACAACAGAGGCCACTAATCCCCAGCCAGCTACTTCTAAATTAAGTCCAATAACAAGGATTAGATTAAAATATCACAGTCTTCAGGAGACTAAACCATTATGTGCCTCAAGCAGAGAACAGGAAGCAGTGGGGTTTACCAACACCCAAGGCCTCCGCAATGGAAGGTGGTGGAGGCGGCTGCGGATATAACACAGGCTCTATGCTTATCAATTCTATGTTTGAGTTTGTTGTTCTCACAGTATGGTTGTTATTGGGGGCCCTAGGCTTGTCTCTTTCAGCTCAGATCAGCATTTTAAGTGTGAAATTTGTTAGAATAAATCTGCATGTAAAATCTGAAATTCTGCTAACAATTTGGAAATTAAAGAAAAAATACAAAATATTCACTGGTATTTCAAGACTATTAAATGGGAAGAAAGTAAAGAACTAGCAACATGTATATAAAATATTTTAATTTATAAAAATGATTTAAATAACATTTATTTATGTTTTTAAATCATGATTGTTAGCTATCATGGCTTAGCCTTGTGTTATAAGTGGAGAGGAGGAGTCAGGACTCCTAGCTCCTTTTATTTATTTGTTTTGCCTCTGACTTACTGTTAGGCTAGTCACATAATCTTTTTGTGCCCCAGTTTCCCTTTTGCAAACAGATATAATAATGCATGAATGTAAGGGACACTTAGGCTTAGTTAATGTCTGGAAAGCATTTTGCATATCTATCTAGAGAATCTCCAAATATTGTTCAAGGACAGTGTCAACATCTAAAGATGTTGTGCCTACTTTCATTAGAGGTAACTCCTCAGATTGCTGGAATTGAAGAATGATACTCAGTGGGCAAAGTGTAGTCAGTTTCACTGTCTTGTTGATGCTGAATACCCACCCCTCTTCAAGTTCTGCAAAAGGGTGTTGATCGTTAATAGAAGTAGCAATTTTTTAAAGGGGATTTAAAAAACAAAATTGGAACATACTATTTGCAAAGTGCTGTAATTTAAAAAAAAAAACACCTGTGTCTTTAAATGCCAAAATGAACTAATGTGCTCTAGGTTTTTGCTGTTCTTGTCAACCCTAATGAGTATGTACTTTAAGGCTATGGTAGTTTCATAGTATGTGGCCAGCACAGTATGATTAGATAACTTTGTGAATGTGGAGTATGTGCTCTGTTATACTTCTGTAGTAGCCAATATAAAAAATTCAATATAATCATGGATGTTAAAAATTAAGCAAAGTGTTTGAACATATTTAGAGTAGGCAAAAACCAGACAAGATGCCACTTTTGTAAACTGCTTCTGTCCAAACCATTCAGTACAATATCAGAATGAAAAATGACAACACTTTGTCATCTGTTCAAATTGATATTGCACTCTTTGCAGTGACAGCTGAAAAGGCCCACAGGTGCCATATAAAGAGGTGACCATGTTGTCATATTTCATTTAGGCATCCCTCTGCAAAGCCATAATTACCTAATTAGGTTGTTAATTAGGAGATTAGCATTTCACTATATTGATAGAATGCTCTTTGCAGGCATGAGTCTAGATACAGATTTGTCTGCTCTAATTTATAATCTCTGCATTTTTTATACATATTTATTTGCTTAAATCTTGATGTGGGATAACTCAGTTTAGCAGAGAAACAGTTTGTTTACAGTCAAATGAAGCTTTGACAAGATCAAGAAACAAATAGTGGAGGCAGGTTATGTGCATGGGAGCTCCAATTTTCTCTCTCCAAACCCCCTCTACCTCGATGACACAGTAAATAAAATATTTAAAATATTTCAGTTAGTATAATTTGCATCCTGATTAGTATGACAGCAGAAGTAGAAGAATTCCAAACAGTCAATAAATACAGAAATAAAATATTTTATGTAAAACAAATTCAACATGTTCCTAAAATAGCAAGGATTTTTAAAGGTATTTTAAATAAATATTAACCGTGCATCGTATTTTTTAAAAATCCAGTTTCTCTCATGAAAGCTCACCTTTTAAAACCACTTTAAATGATGCCTTTAATTATTTTTTTTTAAATATAGAAACCAAAGGATTAGAGACAGTTTTTCTAACTAAGTATTCAGGCTTAAGTATAGCTGAGTTTTTGAAACATTAACTTAAGTTTTCATATGTGGTTCTCTTCTCTCCATTATCCAGCATGTACAGAATTCTAGCACTCAAGTACTATATGTATCCTGTATAGTTTTCAAGTCTTTTGAATATTCATAGGGAGCTGGAATACTTGAATTTGGTACTTTTACCAGAGGTTGAAAACTAGAAAGAGGAAAGGTTGTTCCTGTACTGGTGAGAAAGTAGGTATCCAGATCTGATTTTATAAGTGGAGGCAGAATTCACTGTGAAATTATTTTGGATTACCTGAACCAATAAACTATTGAAGTGTGTTCTCACCTTCCTGCTTCAGCCAATGTGCTGTTGGGGAAATGAATTCTGCTTTACTAATCTTTTTCTTGTTGTGTTGGCCTTTAAAATCACTTGAAAAAGCTGCAGTCAAATGGAGATGTTAAAGTCTAGGGATCAAGGAACCACTCAAGCCTACGATCATGTAATATTGTGGTGTTCCTTCCAGCCTGCTGCCTTCTGAGGTTGAAGGAATTGTTTCTATTCCTGGCATACGTTCATACTTTGTAGAAGTTCTGTGATGTTTCGAATTAGATTTTTTTTCTTTCAAATCTAATAGGGACTAATTCTTTATTAATTGATTATGGAACACAGTCAACTTAAAAATTACCCTTCTGTCTGAAAATTGCCTACAATTACTGAAACCAAACAAATTAGAGCAAAAAAACCCATTTTTTTTCTCTGTTCAATTTTACTTTTACAACAAAAGAGAAACATTTTTTAAAAAAGGGAAATCACAGAAATTGGCAGGACGACTGTGGCTAGGGTTGAATCTGAAACTACTTTTAACTTACGTTTAATTGTCCATGTTTCAAGTTATCAAATAAATTTCTCATGGTTTTAATAAAATAAGTAGCACTTTAAAGGGGTGGCTGTGTCTTCACAAGTACTTTGGTTTTGTAGGGACAATTTAGGAAGTTTAACTGCAGCATAACCATATTTATTAAATTGAACTAAAATGGAGTTGTCCCATCCTCTCAGAACTCAAAATAGTTCCTGATCCGCAACTGTATACTTATTTGTCAGTCCTATTGAGCTATGTACTCTGTCTAAGGCTTTTGTCGGAATAAAGATGGTATGGTTATTTTTTTAACCATAGTGTATGACAATTTCTAATAATGATCCTTGGTTATTCAGGGCATGGGGACTGCATGATCACTGTACAGTTATCTCAATAGCCCAATTGTGAATTTGCAGATCTATTCTGGCTACTATGAAATCATCATCTGAGCTACTGCCCTCAGAACTCACCAAAAGCATTTTCACAACAAACCTGGCTACCCTGACGTCAGACCATTGCCCTGATGCTTTGTCTAATCCCAGATATTAAATTCAATTTAATTTTAAAAGTAATTTATCTTACATAGGTCACTGGAGAGTAAGTCTCCCTGTGGGAGCAGGGAGATATTGAGAAAACCAGGGGAATGGCGGGGAGGGTGGCCATAATGTCAGCCAGACTATTTGTGCAGTCATATGGATGGGGAGTTCTCATGGCATTCACCATTCAGAACAGAAGGGTTCATAGCCAAACAGAGCTCAGAGGTGATGGAAGGGAAAGGAAAACTCATAATTCAGTGTTGCCAGCTGCCATGATATTTGATATTTTTTCTCAAAGCCCCCAGCTGCTAGTCATGTGTTTATATGGGAATTTCAGTTTGCATTGCGGGGAGGGGGAGTTTCTAGCCCTCATGTTTGCAGAGAAAAACTCAAAATACCCCTAACTGCATTCACAGGGGAGAGGGTTCTGACCAGATGGCTGGGAGTGTAACGTGGGGTCGGCGGCGAGAGAATAGCCCAGAGCGCATGTGTGGTAAGCTGGTGGCTACCACATGACCCCACCCCCTTCTCAAGTCCTCTGTTTCTCCTTTGGCCGGGGCAGGAGGATGAGTCCAGGATGCCCCCCAACATTCTACCCCCACCGGTTTAAATTTACCCAGTCTTTTCAGAAGCCCCTTGTTCAGGTTAGTCGCCCCACCCTCCATCCCTTTAGTTGTAGTATAGGACCTGTGGTTTTTCATGATGCTGTGGCTCTGACTGATGTCTGTTTTGGGATCAGGAAGGAATTTTTCCCATTGGGCCAAATTGGCAAGAGGTCTGGTGATTTGTTTTTTGTTTTGCTTTGTTTGCCTTCCTCACAGCATCATAGAGTTTCAGTTGGGTTGAATGCAATAGGATTTAAAAGTTTCGAGTGAGGAAGGTTAAATTGTTAACTCATTGCAACTTGTGGCCAGTATCCAATGCAGGTAAAGGCTCAAAGGGCCAGCTCCCAGTGGTAAATGAGACCTGGGCTTTTGGCTGGTGGAACTTGCAGTTATATGAGGGGGGAGACCTGAAGTCTTTGTGGACTGAGGTGCCCACCACCTTGGTGGCCTCTATGACACCAAGCCTGTTATGCTCATACAAAGCACACGATATCTTTTATAGGGGAGAAGGCAACATGCCACATTTATTGAGAATACAGCAGTTAGCATATGCTTTGTAGTCACCCACACACACACCATGCACACAGTCCCACCAGTCGATGTTTACAGTTACTAGTCCAGAGTCTGGATCAATCTAGTGGCCAGCCAGATTGGTCGCAGAGGGGAGCCGGGCTCTGTCGGTCGCAATCCAATGTTTCTGGAGTTGTGGCAAGATGAACCCAAAGCCTCATGGCAAAGCATCCTGTTTTTATAGTCCTTTTTTGTTGTTGAAGTTTATGGATTTTGCTGTGTTAGTTTATGACTGGTTACTCCTCAGTGGGTGTTATTTTTTGATGGCGTAAAACACCTCTGGGAGGGTCATTCTGATTGTTTGTTTTTTATTTAATTAATTATTTTGTGTTTTAAGGGTGCCAGCCTTTACCTCGGCTCATCAGTTTGCCCCTTCTCAACCATGGATGCCCGTTGATGGTTCTCTGGCGTCTTTAAGTCTCTTCAGTCTTTTTGCTTTTTCTTCCTCGGCCATCTGGCTTCAACAATAGCCTTTACACCTTATCTTTTTCTGATGCATGCATTCTTTATTCACACAAACAGTTCTTTACAGAGACCTTCAAAAGGTAACAAATAGCAGTGTTTTATGTTGAACAAAAAAGGCATCGTAAATTAGGCCTTACTAAATTTTGCAACTATCTTTTTCTACATTGAAATTCTAGGCCTTTGAAATTCCTTTAATCTAATCAACACAGACGCAGACAAGATCCTGTCTGTTACTTGCAAGGCATGATTAAAAAGAAAATGGCTAATACTAGTATCCACTATCCTATTAATTTATTTTATTACTTTAATTTTTACTATAAAACATACACTGTATATAGCCAAAACATAACCAGTTATATAGCACAGTACCCATGGTACAACATGCCCCTGCAGTAGGAAGAAAAGAGAGAGGTTTCACAGTTGAGCTGCATCGCAGGGTAGTCAGTGGAGGATCTGCCCTGAGTTATGGTGTGAATGGAACCCAATAACCTGCACTGCAACCAGGTCCTGGTACGTAAAAACAGCAGGTGGGCATGTTGCGCAACTACCAAGTATAAAATTAATAAAGTTGTGTCTTAAATCCATCCCATGTGTCTCTTATTCGTTCACCTGCATGTCTTGGTCAAACTTGAATCTTAAAGGCTCAATATCAGAATACAAATAAAAATAATTCAGATGTTATATATATATATTTTTTTAAATCGTGTACATTTTAAGCCAATCTCATGCTTTAGGTGGATACCTTACTTATGATATTTGAAGATGGGGTTGACGGTACTGATAGCTTGAGAGTGCTTTTTTTTGGTCTCAGCAATATCTATACCCTGGACTTAAGAAACTCCTTGAGATTTGAGCTTATGTCTCTGTGCAACTCAGCTTTGGAGTCTGAGGTCTGTTTGACCCATTAGTATCTCATGAACAGTTATCTAAATAAATACATAATTCTGTTACAAATATACTTTACTTAGAAACTAACATTTCACTAACATTTTTAGAATAAAAGAGAAAAATATGAAATCTGGATACATTTTTGTAATTAGCTATTCTCTTACCCAGGGATATTACACTAGCTTATCTTGGGGCCTGATAAAACTGCATTAGTTGAGGATCTGTCACTGTTTTCATTATAAACTACTGTAAATGGGTATTTGTAGTTATGTATCTTTAAATTTCCCAGAGCTTTAACAAGACATGCAAACTTTCCGTCCTTGTGCTGTTTTAAAAAAGAATCGTGTAATTAAGTCGGTGGTATCAAATTCGGGTAATAGTCCTGATCGAGCAGAGGAGCTTTAGGTTAGAGTGAGGAATCAGGCAAGTGCACACCCGTATTTTATAAAAACATTTGCTGTTCAGTGTTGTGCTTATCAGAATATTTTATGATGGATATAAATCTGTTTATCATGTGTAAACTTCAAATCACATCAGTTTGGATCATGTATTGGAGGTTGCTGTGGCCGTGGCAAAATGTTAACTTTAATTTTTTTCCCACCAAAAGAGAGAGCTTTCACAGAACAGTTTTTGGTTTGTGGTGAACTGCAGCATAAATAGAAAACATTTTTCAGGATTTCCCGATTTGTTTTTCCTCTTCTGCTTTCCAGCTTCTCAAGCTTTATATTAATATTGCACTGTCCTTTTATTTTTTTATATATCCTTAATGTAGTAGTATGGTACAGACTAGCTCTCTGTTGATAGTTATTATTCTGCCTTCCTTAAAATGGGAACAGTAAGTGCTTTGATGGAGAGACTGAAAAGTTATCTAGTTTTGCTGTAGCCTCTAGAGGTGTCTGCAGTGTTATTCCATAACTGTTTTCCATTGACATCTGTAAATAATAGCTCTACACTTTCTCCCTAACAGTATGTTAGGTGCAATATTTTATGGTTGTGGAGATAGTCATATGTTACAATGCTATGCTAAATTGGCTCATTAATGCTTTCTATATTAATATTAAGTCCTACCTTAGTGCAAACACAAAAACTGCCTCCTTAGTATTTAATTTTAGAGTAAGCGAACTGTTTATGATGGTAAAAGAAATATTTTCTAATAAGAATCGTTAAGAATAATAATTTACTTTTTGTTTGACAATGTCCTGTAAAAAGGAATGTTTTTGATTTCAACTGTACTTTTCTTAGGATAATTAGTGTTGATTTATATCTTGAGCACAGATGATGTGTATAAACATAAATCATTATTCTGCAACTAGTGTTATCATTAGTTCTCTATGTGCTTCACTCTGCAAAGATCTTTGACATTAATGGTACACTTATCCGATTGGTTTCTGTGGAACTTTGTATTACAAAAGAATTATTTTTCCATGTTGCATAATACTGCAAAGTAATTTAGTGCTGTTGCATTCTTAGGAGTAAAAGCAGGTGCTTACAGGCAATGTAAGCAGTGACCTCTATAGTTGAGGATACCTGTGTTTCAATTATAAAAGGTCATTTTTGGTTGCCTACAGCTTTCTCAGAGTTTTACCACTTTGGCTGAAATTTGGTATTTGAGAAGTCCAAGAGCAAATTTTTCTGAATGTCACACTTTTGGCCGGAAAATGCAAAAATTAAGTTTTTCGCTAAGAAAATTATTTTGGTTTCTTCTGAATAGCTCTAAACTTCAGGAGGCAGCAGTGCAACATTGGAATGTTGTGGGGTTGTATTCCTGACGTTATAGATGGCCACTGAAAACTAGATTTGATCTGGCTGAGTTATAAGGATTTAAAACTTGCATGCAGTGGATGATGTTAAACTCTTATTAGCTTTATCTCCCAAATTTCAACTGATAGTGCACATATGTGCATATGTAAAATTAGTGGAATACATGTCTCAGGATTTCATTGTATGTGCACGAGTGTGTAACAATGGAATAGAATTTCAGGTTTCAAAGACAGGATTGTGGAATATGATCTGTGAAGGTGTTCATGAATGGAGGTAGGACTTTCAAAGGGTACCATGTGGGAAAAGGTATGACCCCTTCAGAACCCTGCCTTATTTCACCTCCAAGGAGCTCCTGTGTTCTCTTGTATAACATAGGTGAGGACGGAATAAGGCATGAATTCCCACCCCATCAATTGCACATACTGTGCAGTGAAGGGTATCTCTATTGTTGTCCAGTAAATATAGTAGCATTTTTGGAGTAAGATATATCCCTTTGTATTTATGTATCCCTGTGTATACGCTAAGATACTGTCTTTTAATTATATGATTGCATACCATTTTTTCCCCAGGCTCCCACTGCCTCATTCTGTGCACACTTTAGACAACTGAATGAGAGGGGGTTGTGTGGTGAATTGGTCTGGGATCCAGAGCATTCTGCCTTATTCCTTGTATACTCTGTTATAAATTAGGCTGATGTACAAAGCAACCTTATTTCATTCACTCCATAAACAGCATGCTGTGTCATAAATGCAGCAGTGGTCTACTGGAAGAAGCATTGTTGTTATGATAAAATCAGTGTACGAGACCCAAGAATCAGACAGGAATCAGTTATAGTCTTGACTTTGCATAGACTTCCTGTGCAACCTTGAATTAAGTCACTCAGCCTCTTTGTAGCTCAGTTCTGCATCTGTAAAATGATGAAGATACTACTTAACTTCACAGAAATATATGAGGATAAATTCATGAAGATTTGTGAGGTGCTTTAATACTACAATGATCAGACCCATAGAGAAGCCTGGAGAGAAAGAGAGACCTTGTTCAGTGCATAGCTTGGATGGCGTGCACAAAGTGAGACATTGGGTCACACACTGAACAATAAAGTTAAAGAAAAGAAACTGCCTTATCACTGAGTAATGTGCATCTTGTACACTGAACAAAGTAAAGGTTTTGTGGATAAGTAGTTTGTGATCATGTAATTATATCATACCCAAGTGGGCAAAGTTACAGTTTTGTAGGCTTCTTATTACAACTGTAACATTTTTAATGTTTTGTATGGAATATACATAAAAGTTGTCTCTAAATTATACTACCATTAAATAAAACAGTATCAGTCAAGTGCAAAATTCTAAAATAACATTAAGGTTTTGATTTAAAAGCACACAATTTGTGTTTCACTGAAGTGGTCACGGTGTCCTGATATTTTCTTATGTCTTGCTACTACACGTTGAGTTGCAATAATCAGCCATGGGTCTGAGGAGCACATGGCTCTGATACATTGCCACAGCCAAGCAGATTCATGAATTTATCCTGTAAATCCATACTCTTGTGAGTAGTCTCATTGAAATCTGTGGGAATATTAGTATTTAAGGTTTCTCATGTAAGGGTTTATAAAGTTGAGAAGTTTGCCTGAATTTCTTTGCCTTTGTGCCTCATGTCGGAATCATGACATTGCATTATAGTTTGCCTCTGTCAAAAGGTGGGAACGGATTATAATATAGATGGCAACTGCTAAAATACTGTGGGGGGGGGCGGGGGGAGATCAGGATTTGATGAATAATCTTCACATTGTCTGAATGAGAAGTTTGGTGGAATTTTTAAGACTTTCCAATTAATATACATTTTACCATGGAAGGGGTTTTACTGTATCTTTGCTAAAATTAGAAATAAAAGGGGTTCTTTTGGTTAAACTCTAGGGTTGAACACACAATTTCTTGTGACTTTTCCCATAATTATGAATAGACAAAGTGATTGCATGTGTGAGACTGTGAGGAAGCCTGAGCAATTTAGCATGCTGAGTGTTAATAGCTCGAAGTCGGGGTACAGTGTAGAAAGGTAAAAATATCACATCTGCTGTTACATGTTGTTAACTCCCTCAGCAGACATTAAATCATTTCAAGTACAATAATAGTGTGGGAGGTAAATTAACTAACCATTAACAATCTTATAAATACACAATTAACATGCCAACATTTATATGACACATTGATGGGGCAGCAGTAATTTTTGATTGGGAGTTTGCAGACCTTTGAGAAGCCTAAGGCTGCTGCTTGTTTAAACAAATTCTTACCA
This sequence comes from Macrochelys suwanniensis, assembly GCA_033296515.1. Lineage (NCBI taxonomy): Eukaryota > Metazoa > Chordata > Testudines > Chelydridae > Macrochelys > Macrochelys suwanniensis. The sequence goes on from CM065790.1 coordinate 1,792,052, forward strand.
TTTGCAGGTGAGCGCAGTGCCTTTTCCAGTACTAAGTGAGGTGTAAATAATTATATTTAAAGAGCATTCTCAGTACACACTGGGAGACATTTCCATTTTAAATATCCATCTACTGTATTTAGTTGTCTGTACTCCTGAGGTCAAAGCCTGCAGGTTATTACTTAAAGGCCTTCAGTTGGCAAATTACAGAACAGGGACACGTGCCTTATGGTCTCTCATTTTTAGGAGACAGTGAGAAATCTTTACGGGACAGACAATTTATTTTTCTAATTAAAGTAATCTGTCTAGACATGCAGAATTGTAATTTAATAAAAGTTGCCAGAAAACAGCTAGACATTGTTAATGTAACTTATTAAAACTTGTTGTGGTAGAAGGTGAATTATTCTTTAAAAGGTATATTTTAAAAAATGGACTGCTGGATTTCTTCTCTCCCATTCTTTTGCTGAAGTCCTGCATGGTGCTGGGACTATTATTTAATATTTATGCAATGCTATAAATTTATATGGCACTTTACAAAAAAACCAAAAACACAATCTCTCCATCAAAGAGCATAGACAAGAAATGACAACAGACAAGGTGAAGAATGAGAGAGAGACAACAATTAAAACGGTAAAGATCAGTAAAGATTATGTAGCTTGTGTTGTTGGATTCTGACTTTTGAGAGTTTTTTATGGGGTAGGGTTTGGTGATCAAATCCCATAGTATGATGCTTTCAGAGCCGCCTTTGGACACCTCCATAACTTTGACTTTCTTTCCACCATTAGTAATTGTATGTGGCTGTTACTGTTGAAGTTAAGTACTACTATTGCGTCTTTCCGTTTAATACAAATATTCATGATATCCTGATGCTGAATCTGTTGGTGCCTAGTGAGGGATCTCCAGGCTGCTAGTTTATAAAGAATAAAGTATATTTTGTGTGAAATGGGGTGGGGATTTGCCATTCCCATTGAGGCGAGCTTCCCTGCATTCTGGGCTGTGACAGACTATAAGGCAAGGCTCAAATCGAAATCTTTTACTCTAGTTCTGTGGGAATGTACTTAGTGGGGTTTAACATTCTTTTTTTTCCTTAGTTCTTTCTGGGAAATTCCTTTCTCTTTCTTGAAGAAGCTCTTGCAGAATGCAGTGATGATAAGAAGTTGTCATGTACCCGCAATATGCTTATTTAATCCCTTGAGTTCTATAGTTGTTTTGAATCATTTTTTTTTTCTGGAAGTGGGAATGTTTCAGCCATGCATTTGTATGAAAGGCAGTGATGTCTAATAGATATAAACCACAAAGATTGAAAGTTCGAGGTCCTGGGTTCTGTTTCTTGCTCTGCCATGGCGGTAGCTATAGGCAAGAAACTATGCCTCCATTTTTGCTATATGTAAAATGGAGATAACACTTACCTCACAGAGTTTGGTAAATATTTGTTTATTTTGTTAAGCAGTGCTATGAAAGTGTAAATTGCTGCTGTTAAAATAGTAAAGAGCTTGGACACTTGTGGTATATGACCAGAGTATTCTTCAGGTGTTATATAATGGTCCTCTAACAAACTCCATTGAGCAGCAGTGCGAGTTAAATGTTCTGTCTTGAGATGCAAACCTTTTCTTCTCTTTTTTTAAAACGTTTCTCCTGGAAATGGAAAAACTGGAGTTCAGTTGGTAGGATGCACATTTAGGATTAAAGAAAGTTCCCACTTTAGACCTATGCCTTACTTTTTAGGTCTGGTTATTAGTTTCCTGCTGAAGAAGTCTTTGCTGAATGAAGAAATGGTGTTCAGTGTATCATTCCTTTAGCATGCATTTTATGACTGCTACACCAACTTTTCAACAATAAGTCATGTAGGTGGTAGCAGGCAGTGTGAAGAGCTGAACTCAGAAGATTGGAGGGAGCTCAGAGCACAGAGAGAAGGGGTGAGAGGGAGGGGGTGCAATCATCCAGCTGGCCTGTAAATCTGAGAGAGCATCTCAGGAGGTGTCTGCTTTAAGGGGTGCTAAAATCAAGCATTGAAGAGGCAGTATGCAGAGGAGAGTAGGGGCAAGACAGCATCCGAGGAAGAGGAATGGAAATAGAGGATTGTTGTAGAGGGTGGGTGAAAGACAGTCCATGCATCTGATGACGTGGGTTTTAGCCCACGAAAGCTTATGCCCAAATACATTTGTTAGTCTCTAAGGTGCCACAAGTACTCGTTCTTTTTGCTGATACAGACTAACATGGCTACCACTCTGAAATAAAGACAAAGTGGCTGATGTTATCAATTAGGTAAGGAGGGGGGGGGCTGAAAGCATTAAAGGAAGAGAAGGGAGAAGAGGGGAGATGTTGAATGTATAAAGGAAACTGCCCACCTGGGTGTAATAGGTAGGTGCATTGTACCTTATAGCAATCATTTGTTTTGTGTTAATTACTAGTTTGGGGGTGTACATTTTATTTAATTGTCTTAGGTTATCTTTTTGAATTCAAACTGTCCCCCAGGATAAATGGTTGCCACTTTTATAGATACTCACTATGTAAATGGTTGTACCATGTCAGAATGAAATTTAAGTAATTCAGTGCATAAAACTTAGTTAACTAATACTTAATTCCAATTTTGGATGTGACAAAAACATCCCAGAGTAAACATTAATCACTCTGTTTTTCTTAAAGTGCTGTATATTTTATGTTTCCAGGTAAGTTTGTCCATGGAGCAGCATGGAGAGAAGAAGATAGCATAGTAAGGTGGTGGAGTTGTGGACAGGATGGCCTTCCTGGACAACCCAGCAATTATATTGGCTCATATTCGGCAGTCACATGTGACCAGTGATGACACAGGGATGTGTGAAATGGTCCTGATAGATCATGATGTTGACCTAGAGAAATTCAATCCTTCTTCAGTGACTGGAGACAGTGGTTCGGAAACGCAGGGAAGCAATGGAGAGACTCAGGGTTATGTATATTCCCAATCAGTTGATATTACCTCAAGCTGGGACTTCGGTATTAGAAGACGATCAAATACAGGTAAATGCTATTTGCAAAAAAACCCCACCCCAAAACAAAACAGAAAACCAGCAACAACAACATACCAGTTAGAACTCACATAAAAGGCTAACTTGACTTGCTTGGACCAGTTATCAGAACACAAATAGCTACTTATATGTCAAACCTTTCCTTTGTAACATTTAGCTAGGCAGGTAGGTCTCTTTCAGGAAAAGAAATACATAATGGGCCAGTTTCTTTTCTGCATTGTAAACTGATTTTTAGTTGATTTTTTTACTCCAATGTACCAAGTCACAGTGTGTAGAAGAACTTTGGAGTTGTCAGTTTTATTACAAAAAAATTAAAGATTTAGAAAATATTGTCGTAAAGAAACCATCAAAATACCAAAATTCCACTATCAGGCCTTGAAATTCTTATTGTTTAGGTACACAAAGTCGGGTACTTTTTTTGTGAGGATACCTACTTTTTGAGTAGTACCTACCTAGTGGGGCACCAAACCAAGTCATTCTGGCCCAAAGTATTAAAAAGAATGAAACAACTGAGTATAGGAAGAAAGGGGTTAATAGATGGACAAGAAAACCAGAGTAAGAGAGTCCACTGAAGAGAGGACAGGGGAGGCGTGAAAGATTGTGCAATAAAAAAAAGACATACATGGTGTAGGAGGAGTGAGGGAAATGGAAGGAAACAAAGTACAGAAGTAAATGTGATACATTTATATTTTGTATTTACCACATATCTTGTGGAAAACTTAAGTGAGGTATTGGCAGAATGTTGATCGTAATTAATTTTGAATCCTAATACTGCTGAGTGCATAGAACTTCGCTAACAGAGCAGGTGTCTTTAAAAACTGCATGCCACAATAACAAGTAAATCCCCCCTTCTCCCACCACCAAAGTTTTCAAACCCTGTATGTTTAATGTTAGGAGTCTTACGGATATTCACAGTGAATGCTGACAATGTGCATCATGGCAGGTCAGCTGCTCTATGGGCTTTTATCATGAAACTTCAGAACCACAGATGATTTTGTAGTGCCAGCAATGTAGCACCAAGGTCCAATCACCATGTCCAAGTTGGATCTTAATTCTGTAATAGCGCTTTTTCCCCTGGTGGTGCTCTAACAGATCAGCAAATGGGAGATTTAGCAGGCAAGGAATATATAGTATCAAATATATTGTCAGATTAATAACCTGATATATCCTTTACCGGGAGGGGAATTAATTCTTCATTTGAAGACAGACTCGGTGATCCATCTTACTTTTTCATCTTTGACTTCTACTGTATTGTATCTACAGTATTACAAAAATCTGAGTTAGGATTTGAGCTGTCAAAACATGCTAATTTAAAGATTTTTACCCTTTTGGTATGTACTAATTGCTTAGTTTTTGTTAATAGGGAGAAAACATCCCTCTTCTGTCCTTTTGCAGTAGGGGGATGTGGGAGTTGGTGTACACAGCCTCCAAGGAAGGTTCTGTCCTGAAATGCTCCAGTGTTGAAGGCTTGAAGTAGGAAGTTCATCTCTCTTTCCTTGTAGGAAGATACATTTCTGAAATAATTTTTTTGCAGGTAATACACCACCACCTACAGCTCAGAAGTAAATTTAACTAGATTCTACCTACCCAGAAAAGTGATGTACAGTAATAAGTATCTTAAGATACTTTTAAAAAGGTAATGTATTGTCAAAAGTTGTGGAAAAATAATTAATAGCATTGATTCAGTATAATTAAGGCATCTTGCTAAATTTGGAAATAAGATCCATGAATACAGTTTGGAGTCCTAGGAGTAGCTAAAACTGACTTCCATGTAGCAGGGTGAAAAACTTAATGTGCCAGACTGCATGGCGTTTTCTTTGAGAGGTTAGTTTAGTTCAATTGTTGTTACAGGATAAGAAAGTGGAGAAGGAAAGTTCAAAGTGTTGTGGAATTGCTGCAAAAAGTGGTACTGACAGATAATTTCACAGAGTGGGTAGATAAAAAGAAGCTACATTAAATTCTAATCTGAAACCATTTAACTTCCCAGTTAGTGGCAGGTTTTAAAACAATTGTTAGTACGGTCAGTCCACTGGGGAGCCAAGCTGATGACAGGTTTTTTTTTCTTTTCTCCTTCTCTTGAACCTCCCTCATCTTGTTCTCTGATGTACATTGTCACTGCCAGGCAGTTGATACAGTTATTAAGATCTACATAGCTCATGACCTGAAACAATGAATGATTTAGAGAAAGTAAATTAGTCAGTTTTATTTACACTTTCTCATAATACAAGAACAAGAGGCATCCAGAGAAATTGAAAGGAACAATTAAAAAAATAAAACCTTTTTACACAAGTCACATAGTAAATTAATTAGCCTAAAGTGCTCAGTGCCAGAAAATATCAAGTGCAAGAGCTTCACAGGAATCAAAAAAGTATCAGATGTTTGTATAACATGCACAGTTTGGTTAGGTAGAATAAAAAACTTACAAGGGCATATAAATCTTCATCAAGGCATAAATAAACTATTAACAGCCTGGAGTTAGAAACTTCCTTTTATGGGGAGGCTATTGCGTAAATGTAAACATTTCTATTCTGTTAGAGCCACCAACTTCCATGAGGCCACTTGTCTTCATTCCCATTGTAAACAATGATATGCAGTGGCTATTTCAAAGGAGGGCATCTTAGCTCTGCATCTCTGGCCTGAGTTCTATTAAGAGTAATAAGAGCCATTTTGAAAGAGCAGTTTTTTTGTGGAATTTTCTGTCATTGAGCATCATTCTTCAGCTCTGCCAAAGAAGAAACTTTCATTTATGAAGAAAAATGACAAAAATAACTGTTAATCATAAAAAATCAATTGTAGCCATTGTGTGAGATTTCACTGAGATTTGTCTATATGGAAAGTTGGAAGAGTCGGCATTATGTTATTCATTGTTAAGATAATTTGGGAGAAAACATGGTCTGGCACCAGATCTTAAGGCACTAAGTATCGTAAAGGACCCATATTCTAATTAATTTTAGTTCTTAAACTAATTAACAGATTTACTTGTAAATTCTTAGAAACTGCATTCTGTACTTAGAGTAGGTCCTGTAAGTTTGGGGAAGATATGCTGAATTCTTCATATATAAAACAAAGTGATTGAATCCCTACTTTAAGTGTGAAACATAGTCTTTACTAAGGAAGTGCAATCAACTCTTCAGTCATAAGATTATTTTTGTTAGCTACACAATTCCAGATCTCTTAGTTTGAATATTTATTCTTTCTAGCAAAGGACAGTAGATTTTGTGTGTTCCTTGTAGCGTAGTTGAGACACTTTACATTGGAATAGAGTAGGTGATACAGTTGTTTATTCCAGTGGATAGTGGCAAATGTTTTTTGAGTATATGATCTCATGTTTACTCTCTGTGGTTTTAATATCCACCAAGAAGTTTTTAAAAGAATTCCCACTTGAGTTGTCATTTATTTCCTTTGGTTTGGATAGAGCTGAATTCAAATTGTTTTTTCAAAAGCTGCTTCATTATGTAGACTTAGTAACTTATCCATGTACTGCTGCTGTCTGACAAGCACTGGAACAAAATGTGTTTTACTGCAGCAGTGGAGAGTCAACACATTGTTATAGGTCCTACCAAAATAGTGGCTGTTGAGCGATCGTACATGTCAGGTTACATTTTAAAGTAGGTTTAATTTAAGGCCTAAAACTTTGAAAAGTTGAAAAACCTTGAAAGTCGTCTCAGGGTGCAAGGTTGTAAAATGAAGTAAGACACCCTGTGGGGCCATGCTAGGGCTTGCCAGACCACGGGGCCAGGCATTGTGGGGAGCATAGGGGCTGGTCAACCTAGTATTTCTCTCCTCCATAGTACATAGGTAGGGAGAGCACAGATACTTGGTTTCCCATCTCTGCTACCACAAAAAAAATGTTTATTGCCAACCCACAGAGATTGTTAGCCAGAGCAAGGGGGGAGTATGCTACACCTAGTAAAGGGCTGTAGCAAATTACTTCTCTCCCAAACTCAGGGCTAGCAGCAAAGGCTCATTTAGCCCTTAATATTTAATGGAACAGAACTACATATGGTCAGTGAAATTTTTGACACTGAATGCTTGCAAACTAATACATTTATGAGAATGAACCTTAAATAATTCAGACTTCTAATAGATACTGATAATTCCATGTAATTTGGAGTGGCTGTAGTACAATCACGCCATGAATGATAATTTGGAACCAGCTGATAGAGGAATTGTATTGAGATGGAATAATTGCACATATCTCCATTTGTTCTTTTAAGATAAAATTAACCCTTGCCTACACAAAGCCAAATTACTAAGGCTTTGTGAGAGGAATCCCACAAGGATTAGGGAAGATGGAATTCATACACCGCAGCTCATGGGCAAACTGCAGGTCTTAAGAAGATGGTGCAAAACCCTCTTCTTTAATACGTAGCCACCCTGCCCTCTCCCAACAGAGGGACATGTCAGAGCTTAAAGTGATACAGTTGCCCTTAGAAAGGCACCAGGCACTTGGACAAATAGCTTCTCTTATGTAAGAAATTGACCTGTTATTAATTACAACAATATTAAAAGAAATTCTGCATTTCCTGGTTTCCCCATTTCTTCCCTTTCCCATTGGTTTCAGGGAAACCAGAAGATAATTTAAAAAACTGAAAAAGCAATTCCAAATATAGATATATTTACCAGAAAGATTTTATATTTCTTTTTGGGGGAGAGGAGGTTTTGAGGGATTGATGCTTATGTGTCCCAAATAAAAATTTGATTTTGAACTATAGGTAGAATAATAAATTAGAAGAAAATAGCTTCACTTTTTAAAACTAAACTCTCACAATGGAAGAGCATCTTCCTTCATGTTTACAGTTACGAACAGAGATGTTTCTTGTACTTTTTCACACTTAGTCAATTACTTTTTAAAATATTATAGCTTAAGTGTCAACAACTTTTTTAATCAATGCTTTGGCGAAGAGTTCTGATACTTGGTAAAATGTTTGACTGCTGAGCCAACATTCGTATCTTGAATGCAGTTCTAAGTATAAAGAAGGGATAGAATGTATTTATCAGTATATTTTTTATTGGTGAAAGTGTACAGGAATTGTCAGAGTAATTAGTATTTTAAAATCTCCGTAAAGAGGCCATTTTAGTTAACAAATGATCACAATACATCAAAATTGTTAATATCCAGCAAATTGTGTTTTCTCAAATGACCAAAATCATTACTTCTAGTTGACAATCTAGTTTGCTTTCTTACTGGTAATGGTGAGTTTACTGCAGTGATTATTTCTGGTGGTTGGTTTCTCGGGGTAGCTTCTACCATATTATTTAGTTGACAGTTTGTCTCCTGAGATAAATCTGGTGTTAACAATAAGTGAATTTCAGGAAAGAGGAGATCCTGGAGTTGCTTGATATTTTAACTGTTTGAGCCTTATTTTCAAGCCCTATTTTGGAGATGGAATCAAAATATGTAAAGAAATGTTATATTCATTTTAAGATTTGACTAATGTTTTGAAGATACAAATCATTTATTTTACTACCTATAAACTGTTTCAGCACAGTGAAGAAAAAGCTATGCTAATTTATATAGCTTTGACATTTTATAATTTTCATGATTTTTAGATAAAGGATTTTATATTTAAAACTTTAATAGTCTAGTCTGAGTTCATTTATCTTTAATTTTTGAAACGGGTAGAGTAATTCATAACAGTAATTTTATTCCTGTAATGTAATATTCACTTGAGTTCATTTGTGCATTAAAATTCCTTTAAGACCGTTATTAATGATTTATATAATGAAATGTCATATTAATCACAGAAGTTTTCACATTTTATTATTCTCTTCCATGTTAATACTATCTTTATGATCTCTATTAATGTTTTATATCCTCTAATTTCAATTATAAATCAAGAATACTTTCATGTTTTTGTTGGTATTTGCTTTTCAGGGGTGCCACCTTTAAAATTTTATGACTTTCCCCCCTACATATGCGGTATAAAACATCTTTATTCATATAAAGGTAGTTAATTATGTCTTTGTTTATAGTAAACTTCCATTGACAAACTTATAGTAATAATATTTCTTTTCAAGCTCAGAGACTAGAACGACTACGAAAAGAGAGACAAAATCAAATAAAATGCAAAAACGTTCAGTGGAAAGAGAGAAATGCTTCTTGTTCAGGTAAAAAGAAACATCTATTTTCTTTATATTTTTAATTGTTGAGTTTACTTAATATTCATTTACAGAGGTTTCAGTTTATAAACCTCACTTAAAAACTTCCAAAACACAGAGGAAATATCAGTGAAGGATTCTGACCACCTCCTATTCTCACTTGTTTTTCCCGTAGTTTTCAGCCACCACCTGCCCACTCCTATTGATTTACATTGATTAAAGAAAAATCAAGACATTGGTTAAAAGCCACTGTAGTTGATTGAAGTTTTAATAAATTAGGGTTTTTTAAGGAACATTTCAAAATAAATATTGTTAAGACAGTGCTTGCAGATCTTAGCAGTTTGTAACATCACAGTTTATCTTGTGTCTACACATAACATTTAGGTCAACCTATCTAACTTGCTCAGTGATGTGAAAAATTCATACCTGTGAGAGATGTAGTTAAACCAACCTAAGCCCTGGTATAGACTCAGCTAAGTCGACGGAAGAATTCTCCCATCAACCTAGCTACCACCTCTTGAGTGGATTTACTACAGCGATCTAAAATCCCCTTCCAGTGCTGTAGCACGTGTCTACACTATAGCAGCATAGCTGCAGGGTGACAGCTGTGCCATTGTAGTACAGGCGAGTCTCATCCTACGCTGGGGTTACGTTCCGCAGTCAGCACGTAAAGCAAAAATCGTGTATAGTCAAAATTACATTGAATGTAATGGCGGGCGGAATTGCCGGCACTACAGGTAAAGTCTTTAAATTGTTGTTTTTCTCTTTTTTGTTTTTGTTTTTGCCGACCGTGCAAAGCTGAATCCACACATGTTAAATGCGCGTAAGATGAGACTCGCCTGTACTTATAGTGTAGACATACCCTGAAGCTCCTCTTAGCTTGATGAATAAGCATCAAAGACAATGAAATTGTGTTCTGGAATTTTTTGCGTGGGAGCTGGTGTTTAACAAAACGAATAACTGACAAGCCTTGATGCTCTCCTTGCAACCCATCAAAGCTGATTAGAGTATCTATCTTCCAAATAGAAGACCACTATTTTCAAATAAGTGATAGGATGCATAACTTATTTCAAGTGGCCTTGGATGTTATGGATGAATGTGTGTGGGGTGAAACCGTTTTTTAAAGGTTATATTTATAAATTTTAAAAGTAGTCTGTCCGTTTTCTAGGTAAGGAGGGAAGCTTAAGGGGGGAAAACATAAGAGAAATATTATGAAAATATGACTTTTGTCTTCATGGGGTTTTATCTACCACTCCTCCCAGTTTAGTGTCATCTGCAAACTTGCTGAGGGTGCAATCCACACCATCCTCCAGATCATTAATGAAGTTATTGAACAAAACCAGTCCCAGGACCGACCCTTGGGGCACACCACTAGATACCGGCTGCCAACTAGACATGGAGCCATTGATCACTACCCATTGAGCCCGACGATCTAGCCAGCTTTCTATCCACCTTATAGTCCATTCATTGAGCCCATACTTCTTTAACTTGCTGGTAAGAATACTGTGGGAGACCGTATCAAAAGCTTTGCTAAAGTCAAGGAATAACACGTCCACTGCTTTTCGCTCATCCATAGAGCCAGTTATCTCATCATAGAAGGCAATTAGGTTAGTCAGGCATGACTTGCCCTTGTTGAATCCATGCTGACTGTTCCTGATCACTTTCCTCTTTTCTGAGTGCTTCAGAATTGATTCCTTGAGGACCCACTCCATGATTTTTCCAGGGACTGAGGTGAGGCTGACTGGCCTGTAGTTCCCCGGGTCCTCCTCCTTCACTTTTTAAAAGATGGGCACTACATTAGCCTTTTTCCAATCATCTGGGACCTCCCCCGATCGCCATGAGTTTTCAAAGATAATGGCCAATGGCTCTGCAATCACATCCGTCAACTCCTTCAGCACCCTCGGATGCAGTGCATCCGGCCCCATGGACTTGTGCTCGTCCAGCTTTTCTAAATAGTCCTGAACCACTTCTTTCTCCACATACTGTGCTTCCCAGTGCAGTAGTCTGGGAGCTAACCTCGTTCGTGAAGACAGAGGCAAAAAAAGCATTGAGTACATTAGCTTTCTCCACATCCTCTGTTGCTAGGTTGCCTCCCCCATTCAGTAAGGGGCCCACACTTTCCTTGACCACCTTCTTGTTGCTAACATACCTGTAGAAACCCTTCTTGTTACTCTCAACATCCCTTGCTAGCTGCAACTCCAAGTGTGATTTGGCCTCCCTGATGTCACTTCTGCATGCCTGAGCAATATTTTCATACTCCTCCCTGGTCATTTGTCTAATCTTCCACTTCTTGTTATCTTCTTTTTTGTGTTTAAGATCAGCAAGGATTTCACTGTTAACGTTTGTTGTTCATTGAATTCCTTGTTCTGCCAGAGGATTGTTCTATTTAGTCTTAGTGTTTAATGTTCCTTACCGAGAGAGGCTATGGAAATGTCTCCACTGGCAGTTTCACAGAGGTGGAGCCACACCTCCCCTGCCACTGATTAACTGGTCTGGTCTGCCTCTAAGGCTGCATGGATCTGTAGACCTCATTACTCCAAGAAAGGAAATTTTCAGGTAAGGCATGGGTAAATTTTCCTGTTATTGCCCCTCCCTTATATTTAGTTCCCTATCCCCCAAATTTTGTCTTTGGCAGACTTCACCTTCCTGTATTTTCCTTATTTCATGTCATTGGTATATGAAGGGATCAGATTGGACCTTGAGAGTGACTGAATAGTTCTCCACTAGCTACTTCCCTTTTTTCTGAGATACTTTGACTCTTTGCCTTAAATAGAACACTACTTTGTTTTGTCAACTTCTTGTGATAGGTGTCCCAAACCTAAAGCACATTTCAACGCAAAAATTTAGATTCTGGTAGTGGAATGACTGTGTGAGAAACTTTTCCTCAGCCATCCTCCCCTTGTCAGTAGCTCTTTTGCGGTCTTGGAGGTTAGAATCTGTTTTTAAAAGTAGGTGTTATTTAGGTCTGTGCTGTATTTACTTGTGCTGTATTCACCTAGCTTACCCACATATTGCTTCCTAGACTTCTGATTTCTACTGTCTCTCATGGTTTTCAAAAGACAAAGTTAATTTTCTCCCTGTCTTTCTCAGTTCTTTGCTTCTTCCTCAAAAAGTTTGTGGCTATAACTGGCTGTTTCCAAAACAAAACAGAGGTTGCTTTTTAAAAAAAAATGCATCATTTCTAATTGTTTTGAATCGCTGAGGTTTGTCTATCAAGATTGAACAAATCCCATATGTAGACATCCCTAACAATTCTGTTCTGGAGCGGGGTTACAGTTTTTAATGATAAGCCTAACAGTCTATCTGTTGCTGGTGCATGTTGAAAAAAGTGACTCTGTAAGTATAGTATACTCTGAAACCTGTCTTAAACGATCACTTACGGGTCTGATACATCATTGGCTTAGGCAGTTGCCTGTGAGCAGCTGGCATTCCCTCTTCACTCCAGTGTGTGTTAGGTAAGTCGTCTAAACTTCCTTCCTTTCTTCCTGGTGTTTGACCTTATAGGAAATTTAAATAACAGTAAAAAAACAAGAAAACAAAACTCACCAATCAAAATATAAACCACAGTCTAAGCTTTATCCTCAGTCTTAGATGTTTCTTGGAATTCCCAGCAAGACCTCATCTGCCCCAGTCCCTAGTTGTCTTGATATCAGGCAGACACTCCAACCTTCCTCAGAAAGAATGAGCTCTACCTGTCAGCATGAGTCAGCACAGTTCTGGAGATTGAGTTTAGGATAGCTCAACTGAAAATCACTTTATTCCTAAACAGAGTTCTCGGATCTGCCAACCTGTTACAATAGGCTTCTGTTAAAGGTGGAGAACTGTACTCCTTCACTTGGGGATTCTTTGGAGAACTCTGAAGATGGGTGAAGTATGGGGGAAACAGTTTCACTATTTCTGTCTTTCTTTTCAGTTACTATTGACAGTTATTTCAAATGTAAAGGGCTCCTTATTTCATTTTTAGAGAGACTCTCAGAACAGTGAGAAAAGGCAGGAAAAAGAGAGACAGACAAATCTGTTGCCTTGAAATGTCATCTGAGTAATTGGAAGTGCTGTTGATACTGTGAAGTAAAAAGTGCTAATTGGCTTGTCCAAATAGGAACACCTTCGCTTCGCTGAATCATCATCTTGGTGGGTTACTCATGTGATGTCCTGAAATGGCTGATTCCACACTGGTCACAGATTTCTTGCTTTCCATTCAGTTGTGTTTTTAGATAAGTTCTTAAGTTTCTTTGGTTACCTAGATTTTATAAAGACCTAGAAAGAAGTGTTGGGGAGGTAGTGGTTAGAGCAGGGGAATGGAGTTCAGGAATGAGTAGTAATGGTAAACAAACATTTATACTCTGGTAGCATCCAAAAGCCCTGATCTAGAGCAGGATGTCCTTGTGCAGGGCACTGTACTGACAGGAATGGGACAGTCACTGCCCAGAGGATGTAACATACAAGCCAGTGAATGTGACGAAGATTTGGCATGATGTGTGTAGTTATCATTTGTTTTAATTTTTTAAATTACAGATAGTGATAGGGGGAGGAGGAATGGCAGGAATGGGGAATTACATGTAAGAAAATGAGGGAAGGGGAAGTGGGGCAGTCGCAGCTGATCACCTGCTTGACCAAGATCAGCAGGCAAGGTTTTGCAGGCATCAGAGCAGAGGTGAGTTTTAAGGAGGATCAGGTCGGAGCTGTACATATTGTATCGGAGATTTTTTCCATGCATAAGAGGTAGTGTGGGGAAAAGTACAAAGATGTTTAAAGGGAAGTTGATTTATGGGTGTTGAAGGGAAGGACTGTTGGTCGGGAGAAGGTGGAGATTGATGTTCTGTTGAGTTACTGGCATTCTGGAATTTGTTCCAACTGTGCCACTGACACATTTTGCCTTTCTATACCTCTGTCCCTTCACCATAAAATGGGAACAATGATACTGTCCTGCCTTATCCTTGAATTGAGGCTACATTAATGTTAGTAAAGCACTTTGTGATCTTCAGGTAGGACACCAGAGAAGCAACAAAGCATTATTATTTTCTAAAATAATTATACTTGCTGTCCTTATATAAAATAAAGTAAATCTTCGGGTTACTCTGTAGGACTTAGTGCTTTTCATCCACACATCTCAAAGCATTTACAAAGGTGAATAAGCGTTAGCTTACTTTGTTATATGAATACTGAGTTGAAAAAAAGTAATTGAGAAACTTTCCTTTCTTCATAAACTTTCAAATCCCTGGTTATCATGGAAACTATTCTAGTATGTGTTGGGAAGTTTCTTTGTTGCAGATAAATTTTTTGCTGCATATTTTGTGGTCAAATAAATTGCATCCAGGAATTTAGTGGTTTTGTTTTCAAATATGGGAACTACTGAGGGAGATTACTTTTCATAACTGAAATACTGTATTTCAAAGGAGTGTATGTGTGATGAAATAATTTGTGTATATGTATGTTTCTCTTTTTTAAAAAAATTGGCTGTCTGTCCAGTAGGCTTTATAGTGAGACCCTTATGGATTTTGCCTGTTAAAGTGAAGCTAGAAGTGGAATTAGAGAGGCTCTACAAAACAACCTAAGAGGCTTCTTTATTTGTTGTTCAGATTAATTTATCAATAAGCTTTGATGACACTGAAAAATGTAACAAGCTGTTCAGAAAGAGAGGAAAACGTAGTAAAATTTGCAATATATTGAGAGTCATCTGAACACTTTGGGCTTGTACAGAATAACACACACAGCTAAAACTTCCATAAAAAAAACAAAGAAAAACAGCATATGCAGGCTAGTTAAAAAGCTTTAGGATGTGAAAATAGTGCCGCTAAACCTATCGTTTATAAAACAAACAAACAAAAAAACACCTGTGGGTTTCCTTCTAAAACTGAAGGCAGTTAGAATGGTGTTCCCTATCCTTTTCAATAGGTTTTCCCTGTCCCTTCTCACAACACTGTGAAATGTGCTGCTTCTGAATCGCACATACTTTTGACTAAAATGAAAACTATGCAAAACAGATGCCACAGTAATGAACACAGAAGAACTCCAAAGATCCTCTCGCTCCACATGCCAACAAAAGAAACAGTAACCAAGCACATCTCAAGCATTTCCTAAGAAACACTAGCAAGTAAAACACTTGCTTTCTCACTTGAACCAATAAAATCATTCTACAGAACTCCAGGGAACAAAGAAATTTTTCCAAAGGCACAAGAAATTACAGCTCACAGCACTACTCTAACATAGTGGCAAATAAGAATTTTTAAAAACGAAAACAAGTCTGTTGTACAAACAGAATATGTTATGGGGTTTAAGTTGCCATAATTAAAGACAAAATTGAATCACGCTCTTCTGGATTAATTTATATCTTGCTCTAATCTGTTGGGTATCTTTTAGTATATACCACCCTTGCCAACCATTTGAACTTTCAGGTAAACTGATGGATACAAATAAAACTGAGTTTGTGACTAGTTAGTTTGACAGGTTTTAACTTCACAATTCAAAAAATGAACTGCCTCCCTGAAGCATTGACTTCTGAGTCCTGTTCAATCTGCCTCAGTAACTGTTTGTTCTCTGGAGGAGCAGCATGTAAATCTTTGGGACTTGAGAGAATCCAAATGTATGAATAAAGAGCAGAGCATAGACAGTTTAGGTGGATTGATGCTGATTCTCAGATAGTGATTGATTGAGTTTGGGGTGGTTTGCTCCAAGAGCAGATGTGGAGCAAACTTGTCCAGTTTCAGTCACTTGTACTAGAGAATGAGACCCATTGGTTCTAGTAGGCTAAACCCTACGGGCTCTGAGCTACATTCATCCATCCTGATTTTGTAGAGTCCTTGTAACATTAGGACCCTCCCTTTATTAAAAAAAATTAATTTCCATAAATTTCGGTGTAAACTCTTGCTGACAATCCTGCTATTATACCAAACAGCATTATAATAGGCTTCTTATGACCTACTAACTTACACATTAACTTTATTATTACACTTATTATCACAATACTGTACTTCATTGTGACCCAGGATGCTTGTTGCTCAAGCATGGTGTTATCAGGCCTTAATTTTCCAGATGAGACCCCCCACAAGGCAGCTTACTTGAGAACAGTCTAGATCCATCCTCTTTGGAACCCCCTTTCAGGTAGTTGAAAGCAGCTATCAAATACCCCCTCATTCTTCTCTTCTGCAGACTAAACAATCCCAGTTCCCTCAGCCTCTCCTCATAAGTCATGTGCTCCAGCCCCCTAATCATTTTTGTTGCCCTCCGCTGGACTCTTTCCAATTTTTCCACATGCTTCTTGTCATGTGGGGCCCAAAACTGGAAACAGTACTACAGATGAGGCCTCACCAATGCGGAATAGAGGGGAATGATCACGTCCCTGGATCTGCTAGCAATGCCTCTACTTATACAGCCCAAAATGCCATTAGCCTTCTTGGCAACAAGGGCACACTGCTGACTCATCTCCAGCTTCTCATACACTGTAATCCCCAAGTCCTTTTCTGCAGAACTGCTGCCCAGCCATTCGGTCCCTCGTCTGTAGCGGTGCATGGGATTTTTCCTTCCTAAGTGCAGGACTCTGCACTTGTCCTTGTTGAACCTCATCAGATTTCTTTTGGCCTAATCCTGTAATTTGTCTTGGTCCCTCTGTATCCTATCCCTATCCTCCAGCGTATCAACCACTCCTCCCAGTTTAGTGTCATCTGCAAACTTGCTGAGGGTGCAAGGGATTTTTCCAGGGACTGAGGTGAAGCTGGCTGGCCTGTAGTTCCCTGGATCCTCCTCCTTCCCTTTTTTAAAGATGGGCGTTACATTAGCCTTTTTCCAGTCATCTGAGACCTCCCCTGATCGTCCTGAACCACTTCTTTCCACAGATGGCTGATCACCTCCTACCCATGCTGTGCTGCCCAGTGCAGCAGTCTGGGAGCTGACCTTGTTCACGAAGACAGAGGCCAAAAAAGCATTGAGTACATTAGCTTTTTCCACATCCTCTGTCACTAGGTTGCCTCCCTCATTCAGTAAGGGGCCCATACTTTCCTTGACCACCGTCTTGTTGCTAACATACCTGAAGAAATCCTTCTTGTTACTCTTAACATCCCTTGCTAGCTGCAACTCCAAGTGTGATTTGACCTTCCTGATTTCACGCCTGCATGCCTGAGCAATATTTTTATACTCCTCCCTGGTCATTTGTCCAATCTTCCACTTCTTGTAAGCTTCTTTTTTGTGTTTAAGATCAGCAAGGATTTCACTGTTAAGCCAAGCTGGTCGCCTGCCATATTTACTATTCTTTCTACCCTTCGGGATGGTTTGTTCCTGCAACCTCAATAAGGATTCATGTCCCTGTGAGACCTCCTTCTTCATTACCCAGGGGCTGGCCCACTCGTACACAAGGAGGCTTGCAGGTAAACAACCATTAATGGCCCACACTTTGCATAATTACAATAGGACTTCAGAGTTATACTTCATATTTCTAGCTTCAGATACAAGAATGATACATGCATACAAATAGGAGGAATATATTCAGTAGGTTATAACCTTTGTTATGATTGCATGAAGCAATATATTCACATTCATAAGCATATTTTCATAAAACACACGGAGTGCAACGTCACAGAAACGTTGTGACATTAAGCTTGCTATGAAGCTGTGAACCTCAGTTATATGAGCTTCATTGTATGGAAGTGAAACGTAGGTGCTGTGGAAGACTGAAGTACATTGGATTGACATTTTTGATTCTCCTCATCTTGGTCAGCTGCTCCGTATCAAGAGCAGGACAAGATCTGAAATGAGGATCTTTGAAGCTGAACTCAGCAACCACCCCACATGAGCACTGATGGTATTAGAATGGAAGACCAACAACTTCCAAAGCTTGTGAACCAAAGAATGCCACTACATGGCTGTGACCTTAAGCACCTGGCCAGAGATAGATTTGAGTGGTGCTCAATCTGCAAGGAGGACACATCCTTTCGGGATTTGCTGTGGTAGTGATGATTATAACTAGGTATTCTTGATATTATTCTTATTTGTATTACAGTAATGCATAAAGATCCTAATCAAGATCGGCACTCTATTGCATTAGGCACAGTACAAACCTATAGTGAGAGATAGTTCCTGTTGCATAGAGTTTACAGTCTATATAGAAAAGATGGATGAGGGATGGGAGGAGAAAAAGAAATGTCTAATCCTTTTTTAATCCCAATAAGATCTTGTAGCAGTGATATCTACAGGTTAATTGTACGAAGAAGCTTTCGGCTTTGAATTTGGCACCTTTCAGTTTCATTGTGTCCCCTTGTTCTTTTGTAATGAGACAGACTGGGAGTTTCTATTCACCCTATCTTCTTTTGACTGCTCATTGTTTTATATAATTTG
Organism: Macrochelys suwanniensis; assembly: GCA_033296515.1. Lineage (NCBI taxonomy): Eukaryota > Metazoa > Chordata > Testudines > Chelydridae > Macrochelys > Macrochelys suwanniensis. The sequence goes on from CM065790.1 coordinate 1,810,465, forward strand.
TATTATGTCCCCTCCAATTCATCTCTTCTCCAAGGTAAACAGTATCCTTTTTGCACATGGTAATGGAAATGCTTTTATCTCGTTTTTTGAATCACAGCAGAGGAGCTAAGCTTGCTGTTCGAAAAAAAGAATTTCAGAGTAAAGTCTCCACATTCTGGGAAGCAGTCGTTACTGTCTGTGCGACTTGAACAGTGCCCACTGCAGTTGAACAACCCTTTCAATGAGTACTCAAAATTTGATGGCAAGGTAAGTGAATCAAACATTTTCCTCTTACATAGAGCTGGCTTCTGATCAAAGGTTAGGTTGCTCTGTCTGCTCTTATGACATTGCAATGTGTAGATATTTGTTTGGGCTTTAATTAAACATCACAACAGGCCTACAGTTCATTATTTTAAACTGGCTATCCTAACATTTGTTTCTCTTTGTCTTAATTGTAATGGTTCACAGAGGCAATAGCAATCAGAGCCAAATGAAAATATATAATAAATAAATGAAATATATGCTCTACCCTTGTACTAGAAGGTTATATCATGGACTTGTCTGTCCTTCAGCACGTGGTGGTTTGAATAAAATGTTTTGTGCAGCTGAGTCGTAGGCGTCTTGTCCCTACTCGATTACTGGTGTGTCCATGGATATCCATAGTCTGTTGCGTTGCACAGAATTTCTCTGTAGTAAATCTAGCCCTGCCCCCATAATATCTGAGCACCTCACAATTTTTGGTGTATTTATCCTCTGAGCACCCCTGTGAAGTAGTGAAGTGCTATCGTCCCCAATTTAGAGATAGGAAACTGAGGCGCAGATACAAAGTGATTTGCTGAAAGTCCCACAGAAGTCCTGTGGTGGAACAGAAAATAGCACCCTGGTCTCCCCAAGTCCCAAGCTAGTGCCCTTCTCTCCCTGCTGCCAGCTGCTCAAGGGTCTCTGGCAGCTAGCAGAGCAGCTCGAAGTGGGTCTGTGTGATGCTCTCTTTCCCTTCTCTCATGAGGGTCTGCATTGGCTGGGATGGGGGTAGCATCAGTATCCGTTGGCCCTGGCAGTCCTTTCTTTCCCTCCTGGAAGGTCCCCACTTCCCAGAGTCTGCAGTGGCAAATAGGGCAGGAGTGGCGGCTTGCGAGGACCTGGGGTTGAAGGGAGAGTGCTGGTAGAAATCTCACTGGAGCAGATGTTCTCGTGGTACTTCTCTGACTTTAGTTTAGCCAGTGGGATCTGAGTTTAGAATAGGGCCCAAATGGCTGGCAGGGATTGAAAAATCTTCCAGAACCATTAACTTCAGCTTTGGCAGGATCTGTACGTTGCCTCCGTGGCCTCTAATCCCAAGCAGTCAGAGGGGCTGAAGAGCGCTGGGTCTAGCTGTAGCCATTTCTGAGAGAGCTGCTGTTGAAGCCTGGTTGGAACTGCATTTGGGTGTGAGGGGAAAGAAAGTTGATCAATATCATGCAATTTTAAGGTTTATATCTTTCAATCCCCTGGAGCTAGTACAACACTTTATTCATTAGGCAAGGACATCTATCTTTCCAGTGGTGTGGAGCAGCAGTTTCTATCCCTTTAGTATCTTCAAAAATGTTCTTTGATTCATGGGTAATGTACAGACCATTTTCCAGACAGAAACATAGGAGATGCCATAATGGATCATACCAGAGGTCCATCTAATCCAGACTAGAGTCTTTATGACTAGTTGCTTTGCTTTTCAGAGTATCTGCACACCCACACATCCCAAACCCCTATTGAAGTTGTGTCACAGTGCTAGTCTTTTCTGATTCCTTCCCCAAGAATGACAACCTTAAGTATTAGTGACCACAATATAAATATTTATTTAGATTTTGACGGAAAGCACTTCACCCTCAAAGGGCATCCATCCAAGGCTCTCAGTGCCATTTGATGTACATTTAAAAACAGTACCGTAAAGAATGCAAAATATAAATCACTCAACACAACGGCACTTCCTTTTACACAGTAACCCTCACCTAATCAACAGTCAGCAAACCAATGTATCTTAAAAATCCCATTCCCCACGAGACAGAAATCTTACCCCCAACCACCTTAGTCCCTCCACAGTCCCAGCTCAAATAGTCAGGCTTTGCAGTATGCCTGGAAGGTCAGCCTAGTTATTCAAATACCATTACATTGTGAACTAACTACCATGTGTTACCTAGAACTAAATCAAGAATTGCCTCTTCTGTATGCAAGGCTACCCTCAGCTTTTATCACTTCTGTGTCTATTATAAACCCTGGAAAGCTGAAAAAATGTAAACATTAGGTGCGGTGTCACAGTGTACTGAAAAAATTACAGCTGGCAGTGTGGCTCTGTTTTCTGCTGGATTAGTTTGTGGGGACTTCAGTGGGAGTGTCAAGTATGAGCTTCACTACTGTTTTGGTGGTAAATCTTTGCTTTCTGTCAAGTGTTTTTTTAACAGAGAAAATCAGACATGTAAGTTGATTAAACATATCTAGAGAGGTAGTTTGTGGAGTTATAGAGCATAAACTTCCTCTTTATATGTTATCTTGTATTTATTAGTATTTCATTAATTAGTGCAAACTCTGTGTTTGAGAGAATTACTTGGTGCCTTGCTGCCAACAGTAGCAGGATGGCCTTCTTTTTCTGCAGTTCATATTTTGGTGTTCTTGAGTCACTGGATTCTGATTTGAACTTTTTATGATATACTTCCGATAGCTATTGTGTACAGAGGAGATTTAAAAAAAATCTCTGGACTAAAGGAAATTATCCTCATTCACAAATGTTGAAATCTTGTAACCTGTAAACGTTTGAGCAAGATTTGAGCTAAATATGGGCGGCGGGGTGTCTTGGGAACTTAGGGAATGGAAAAACTACTCCTCATCGACCTCCTAACCCCCACTACTTTTTTTTCTGCTTCAGTATGTGTTACAACTGACTAGAATTAAAATCTTATTTTCATCTATTTAATACTGATGCATTTGGCAGGTGTGTAATGAAAATCAGTAACATTTGAAGGAAATTGTACTGTACATATTAGTCATTTTTATAATCATTTTGAAATGTATCAATATGATATGCAGTGACACCTTGGTGATTAATAGAGAATTATATTTCAGTCAAGCCTTTTTTACCCTAGAATTAAAATGCCTATTCAAATAATGCTGCAAAATAATCACATTAACATTTTGTGAATACATAATTGGATTATATTAGTTATAGCAGCATTGTTTGTACTACTGTGTGTAAGTTTGTGTCAGCATTTTGATTATAATAAAACCCTTTCTTCCAGACTTCGTATGTATTACCTATTTAAAAAAACACAATAATAACAACCCGGCATCCCAGTTGAGCCATAGTACAGCTATTATAGTTCAGTAGTGAATTACTTTACCTAGTTAGCTTTTCTTCAGTTTTACTGTATTTTTTAAATAGTAATTTGAAATTATAAACATGTAGCTTTTTCATTATTCTATGGCAAATATGACTATTTTTAATGAAATTTTGTAGGTGGGACCAATACTCTTTGGTATTTAAATATTTTTTTAACTGATAAGAGATGAGCAGTATTTTTTTCACAAATATTTATAACTCTTTTCCTGGGAATAGTGCACATCTTATTTACATAATTAACTGAGCTACTCATGTCTCTTGGGAAAATGATACATAATTGGGGAGAGAAGGGTGGATAAGGAGGGACTTGGGGCCTAATTAAACATGTTTTAAAAAAACCCTACTTAATTATGTATTTACTCAAGAGACCAGAGTGGCTCTAAAATCATCTTTAAGATTATTACTAAGGCTTTGATTTAAAAATTTTAAAAATTATTGTAATGTAGATTTTCTGTTTGTTGAATAAAATACTTTTTGTGGATCACTAGCAAACAAAAGAAAAGCACATCAGCCACTCTATCCAAGCTGAGAGAGAGAGAGAGAGAGAGAGAGAGAGAGAGAGAGAGAGAGAGAGAGAGAGAGTGTGTGTGTGTGTGTGTGTGTGTGTGTGTGTGTGTGTGTGTGTGTGTGTGTGTGTGTGTGTGTGTGTGTGTGTGTGTGTGTGTGTGTGTGTGTGTGTGTGGACTTCTGTTAACTCTAAAATCGTACCTCTGAATATTTTAATTCTAATCATGAATATGCCTTCCTAAATACATGTAAATGAAATGGAATTCTCTTCAGTGAGTTTTTGTTGGTTTTGTTGTTTAATGAATGTATTATTTTAAGATAATCAGTTAAAAATAGGAAAGCATTCAATTCTATAATTTTAAACATGCCACTCTGTTAAATCTCTCAATTTTCCAGGTGTGTTCTGTCAGACTTAGTGTCTGTTTCATAATCACTTCTGTATGTTTATGAAATAATAACATTTTAAAGCACTCTAATCTCTTCCTGTTGTTTTGATCAGTTTATTGAATTATCAAAAATAAATTAGAAAATACAGCTTCTAAAATACACCCACAATGGAAGCATTATGATCAGCTCACACAAGAGTTCTGGGAACCCTTGTCACACAGCCAAATTGAATATCTGGTAGTTTCACATACACTAAAATACTCCCTTTTAAAAATAAATAAATAAAAAAAAGGCAAAAACTATGTTTACTTTACCCAGCCAAATGGGGTAGCAGACAGATTGTCTAAACCTTTCGGCTTTCTCTTTAAATCAATTTATCTTGACAAACCTGTAGCCCCAACAGCCAGCAGATAGCTGCAACTGTGTGTCAATCATTCACATGCACTGTCTTTGTTTAATATGTAATGGTAAACTGGGCTGATGGGAATCTGGTGGCACTAGAGACCTTTGACCCCTTGTACTCTATTCAGTCGTAATTTGTATATAGGAAATTATATTAAGGTACCAGAAATTGGCGGCCAAATTGATTTTACTGCAAGCCTAATAATGAATTTACACACTCTAATGACAGATGACACACTCAAGAAGTGTTAGATTTATTCTCTGCCAACAGGTTTTTTAAAGATTGTTTTTTGTGGTTTGTTGATCCTTTCACTTTCTGGATGTTAACGGGGAAAACAAGACTAGCTTTAAAATAGTTTTCCAACCCATGGCATAGACAGCAGCATAAGGGAGGATTGGTGGCCTTATGGTTAAGGCATGGCACTGGGCATCAAGAAATCAAGGTCTATTCCCCGTTCCTGCCACAAGTTTTGCATGCTCTTGGACACATGATTTAGACTGCAATCCTGCAATGTGCTCCACATGGGTAAACTCCCATTGCAGGATTGGGAATTTAATCTTCCTCCGTTTCTTTATCTATAAAATGGAGCTAATACTGCTTGCCTATCTTTATTAATATTTATAAAGTACTTAAGATCTTCTGATAAAAAAGCTATATAGACACAGGGAATATTTATTTTCAAACCATAAACTGAGGGAAAGAATGATTGTCCAAGAGACTTAACCGCCAAAGGTACTTACCTAGCACAATATTAGTTTCAGAGCTGTTTAGTTGGGTGGCTATCTACACTCAAAGGAAGAATGTTAACAAGGTACTTTCAAGTGACAAGGATAGCAAGGTCTCGGAGTATACATAAAATGATGAGTTTTGTGATAGACTTACAAATAGAATGTATGACCACTGCAGAGGTCTCTCCCTGACACTCCTATCCCAGAAGTAAGTCCACATTCAACCTCTCTCCCAAATCATTGCTAATCTTCTTGAGAAGTCGGTAGCCAGTGAAATGTTGACAAGACATACTTCTGTCAGATTTATTTCTATGAGATGCCTGTTGCCTAAATGGTGCAAATATTAGGCATTTTGTCCTCAAAATAATGTCATCAAACACAAAAGTGCTATCGGAAAATCAAAGTAGGAACAGATGCTCAATATGTTCAAAATAGTCAATGGGGAATTGAGAATCTAGTGATCTAGCTAAAAGTCTGCTTAATTCTCGAATAATCTAGAAACACAGGGCTGAAACACCTTTTCTGTGCCCAGAGAAAATACTGCAGTCCTCCAATTCCACTTTAGCTCCTCTGACATTAACCACAAGCTAGAAATCAGAATGAAGGAAATATTTTAGCTTCACTGATCTCTTATGTGCCTGTTGGTGGAAGGGAAGTGACCTGAAGAAGATTTCTGTATAGCTCGAAAGCTGTCCCTTCCACTAGCAGAATCTGGTCCAATAAAAGATATTACCTCACCCACCATGTCTCTGTAATAACTTGGGACCAATACGGCTGCAGCAACACTGCAAATAAAATAAAAGCAGAGAGTTTGGACAGGTGTTGAAAAACATATCTTCAGGATTGGGGCCTTTTTGTAATACAGAAAGGTTCTTTGTAATTGTGATTGTGGTAACTTATTAAAAACCCAACAACTTCTCCTTTAGTAACTGTTTTTACAATGAAGCTGTAGAAAGCAGGGGGGAAGGGATAATTCATGAGTGCTAATTGCGTGGCTGTTAATTTTCATAAGTGTTGATAGAAGCAGTTCCTTAAATTAAACTTTGTTTAAAATGTATCAAGGGAAATATTCCACACTGTCGGGCCTGAAGTGAAAATTAATATGAATGCTGTGGCAATTAACACGTACTGGTTAATAGCTTTTAGCAGCATTTTGGGATGATAGTCCTTAAATACATTTTTGCATGCTGCTCTTGTTCCAGTGTCTGTCTGGATAATTATGAACAAATGTTTTCCACAATCACCAATATTAAATAGCTTTACTCAAAGAACGTAGATAAAGAACTTTTGAAAGAGGCAATACAGCTATTAATAATGAAAATATCTAAATTATGAATCCAGGATTAAAAACTGAATGTGAAAAGATTTAAATTTTTTTGCCCATAAGCTGAGTAGAATGTGTCACACCTGTATTCTGAATATTTTGTTTTGGTTTAGCAGGTGTAGCTTGCATAGTTTGTATATCACCATTTACTTATTCTACAACTTCAGTTGTTCAGATACCATTATGATAGAACAGTAAAAGCGAACAAATCCTAAATATATAAGGCTTATGTTACCGTTTTAATCAATATTGCCTTTCACATCTACAGTGTTCAAATAAGTTGATTTTAGAATGTTTGCATTTTGTCTATACTATAATATATATATATATATATAATATTTCCAAATCTCCTATTTTGTGGTATGGTGCTCTCTGAACAGGCCAGATACTTCAGGAGATGCTCATTGCAGAATTTTCTGCAATAATATCTCCTTCAAGCCTTCACAAGACCACTTAGAGTGCCAATACGTTTTTTGCTCTTCTACAGCTGGAAACTGCTTCCCCCCCCCCTCGTATTTCCCACATTTTCATAAATTTTCCTATTACAAAGCTGTCCCACTATTCTGTATGTAAATACTTTCCCATCAAGTTGCTGTTTGCCCGTCCACCTTCTTTTTCTCTCCTCTAGTAATTCACATGCTGAAGACAAGTGTTGTAGCACATCTAGGTATGGTCACGTTCTGGTGCAGAATTGTAAAAATAAGACTCTTCTTCGTCTGATTTGTCTTGCTATGCTCACTTTGGTTCTAATACATCGTTCATAACACTCAGTGTGCTTGGCTTCCAAACCTGTTGATGACATCCTACCTCATTGTACAGCAGGGGTTCTCAAAATGGGGGTTGGGACCCCTCAAGGGATCACGAGGCTATTACATGGGGGGTCGTGAGCTGTCAGCCTCCACCCCAAACCCCGCTTTGCCTCCAGCATTTTTAGTGGTGTTAAAAATGTGTTTTTAATTTATAAGGGGGGGGTCGCACTCAGAGGCTTGCTATGTGAAAGGTGTCACCAGTAAAAAAGTTTGAGAACCACTGTTGTACAGTATAAATTCATTAATCCATAGTAATGACTTGGATACATATTGCTGAATTTAATTAATAGGTAACAGTTGTGTGTATGTATAATGATGTGTGTCTATATACACACAATAAAAATGTGTACAAATGTGTACTCACTGCATATGTATGTGTGGTATTTTTTCTAACCTTTGGCAATTTGTTTCCAATATTCTGTTGCTTTTTTTCCCTTGGATTTTCAGAGATTCCCCCTTTCCATATAGTTTGTGTACTTGGGGCCCTAACAAACTCCCCCCTTTTTCTCTCCCAGTTTTCAACAGAACTACTAGAGTTGCTTTGCATTAACTCTGGCAGGACAGACAGGCTCTTCTTCCCCTAGACTCTTGGATTCACTTGGTAGGAACAGAAATATAGCTTGCCCCGTAAGAAGTCATCTATTCATGAGCATTGTTTTCCTACTTGGGGAGGATTTACGTGTAAGAGCACTTTAAAAAGCTGTGCAATTCCTGCCATTATGCAGCTAATTTAAAGCCCTCTTACCTCCCTCACAGGGGTGCTGAGGGTTAATTAGGTAATGTTTGTAAAGTACTTTGGAGATAAAGCACTTACAAATGCTGGATGTTGTTAATCCTTTTTCTGACTCCATTTTAAAAATCAAAGTGCAGGTTATCTGAAGGCCTCTATCAAGACAAAGCAAACTGTATGGAGCCTCCAGACTCCGTTAAACTCAATTAAAGCATTCTCTTAAAACTGGCTGCCGAAGAGCAGGTGTGTGTAAGAGGTTTCTTTGAATTTCCGTGTTTGTTGCCATCTCTTGCTCAAACCAGCTCTAAACCTGCCTTTAGTTCTTAATCCATCATAGAGATGCATGGTCATTACTCTGGAATTCTGTAAAAACTTCACAATGAGGGTTACCTGCAGTCAGGAAGAACTTCAGAACCCTGTTGCAATAGACAGTCTGTGTATCAAGAAGCTTTCAGCATCCATGGAATGTGTAGCTAATGAAACAATTCTTCAAAAACTGAGAAACAGTCTTGCATGTAGTGTTGTACATTCTCCTAATGTGTGTGCGCGCATACCATAATATACAGTTTCATAAACTGAACAATTAATTTTCAAGTTATCACTTTCTAAAATACATGTTCTCGTATTAGAAATGTGATTAACGTGAGTCATGCTGTTAGTTGGGTTTTATTGGAACAATCTTATATTAAGATATGCCTGATTTCTTCTTCATTATGTCAAAGCTGAAATTGATTCTGATGCCCAATCAGTGTGCCTAAATATTTCCCTAGCCCCATCAGATCAGTTTGCTATGGAGTGAGAACCCTTGCTCAGGGGGATCAATTAAACAGTGTACTGAAAGTTGGAAACACAAGCATTGGTGTGTTCTGTATATTGATTAAAATATATTAAGCTCAGCTGATAATTAAAATACTTTAGAACTTGTTTTGTTACTTAGTACAGAGGAGCCATTTTAAAGAAGCTAAAGGAGTGCTGAAAATGTAATACCTGCTGCATAACTGCAGTGAGCAGCCTAATGCATAGGATAAAGAGCTCTTGCAAATTTTGCAATGAAATAGTCACTCAGGGAGCCTCCAACCCCCTTGTGCACTCTGTAGGACAGGTTTAGGTACGAAGGGGCATCAAATGTTATGGGATCAATGTCCCTGTGGATTCAGTGGCTCTAGTACTCTGCTCAAGTGGCACCGAATAGCATCGGCAGCCTTTCTGTTCCAGACCATAGACTGCAGGAATGGGTTTGAGAGTTGAACTGCAGCCCTGCACACTAGTTTCTGTTTGGGATCATGAATTTTATCTCCCAGC